>VZQC01007186.1:186812-346437 GCA_009823505.1 Rhizomys pruinosus | reverse complement strand
AAAAAAAAAAAAAAAAAAAAAAGAAAAATAGTTGTATGGGGAGTTCACTTGAAAACAAAAACTTCGTTCTTACCCTGAGCAGATGTTTGGGGGAATTGCTTTGAACTTCACTAACTAGTTTAACCACTTTGCACTGCCAAAGCAACGTTCCCTTGTGCCATAAAATGTATGGCTGAACTGTTTTAACTTTAACTTAAAATTGCATGGGAACAGTTCCTACGATTTTAGCCCTGAGAAGAATGAGAAAAACAACACTGAAGCGTACTTTACTAAATTCAGCAAGAGTTTGGCTTATTTAGAAATCCAGGTGGAAATATGCTTTGGTGAAATTCTACCAGAGATACCAAGCCTCTCACTGCAGTAACATTCCCCAGAGTCACACTGAAATAGCCATGGAAGTATATTGTGCTTAGAGATGGATGAGACTTTAAATTTATTCAGCGAGTTATCAGTTTTTCCCCGTCAGGTTTTGTGTGGTTTTGGTGGTTCTTCTCTGGGACCCGTTCAGGAAGCAGACAGGAGCTTAGTATCAAAGACCATGTTAAAATGAATGTATAGCTTTTTAAAAATTTAAAAATTACATTTTAATTCTTGTGCGTGTGTGTGTGTGTGTGTGTGTGTGTGTGTGTGTATGTGTTAGGTATACATATCCCACAGCACATATGTGCAAATCAGAGGAAAACTTGTGGAGTTGGTTCTTTCCTACCATGTGGGTTCCAAGAATCACACTCAAGTTTCCAAGCTTGGTGACAGGTGCCTTTACCTGCTGAGCCATCTCACGGGCCCTGTTTTAATTATTTTTAATCATGTCTCTTTTGCAAATTCCCTTCCTCTGAAAGAAAACTGCAAGCCATTAATATTTGAGGCTTTATTAATGTGTTAGTTTTGGGGAAGAGTGAGCTTCAGGTTTGAAGTTAAAGCATTTCATAGTATAGGAGGGACCTTACAGATAGCATGTCATCTGGTTTTCATTGTTTCAACAGAAGCTGCTCTTGTTGAGATCACACATGGCCCATGATGGGAAGCTCTGTGGTCACCTTGTGGTCCCTCACATGACTTTTCTGTAGCACCTCATACTCTTGAGCTCTCTTCTTTGAAACCTCCTCTGATCTCTGCACGTATGACTGTTGCTTTCCCTTCCGTCTCCTCCTGGGTCCTGCTGTATCTGCTCAGGTTCTGCCAAGTTCATCCTTTGTGTTTTTCTTTCAGTCCGCTCAGCCCTTTAGGGAATGTCAGTGCTTCCAAGACTTCAGCCACCACCCACATATTAATGACGCCCCAAGACTCTCTGAGTTCATCCCCTCTCAATCTTTTGGACCTTTCTACTTGGATGACTCATAGGTACATTTAACTCAGGATATCTAAACTGAACTCATTTCCTCCCTAATCATCACCTGCTTCCTGTCCCACTCCAGTCCTTCCACCCCCATGTTTCTATCAGCTTTTCCCATCTTGATCATTGGCTCTACTTTTGAGCCTATCACTGAAGCCAGAAAGTTGTGACTCATCCTTCTCTCAGTGAGCCCCATGCTTTAATTAGTTATTAAGTACTATCATTTTCAATATTGCAAATAAAAAGGAAAGTATGATTTTATGTATGTGGTTGGGAGGCTTGGGGTCGGGGGAGACTCTTGCTGTATAGCTCTGGTTGGTCTGATAGTTATTCTGTGGCTCAGGGTGTCCTCAAACTCACAGCAGTCTTACTGCCTCAGCCTCTCATGTATTGAGATTACAAGTATGTACCACCATGCCCAGCTGAAAATTTAGTCACACCACCAATTTCCAGCTGTTACAGGCTTTAGTAGGTTGGCCAAAAGCAAGTATAATAAGAGTCAGTTGAGACTGTGTTCTGTATACATTTCATACTAGACAGTTTCTCCTAGGCACTTACCAAGTATTATTTCTAATTTTCATAACAAGTTGGGATTATATCTGTTATGAGTGAGGAATCTAGGGTTCAGAGAGACCCTAAGACTAGGCCTAGAATTTCAAGGCAAGCAAAGGGCACTGGAGTTTCCTCTGTGGCCTGGGCTTCAGCTCTTGCCTGCAGGGTCCTGCCCTGAGTTCCTACCTTGGGCTCCCTCAGTGAGGAACTGTAACCTGGGAGATGTAAGCTAAATAAACCTTTCTTCCCCAGGTTGGTTTTTGTCAGTATTTTGTCACAGCAATGGAGGAGCAAACTAGAACAGGTTGGTACTAAAAATATGACTCCAGGAACTGTGGTCTGTGTTGCCTGTGTCCTTTTCTAGAGGTCAGCCCTAGTTGTGTGGTTGTGTAGTAACTGGGTGGCACGAGACAAGGCTCATGGGAGGCTCTCTTCCCTCACAAGGCTTTCAGCATGAGGGAAGTTCCTTGAAGCCTAGGGGACATTTGTGGAAGTTGATAATTGGCCTCTCTTCTTTATAAATGGCAGTGTGTGAAAATATAAGCCCTCCCACATTTCTGCTGTTCAAGCTGATTGAATCAGTCATGTGAAGGCAATAAAGGCAGGACAGACTCTTAACATCAAGACCTTCTTAATACAGTATATATAGAATAAGTTTCTCTTATTAGTTCTTAGTAAAACTGTTATCTACAAACCCAAAAGGTACTCAGGGATAGGCCGGTGTATTCAAGGGTACTCAGGGATAGGCCGGTGTATTCAAGGGTACTCAGGGATAGGCCGGTGTATTCAAGGGTACTCAGGGATAGGCCGGTGTATTCAAGGGTACTCAGGGATAGGCCGGTGTATTCAAGGGTACTCAGGGATAGGCCGGTGTATTCAAGGGTACTCAGGGATAGGCCGGTGTATTCAAGGGTACTCAGGGATAGGCCGGTGTATTCAAGGGTACTCAGGGATAGGCCGGTGTATTCAAGGGTACTCAGGGATAGGCCGGTGTATTCAAGGGTACTCAGGGATGGGCCGGTGTATTCAAGGGTACTCAGGGATGGGCCGGTGTATTCAAGGGTACTCAGGGATGGGCCGGTGTATTCAAGGGTACTCAGGGATGGGCCGGTGTGTTCAAGGGTACTCAGGGATGGGCCGGTGTGTTCAAGGGTACTCAGGGATGGGCCGGTGTGTTCAAGGGTACTCAGGGATAGGCCGGTGTGTTCAAGGGTACTCAGGGATAGGCCGGTGTGTTCAAGGGTACTCAGGGATAGGCCGGTGTGTTCAAGGGTACTCAGGGATAGGCCGGTGTGTTCAAGGGTACTCAGGGATAGGCCGGTGTGTTCAAGGGTACTCAGGGATAGGCCGGTGTGTTCAAGGGTACTCAGGGATAGGCCGGTGTGTTCAAGGGTACTCAGGGATAGGCCGGTGTGTTCAAGCAAAACCCAGTGATGTTTTCTTGCTATTTTAATCTTGGGAGAATAGATTTATATCTATTTGTGATGTACCAAAATGAAACCCGATTTGTTTTCTTTTAGCGCTTTCCCTTTCTCTCCCCCTCCCCTTCCCTTTCCTCCCTTCCCTCCCTCCCTCCCTCCCTCTCTCTTCTTCACCTGCTTCCTCTTCTTTCCTTTCTGGAGGACATACTCTTTTTCTTCATGTTTTCTTCCTTTTCCATTACATTTTGGTAATAAAGTTTGTCTGAGAAAAAGGCCCCAATTTGTGCTTGTGAGATTAAGAAAATAACTTTGGTCTCTGTGTCCTACCAAACTGTCCTATAGATTTGAGTACAGTGCTGTGTATTTTGGTGGGGTTGTTCTGACCGCAACCTGATAGTGTGTATCTGATATTCTCAGTAGACCCTTGGTGAGTAGCAGACATAACTGTGCATGGTTAGTTATTAGAGAGTTAAAATTTCAGCCTTAGTAAGGGCTATGCTACCCCATGATGAAAAGATATGGGGAAAATTTATGTGACATAAGGGGCATGAGGAGAGCTCACGGCAGTGGTTCTGAGACCGTGGACCCCAGGAAAGGAGCTCAGCATCTTTAGCTGGGGATCATTAGAGTCACAAAGTCACACAGAAAGCACACACCCTAGGGCTGGGTCCCAGCAGTCAGGCTCCACAAGACAGCCAGGTGATTCTGACGCATGTCTGGAGCCTAAAGTTAGCAAAATCAGCCTGGAGGCTTTGGAGAGAAAGGGAAGACCTCTGGAGAGGGGAGCCGGAACTGGCTGGCAGTAGTCATTCAAGCGAGGAGGCTATGAAGACATAGAGGCTTTGAGTCTGGGTGTGCTCAGAGCATGAACCTGGACCACAGTGGGCGAGTGGATTTGGAAGGTCAGGGAGACAAGGATTTAGTTTGGGACTGGCTGATTTTGCATTTCCAGGGTCAGTGAACTATGGTCATAACACTAGCAGAACATTAGAGAAGTAGACTTGTGAGTCACCTCTAAGGAGGCAGCAGTCAAAGTAGGTTTTCAGATCATTCCCTGGTGCTGTGACACAGGGAAAGCCAGGGCTAGACTGGTGTTTGGGGTGGGGTCATGGCATTCAGCTTCCTTTCAGAAGAGTAGGAAATCTGTCTGGGAGTACCCGGTGATGCATGCTGTGGGAACAGCACTGTGGTTTGTGATGCTTTCTTTAGCCTCCATGTACGTACTGAGACTTGTGAATGCCATTTTTCTTGGGATCTGAGGCACATTCTAGTATGTGACTTTCCCCCGCAGAGGAAAGAGGGAGGTGGTAGAGTAAAGGTGTGACCTGGAGCAGGCTGCTCGGGTCGTCTCCATTTCCTTGTTTGTCTGAAGAGAATAACTACATAGGCTCCTGCCTCAGTTTCGTGGTGAGGACTGGAGGTGCTCTCTGAATGTTTGCACTCTTTCTATAGCTCTCGTAGGGGTCTGTGAAATAAGGTCTTGTCTGCAAAGTCCAGCTGTGTAGTATCAATAAGGAGATCATTCTAAGAAGGCCTAGTGGAAGTCAGAGTGGAGAGGAATTGAGCTTGATGATTTCAAAAGAATTATTAGCACTTTGAAACCTGAGCTTCATTAGGTTTGTGAGAAAGCAGAAAGGATTTGGTGTAGAAGGCTTTGTTGCATGGATATTTAAGAAATTATTCTCTATACCCAGCTTTGTTGCAGACATATTTGCTATACCAAAAGCTGTTTTGCTGAGACTATGAAAACTGAGTGCATCTGTGCAACATCTTGGTTATATGTAGAACAATTTCATATTGCCAGTGCCTAATTCAAAGTCCTTCAAGAAACATGTGTCTTCTTTTCCACTAGGCTCTAATTGGGCTGTCCTTCCTTAAAGGAAGACATGTGGACCACACACTTAACATTTGGGAAATAACTGTCCTATGTATGTGAGAAACGTGTGCAGAATTTTGGAAGCTTTAGCTTCTGAATATCAGCCCCCACACCAGGAATGATCTCTACATGTGTGTGTGGGTGTGTGGTTTCCTCCTCAGTCACAACACTAATCTTATTCCTTAGGTCTGGGATGTATCTCATATATGTTGGGGAAAGTTATCAAAGGTTTCAGGGCAGACTTACTAAGTGCTTTGATTGAAATTTTTACTGGGTTTTGCAGTCAGGAGGGATTGGGGGAGGGACATACCCTGATGTTTATATATGGAGTAGGGCAGGCCTTCAGATGTAAAGTTTGGTCTTGATACTTTTTTTTTTTTAATGTTGAGACAGACTCTCATGTGGCCCAGGGTGGCCTCAAACTCCCTATGTAGCTGAGGATAACCTTGAACTTCTGATTCACCTAGGATTACAGGTATGTGCCACCAAAGCTCATTTTTGTAGTGTTGGGGGCTGAACCTAGGATTTTGCTAATGCGAGGCAAGCTCTTTACAACTGAGCTACAGACCCCAACCCAAATTTCATAAACTAATATTTTATGAGACTCCTAAAAATAACGTTTGGTATCCCCACACACATAGGAGTTATTACTCCAGAATTCAAATTCATTTGAGATGATCTTTGCCGTTGGGTTGGGGTTGACTGTCCAGTAATTTTAAAGCCACCATCCTAGCATATCTAGAATAGCACAAGGATTATATCTTTCTGGGAAGTTTGGCTGTTGCTAACAGATGACATTGTGACCCAGACCCAGACTTAGGTTATTTTATTAATCTAGAGAAAGCATTGTGCTCCCGCAGCTGCTGTTATGCTCCCAAGTCCTGCAAACAAAAGCTATCTCAGTTACCCAAGAGCCCTGAGAAACTGGCAGCGGCCCAGTGTGAAGTCCATGTATTTTAGACTGAGTTATATTTATCTTTCTATGGGTATCCCCTGATTTAGGGTGTGCAGCTGGAGAATGGCCTGACTTTACTAGGCATTGGGGGCAGGAGAGGCAAGCCTTGGGTAACATTCTCACTGGAGAACTCAGTCCAGTTAACTGAAAGACTATGATTGCCATGTCATGAATACTTGTGGAAAGCGTAAGACTGTCTCAGTGTGGTAGTACCCTCCTATAATCCCAGCACCCAGGTGGTGGAGGCAGGAATGCTGTAAATCCAAAGGCAGCCTGGTTTATACAGAGGCTTGTTGTTGTCTTACTTATATGTTAAGGGTGATGTAGCATTTCAATATAGTTAGTTTTCTTTGTAATCTTATTTTCTACTCATTGAGAATCATCATTCCAGTTAGAAGATCCAGTTTGCTGAAACACCCCATGCTACCCAAAGTTACAAATTCCCACTGTGAATGATACTCTTGTATTTTTTTATCCCCCTTTTTTAAATTAATTAATTTATTTATGTGTATGAATGTACTGTCTGCATGTGGGTTTGTGCACCCATGTCGTGCAATGCCGCGGAGCTCAGAAGAGGGTGTCTGATTCCCCTGGAACTGGAATTCTCCTGGAATTGGAGTTACAGATGGTTCTCAGCCACCGTCTGTATCGAACCGGGGTCCTCTGCAAGAGCAGTTGGTGCTCTTAACTGCTAGGTCATCTCTGCAGCCCCCCTCCCCTTTTTTTGAGGCTGGATTTGTTAGCATTTAAAAAAAAAATCTGACCCCTTACCAGGTTTGAGCTTTGTTTCCTCATACAATTTGGCTCTGACCTTTTTCTTCTGGATCTCCTGTATTCACCAATTTGGGACTGTTGGAGTTGGTTAGGAAATAAAGCCATTATGCGTACCCATGAGATCTTTCTGGCAGACTTCGGTGGCAGTTCCCCTTAAGACTGCTTTCTGTAACTGAATGTTTATGTCTGTTGTGATGCACTATTTTCTAAGCCAAACTGTGGCCATTTTTGTGAGAGTAGTTGTGTCTACTTGTGAGTCCATCATGATCTGGCCTGTGGACTGTCGACATTTCCTCTGAGAAGAAAGGGGCTGGGAGGTCATTAGACCCTCACCTGGGTATCCAGCCATTCCTCCCAGCCATTTGTAGGCAGTTCTTCCCTAATTACTTGTGGCTTCCCCTCATGGTCTAGGGGAGGGCCTAGTTTGGGGAAAAGTAGAAGGGGACTCCATCTATGTGACCAAGAGGAAGTACACATTCATGCTAGGCGAAGACTTCTAGTGTGGTTGCTTTGAGGTCATCAGTGCTTCTGTCAGTAACCCTGCACTCATGCACTTTGTAAATAAGCCCAATAATAAATCTGTTGGTTACCCAGGGTGAACTTGGTGGACTTGTACTTGTTGTTAGGACTTTAGGAGGAAGGGTAGACATTGTTCACATGTCTCCCAGGGAAAGGATTTTAGCAACAGTGACCAAGAATGTTTCCTCTTAAAAATGCCAGATGAAAGAGCAGCAGTGCAAGTGCGGGCACTTACTTTAAGAAAGAAACCCAGGGCATCAGGCCATTCTTTGCCACATGTCCCATGTTTAACAGGTTTGGTATAATTCAGTCAGTGAAAAGTGGAGTGTCTTTTTGAGTTCCTCTTTAACATAAGAGGTAAATGTTACAAATTGGAGAAACACTGCCCATGTGACACAAAGGCCTCTGTTGGCAACCTGGCCAGCCTCTCAGGGTTCCCCTATGGGCAAGTGAACTTAGGAGCTTTCACAGCTAGTATGTATTCTGTTGCATAGTTCCTCCAGGCTGCAACACTAATTTGAGATAACTCTGAGTTGCCTGCCTAATAGAACTTTAGGAACTGAACTGTTACGTACTTCAGTGGAGGCAGCTGTGATGCTGCCTCTCTCTTCCTCTTCCTCTTCCTCTTCCTCTTCCTCTTCCTCTTCCTCTTCTTCTTCCTCCTCCTCCTCCTCCTCCCTCCTCCTCCTCCTCCATCTGTCTTCCTTTATCTTCTTCCTCCCCACTATTCCTTAGCCAAACATATATTTGGCCAACTTTGCCTGTGTTTGCCTTGTTTATCGGGATCTGGAAGCTGGTCTCTCACATTTTTCTCCAAAAGAGAAGTCATAGCATAGAGACTGCATGGTCAGGGTTTGGAATTATTGGAATTAGTCTGGTGCCTGGACAGGTGACAAGGCTGTGCCATGTGTCAGCTCTGTGACTCTGGGTGACTTGCAAGCCTGTCTGTGCGTCTGCAGAGTGGAGAATGATATTGCCTCCCCCTGAGGATGGTTATGAAGATTAAATGACTTGGTTGCCCATTAGAATCACCTGAGGGATATTTAAAAAAAAAAAAAAAAGAACAAAACCAAAATACTATGTGAGCACTAAGAATGCCTGTCCTAATGAAATTAAAGTCTGGGGAGGTTATAACCTTGTTCCTCGTCATTACTAACAGAAGGGAAGAGGGATTGCAGGTCTTTTATTCTGGGGCATTAAGTGAAAGATTCTTCTGTCAGCTATATAAGCAAGAGATTTTTCCGTAGTGAATAGCTGCCTTTCACAGGGCATCTTTGAAGTTGTCTGACCTTTTTCACTTTGAGGCCAAATGCGATGTAATTTAAAATTTTTAATTTCTTTAGATTTCTAATACCAGACTTCATCCTGCTGGCATTGATTGATTGAGTGCCTTTTAACACTTTTTGAAAAATGTCTTCAAGGTCTCTTCTCTTTTCATACTAAAAGCTTATCATCCACACCATAGTCTCCTTCTGAGGGGTTCCTTTTTATATGGTGATGGTTTGTCAACTATAGTGATTTACAGTGGTAATGTGAACAAGAAATAATTTCTTCTTTAAAATTACAGCGCCTGCTAGTGGAAGAAACCTGAAATTATCCAGCCCTGCAGATGGGAAGCTGCATTCCTTTCCCCTGAGTCTGTGAAAGGCAACATGACTTGCCCCAAGTCACTTTGTATATACGATGCCTCCTATTTTATTCAGGGACTTAATTGCCACAGCTCACAGAGGTGGCCAGTGTAAGTTGGAGATTATAGCTTTCCTGATCAAGTGGAAAACTTAACAGGAAGAGGGGAAAGAGAAAGGGCGGCTCTCAGAGAGTGGTTTGTGTGGAGCTAACTGCTATTTGGAGTATTGGGATTTGGATACCATCTTGCATGAGAAGGCCTTAGGCCTCAAGACTGTGATTCTTATTCAGACCCCAGAACCTTTTAATCTTATGGCCACTGAGCCCCATGTTGATGTGGGTGTTCTCCCAGACCTCCTTGGCTGGATCTCTGCCTGCTATAGTAGGTTAATCTCCCTTTAAAGCCACGTTTTCATTTAGGCTTTTCCCCTGTGCTCCCCTGACACCTCCTACCTCCTCCCCACCCCCCTTAGTCATAGAGGATTTTTGAACAAAGCTATTCAGTACCCAAACTTTAAGTCAGATTTGGGTTCAAGTCCCAGCTCCACCTTCATTTGGACTGGTTACACGTCCAAAACTTAAAATTCCTTTAAAAGAAGCAGATTCTCTTCAACATCTTCTCTTGCTTGTTCCTGTGGCATTTATTCCTTGACCTTAGAGACACCATTGCTTTTCTCTATGGCTGTCTTGTCTTCCAGACCCTTCCTGGGAAACCTTGATCTCAAGCGTGCTGTTCTGAGTCCTGATACACTGGGCTTAGACCTCTCGGGCTGTGGGTGTTTCTTTCAGGAGCTGAGCATCAGAGGCAGGAATTGAAGTTTCAGTATTTGGTCCATGGTTTGGTGCCTGGGCTGGGCGATCTGAGCTCATCAGCTGTCTTTTGGTTGTACGTTTATCTCTCCTCCTCTCTTACACAGAACTATTCTGAACCTTCGCTGTACTTCTCTCACCTTGTTTTATTTACTTATGGAGAAGATAGAGGTTAGAAACTTTTTGTGCTTCCTTCCTCCTTGTTTATCAGCATTCTCTTCCTCTGTTGTACTATTCGGGGCTTTGTCCCTTATTGATTGGCATGAGTAGATACTTAGGGAGATGTATAGAATGTAAACAACTCATTTGCTAGTATAGGAAAGGAAATATGTGTTATTTTTCCATACCCACCCTAGGATGTCAGGCTGGTGCTCTGGTAACAAAAGAGAGTAACAAGAGAGAAGCACAAAGTTCTCTGAGTCACAAAATGCTTCAGAAACAAAACCCCCCAAACTCAGAGATAACTGCCTGTTTGTATGCTTAGGTTTAAAATTGAACTGCAGAACTGTGATTAGACACTAGGTCTGATCTGAGGGACACAGACTGAGGAGGGGCCCCAGGAAGCCTAAGTGTTTGTGTTCTTGTTAGACTTTCCGGATAGCATTCCTTCCAGCTGTTGGAAGGGTTAAACCCCTAGAATGTGTGTTTTACAAATTACCAGACAAAGAAGGCCTTGGACTATGTTTATGGCCAGCGCTTCCATAGAAAGGCAGAGGAAGTTAGGGCAATGTGCCAGATTTTATGGCTTGCTTTAGGGAAGAGATTCTTTTAGATTCTGAGTCCTGCCTTCTGAAAGAAGAGTTTGGTATCTGTGACTTGCCTTTGAGAGGAACGGGAAGCAGAAAGGAGGGCAGAAGGTCAGAGGCCTTGCTCTGAGGCTTTCAGTTTGTTTTTAGTTCAAAATACTCACCATGCCAAATTTAGCTTATCTGAGCCTCAATGGTAGCCCAGTGTTCATTCCTCAATTGAAAAATCTGATTGTAACCCTATTTCTGTGACTTGCTGACCCCGAGAGCCAGGGTGAGTCCCTCCATTGCTCATTTTAAAACAAAGATTAAATTTACTAAATTCATTTAAAAATGGAAGTGTTGAGGTGCAAGAATTATAGATGGATAACAGCATGCTCCTCTGTAATCATCCATTGATGTTGAAATGAGGAAACACACAGAGCCTGGTGCAGAAGGGTCTGACAACGCGTGGGCTCCCAGGCGGCTGTAAGAAGCAGATATGTCATTAAAATAAGGTTAAGGAAGGAGGAGGAGTGTAGCATGGAGTTTGCATAGGTTTCCTTTCTCTAATAGACCTAAATGTCTGTGTGGTGGGAAGAGTGATAACATCGTTCTTGCCTTGTGTTACCTTGTGTTCTAATTAGGAGCATCCTGCTGCTAGGGCCAAGGGAAGATCTGGTAGGGAGTACTCAGGTGTGAGGGACTGGAAGATATCCTGTGAGTGAGCAAGCCTTCTGCAGGACAGGAATCTACTTTTGCATGGGAGCATCTGGTCTCCAAGGCAGGCTGGTTACTGCAGGAGTGCAGGCCTTGGTGTTTTTTCCAGACCTGAGCTTGTCCTGGTCTGGGGAGAACGCTCAGACTTCGGCTCTTCTGTCATTCTCCTTGTCCCTTTGCTGCACATTTGAAATCCCAAAGCTAAGTCTTCCTTGGCAGTGCTTCCAGAGGCTTGATGGGAACAGGTCCTTGCACATAAATGTTCTATTTTTCATGTACAAATCATAAAATTTTGAATGTAAATTTGGGAATTAGTACTTGGTACCAGAAAAATTCTTAAACAACTAGTCAAAAACTTGGAGGGACTGGATATTCATTGTGGTTTCCCTTTGATGATAACCCTGTCACTCACTCGTTTGTTTGAAAACATTAGCTGTGTATAAAGAACCTTGAGATGCCTTGGGATACCTAGAATTCAACATTTTTCACCATAATTTTGATTGGTGATCATATATCAATGGAAGTAGGATGTGGAATTATTGTTACTTAGACATTACGGAGGAGGCATTGTTAAAAAAAAGTTGGCCTGAATATTCTCCACAGTTGTAGGAAAAAGGCCTTTGTAGACAAAAGGAAGTAAAGTATTATTTTCCTTCAAAAGTGAAATTTCCTTTCTGCCAAGTAATTATCAAGATGAGAACTTCTCTACACAAACTGTATATAGTAATTTTCTAGCAACTTGAAAAACTGGCTTAGGAGATAATGAAAGTCTTCCTGAAACAACTTAAATTTCTCACTACCGAGTTTTAAAATGTAGGTTGAAAGTGATTTCATAGGGAGTTTCCACTTAATTTTGTTAAACATCCTATGTATGTGTGTGAGTGGGTGGTGTATAAATGCAGAGGCCAGAGAAGGACATTGGGTATCCTGCTATATCTTTCTGCCTTATTTCCTTGAGACAGGGTCACCCACTGAACCTGGAGGCAGGCTGGCAGTCAGCAGTTCTCAGTGATCTCTGCCCTTTGTAGTGCTGGGGTTACAGAACTGTGTAACCATATCCTTTTTTTTTTTTTTTTTTTATGTAGGTTCTGGGGATTTGAACTTAGGTCCTCATGCTTATACAGAAAGTGCTTTTAGCCACAGAGCCATCTCTCCAGCCCCAATTTGGTTAAATATTTGAATTCAAATCCCGTGCCTGAAATTAAAAAATATATATATTTAAATGGGCATGGTAGAACATGCCTTTAATCCTGGCACTCAAGATGCAGAGGCAGGTGGAGATTGAGGCCAGCTTGAGCTACCTAGTGAGTTTCAGGCCAGCTGAGGCTACAGGGAGGCCCTGTCTCAAAAAGCACCCCCCCCCCCATTACTATGACTATGAATTTACTTTGTTTTTTGTTTTTGTTTTTTTTTTTAATTTTTTTATTTATTTTTGTATGTGTCTGAGTGTACTGTCTGCATGTAGGTCTGTGCACCTGTGTCGTGCAATGCTGCGGAGGTCAGAAGATGGTCTCGGATTCCCCTGGAACTGGAGTTCTCCTGGAATTGGAGTTACAGACGGTTCTTAGCCGCCATGTGGGTGCTGGGGATCGAACCCGGGTCCTCTGCAAGAGCAGTTGGTGCTCTTAACCGCTAGGCTATCTCTCCAGTCCCAATTTACTTTGTTTTAATGTCACAAACCTCAAGTCTTTTTTCCTTAAGGTAAATTTAGCTCACACTAAAATAAGGGACAATATAATTGGAGGTTCAATTTGTGAAATAGTCTGGAAAAAGAACACTTAATTGTTGGGCCTCTTTGTTGTATAGACTACAGCTTACTGGTACTGTCTTTTCCAGATGTTCAAGATAAGTGAAACCAAAGCCAATTCTTTACTGTTCCAAGTGCTTTCTGGTTGTCTTCATTCTTAGATGAAGTTTCTGAGTCCTACAGAAGTTCTCTTACTTGTTCATAGTTAGTTTAAGGACCAGGACTGTTGATTCTTAGGGATTTTCTGTTGGTGGAGAGCAATTCTGGAATTTTAGTTATTTATTCATCAAGGGTTAGATTTTCCCAACCTCCTGGGATTTCTCAGACTGTTGGAGATTTGGCTTTTGCTTTCTGGATGCTTCAGAAATACAGGGCTTCTCATGAATTCCCACAGCCAGGTGCCTCCAGCAGACCTGTGCTGTGGTCTCTCCTGCCTTGTCCTTTGTTTGCTCTGTTCTGTATTTATCTTGTAGGTTGCTGCAGACCTACCGCCCCCACCCATTTCCTTTCTTTGGATAAACACTGAATGTTACTGATAGGAAGATAGAAGCCCTCAAGCCCTCCTGCAGAAGATACAGTTATTTCTTTTATGAGTCAAAACTAAGTAGGTTAAAATAATTTAAGTTACTCATATGAAGGATACTTTTGATGTCACCCCTTCACTGAAATGAAAGTGTTTCCTACCATGTGCTCCATAATTTCCCGTGTTTCACTTGTAAATATTACTGATCTTGGTTTATTTTTATCAAAGGAAGGAAGCTTCTCCAGGGAATTTCGCTTTGAGACCAGATAGGTGAATTGGAACATGTGCAGAGCACGAGAGTCTAGGTACCTGGGAAACTGGCCTGAGATTCCCAGGTTAAATCAGGTGTGGACATGAGGGATATTAGGAAATGGACCATTTTCCTCCCGGGTATCTCATTGCCTGATGTCATATGGGATTTGGCTGAGTTTTCCTGCATTCCTTGCAAGTGAGACTATATAGGAATGTTCCCTTATTTGTTATAAGCTGCTATAAATGTTGGTTAATTGTTTGATTTGGGAGGAAAGTGGTCATCTGTGTTCATCTCAGGCTGGTTAAATCTGTCAACAAATATTGAGAACAGAGTGGGTGGGAAGCCTGTGTTCCGGCTCCAGTTGAAGAATAAACATAGTCCCTGTCCTCCACTGAGAGCTTTGACTTGAAATTGTATAGATAGGCAGCATGCCAGTCCAGGAGAGGAACCTTTTAATGCTACTGTTACTCTGTGATTTTAGACAAGTTATGATATGGCTGCTGTGATTGAAAACTGATAGATTTTGCCTTGTTTTGAAATCTTCCCTTGGTTTCCTAGGGTATTCTGTTCTATTTTAGATGCTAGTACACTGTGTGCTGTATAGTTTCTGATGTGTGACAGTGACGTTGCACCTGTCCCTAAAGACTGGATGTGCTAAAGGAGAAATACCAGAAGCGAAACTTCTGATGGTTAGTTTAACTTCTAGAGATTTGGGGAGAGGGTGTCGGGTGGGTTGTTTCTTTGTGTATGTATATGTATGATGTGCTTGTGTGTGATGTGTATGCCTGTTCATGCTGAGTGCAGATGGGTGAGCATGGAGGTCAGAGGACAACCACAGCTGTCAGTCCTTACCTTCTACCTGTTACACAGTGTTGACTTCATGTGGGTTCTAGGGATTTGAACTCGAGTCTTCCTGCTTATGTGATAAGCACTTTAGCCACTCAGCCATCTACTCGCCCCTCTAGATGTTTTAAAATGACAAGTCTATAGTATCTGGGAAACTTTGATGTTGAATGATAGTAACAAATAAGGGAATTTGGGTGACACTAGGACATCAGCCTTCTTGGGGTCATGATTTATGTTTTATTTTCTTTTAATTGAACATCGTAGGAAACTTCCTTCTGTTACTTTCAGCTTATAGTAGCCTAAATGTTGGTCATTTCTCTTCTTGGGACTTGTAACATGGTACCTTAAACTACAGTCTCTTGCCAGATGAAAATGGCAGAAACAAGGTCATTCTAACTATCTCTTGTCCCCCCAACCCCCAAGCTTAGTCATAAAGGAGTTTTCTTCTTATGTCACCTGAAAATAAGTTGTAAGATCCTCATTCCCAAGGATCTTGTCCCATAACAGGCCAGGAAGACTGGACAAACTGGCCTTGCTAAATTGCCTCACAGTTTACTGTTATTGGGTCATCCCCTTCTTGTTCTATCATATTTCTATACAGTTGCCATTTGTTACCAAACCTAAGCATTAAAAACATAATTTTCCTTGGCTGCTTGGGTCTTCATTTATGAAACCTTCTCTGCCCCATAAGACTTTGGACATTGTCCTAGTTTGATTTTTTTTATTGCTGTGATAAAACTGACTAAAACCAACTTGGGGAAGGAAAGGTTTATTTTAGCTTACAAGTTATAAATCCATCACTGGGGTAAGCTACGGCAGCTCAAGGCAGGAATCTGGAGGCAGAAACTGAAGCAGGAATTATGGGGAACGCTGCTGTCCTAGCTTTCTTCACCTAGATTGCTCTTATTAGCCTAGGCCCACCTGCCCGGGGATGCTGCCACACAGAATTGCCTGGGCTTTCACACCTCAGTTAGCAATCAAGAAAATGCTCCAGGGCTGGAGAGAAGGTTGGGCAGTTAAGAACACTGGCTGCTCTTACAGAGAACCAGGATTTGGTTCCTAGCATCCACATGGTGACTAACAACCACCTGTAACTCCAGTTGCAGAGGCTGTTTTATGTATGCAGGGAAAATAGTTGTACACACAAAATAAAAATAAATAATTTTTAAAGAAAATCCCTCTAGACATGCCCACAGGCCAATCTCAGCTGAGATTTCCAGGTATGTCTAGGTTTGTGTCATATTTATAGATCTATGACAGCTATAAACTTCGTTTTGCTTTTCTCTTGTTAATTTATTATAGAGGAATCAGCTATGAACCTTGCAGTAGGTAAAGAAAACATAAAACTTTACCCCACAGTCTCTTCCTTGTTTTTGTGATGCTGGGGATGGAACCCAGGGCCTTGAGTGGACTGGGGCAGCACTTGTAGCTAAAGTTGTGGCAGATGATCTCTACATATTTAATACCTCCCTCCTCTCCTCCCTCTCCTCCCCTCCCTCCCCTCCCTCTCCTCCTTCCCCTTCTCTCTTCTCCTCTTCTCCTTCTCTCCTTCCCACCTCCCTCTCCTCCCTCCCCTCTCTCCCTTTCCCTTCCTTCTCCTCCCTCTCTTCTGTCCTATCTGCTTTTGTAGAGGAATAGTTATTTTGTCTCAGAGCTTATACTTTGGTTCAGGATCCGATGGCCCCATTGGCCGTGACAAAGGCTCTTTGTTCTGTCTTGTTCCTCTTTCCTATTTCTTAGCCAGTCACAGTAGGTAGCAGCCATTTCGGGAGTGTCTTCGAGGACACTCACGGTTTCCTACANGGTAATCTTTTTGATGTGTGCTTGCATTCTGCTTGTTAATATTTTATTGAGAATTTTTGTGCATATGTTCAACTGAGAGACTGGCCTATCTTACTAACTTTCTGTCCCTCCCTCTCCTCCCTTCCCTCCCTCTCCTCCCTCTCCTCCCTTCCCTCCATCCCCTCCCTCCCTCTCCCCAGGGTCTCGCTATATAGCCTGGCCTCAAACTCAATCCTCCTGCTCAGGCTTCTGGATAGTTGGGCTTATACTTTTAGCTTTGAAATGTTGTAGCCACCACCATCTCTTTTTTTCCTATTCCTCCTCCTCCTCTTCTTTATATAGCATAGACTGATCTCAAACTCATGGTGATTCTCCTGCCTCAGCGTCCCTAGTGCTGAGATTACAAATGTGAGCCACTATACTGAGTTTGAAACATGTATTCTTAAAGTATTGAGTCCAAATGTAAATTTGTTCCACTTTCTGTCACAGAAGTTAACAGTTTTATGGGGCAGAAATCGACGGATCCTATTTAGGCAGTTATACCTGTGCCTTTGGTGAGTCATATGATATTTATAGTAATAAAGGACATTTCTTAATGTTTTAGTCTATGGCACTTGTCCCTAAGTATTTCCTTATAGCATGGATGGTTCTCTAGGAGCAACTTGACAGTTTCTTCTGATAGGTTCTTTTTTAGCTTTAATTAGTTGGTCTGAATTTCTGGGTCTAGAACTAGAAGGCTGGTTCTTGTCAGTGACAGGGTTCACCCTTCCCTTCTAGAACCAGTCTAGAAGGCTGGTTCTTGTCAGTGACAGGGTTCACCCTTCCCAAGGGAAAATGACTGTGGCTGTCTACTGAAAGGAAGGGTGTGGTGATGTAGAGGGAGCATTCTGAGAGTGCCTATGGCCTCCCATTCAAATCTGTGCTGCCATTGCTGTTGAAGAATCTACAGCCTTCCTTTTGGTCCTTCAGCTTGGCTCAGAAACTCATAGTCTCCGTCTTAAATGGATGGGACTTGGCAAAATGACACCTTTTAACAAAACTCATCAGAGGTTTTTTTGTTTGTTTGTTTGTTTGTTTGTTTTTGGTCTTTTCGAGACAGGGTCTCCCTGTAGTCCCAGCTGTCCTGGAACTTACTCTGTAGACCAGGCTTGGCCTTGAGCTCACAAAGATCCGCCTGCCTCTGCCTCCCAAGTGCTAGGATTAAAGGCGTGCGCCACCACGCCTGGCTTCATCAGAGTTTTTATATAGAATCCAGAACACTGGCTGATTAAATCACTCCTGGAATCATATCTGCCAGTGAGCCAGACCACTTTCTTCACTATTGGCTAAGAAAGGAGCCAGATCGAGAGCTGCTTCTGGGTGAGAGTGGAGTCAGAGCAAGGGGAGGTGGTTTAATGAAACACCATGCATCTGCTTCCAGGACTAGATGTGGATGCGCCGTGTGAATTCCCAATAGTGTCTGGTATGCTAGGTAATCTGTAGAAGAATATAGTGTTGGCCTTTCTGGTCTGTTCTTAGAGCTGCTTTTTCTGGTCATCCCTCGAGTTTCCAGGTCCTTTGATGAATATCAAATTACAGTCTGGATTTTACTCCAGATGACTTCGCATGGCTCAGCTAGATCTTTGTTAATTTCAAATTTTAACTTGATGGGAAATCTTATTTTTTTCCCTTTCCACTCTGTGTGTGTGTGTGTGTGTGTGTGTGTGTGTGTGTGTGTGTGTGTGTAAGTATATGTATGCTGTAGTGGTAGGGTCTTTTTTCACTCAGGTGTAATCCATTTCTCTGTGTCACCGTTTGAATAGCTTTTACAGTAAAATTTATCTCTTTCCCTTGAACTATTTATGGAGGAATAAAAATTTACAATAGATATTTGATATCTCCTTACATTTAAGATTGCTGATGTCAATGTGACTATCCTAAAAATAGCTGAGCTTCCAACACAGGCAAGTAAGGTGTCTGGGATGAGGTGCCAAAAGTCAGTGTGACCTAGAACTTGCTCTGTAGCGTGGTGGGTGGCATGGTATGCCTTGATGATCAGTTAAGGGCAGCTTCATGGACATGCTGTGGCCTGAGCAGGTGAGAAAGTTATTAAGTACAGGGCTGGGTGAAAGCTATCATAGCATGTCTAAAGTGCCTTGGACAACTTGTGGTTTGGATCTTCTGGTATTTCCCTTTTTAAGGTATGTAGTTTTTACTACATTACAAACCCTGACAGTTGATTTGAAGAAAATGTATATGCCTATTAGGCATGTATTTGTTTTATTTTCCCTGTCATTTTTAATTAAAAAAAAAATCTTCAGAGAAGGTCTTCCTAGGTAATACAGGCTGACCTGAAATTGGTGATCCTCCTGCGTCGGCTTCCTGACTGATGGGATTAGAGATATGTGCCACTAGGCCCCCCCCACATATCTGCCCTTTTTAATACCACATCACTTTGCATTGTTTTGTTTAAGCCCTGAAGGTCAGGAGAAACTCCTGTTTCTACGGATCTCCATGTGGAAGGATACTGTGCCCATTCAAGTAGCATTTCCTTTATTTTTTATTTTTTTATTTTTTATTTTTTATTGATGCTTTGTGTATTTCATACAAGTAGCATTTCAAAAGCAGAATTAGGCCCCGAGCCATTCTCCTTTTGTGTGTAAAGGCTTGTTTGTAAGATTTAACCCTAATAACCACTATGGCTTTCTCCAAATGCTGTCTAAGATATTATCTTCCTAATATCTTTCAGTTTTGTTTCTTTGCCCAAAGCTTTCACTGATCTGAGAGGAGAGGCCAGCCAGCCTGCTGAGGAAGGCATAGCCCTGCTGGAACTCTGCAGATTTGGAATCGGGCCCTGCTGTTAATTAGCTGAGTGACCCATGGGCTAGTCAGTCTCCTAGAGTCTCTGTTTCTTCATCAGTAAAACAAAGGGCTCAGAAAAATAAATACAGGCGTTGACCAATGATAAGAGAGGTCGCCCTGCCTGCTTATGCGGCGATTCTGTGAATGGCAGCCCATAGCCTCCATGTCCATATCACTGAATCCCTCTGCTGGGGACTGAGAGGTGGCTTGTCACACTGAGGCCATTTGAAGCCTTCAAGCTAGGGAGACAGGCTTGGGAGGCCTTCTCTAGTAGGCCTTCTTCCTTCCCCTTAACCCGGTCTGTTCTAGAGCAGCCTGCTTTCCTTCTGCCTTTCTCCTGGTGCATCAGCGAAATGTGCCGGTAACTCAACCCAGTGGGATTTGTTAGTGTTTATGGTTGTCCAGCTGTCATCTGCTAGTGGAGGAGGAGATTGCTGAAGGACACTAGTTTCATGAAGAAATAATAGTCCCATTGTCTCTCTCTTGCTATAGAGATGGTTTCCAGTTTCATCTTAGGCCTGGGCCATTTGTGTTGTTTTTACAAAGTCAGTACAATCCTGCTACAAAATGCAGTTTATTCTTTTAAAAGATTCAGCAACAATTCACAGGCCTATTCTTCTCACCCTCTTCCCTGCCCCAAAGCCATATATATCTGCATATAGTAAAAATGCACTCTAGTGTGTACTGTTTTATCAGGCTACCTGGCATCAGGGTTAAAAATGTGTTCTTCCGTATTTATTTTGCAAATGCTTGTGAGGTATGTTCAGTCCAATAACCTTTCAAAATGGTTCTTGTTTATAATTAGTGGCATCTGTAAAACATTTTCTTTAACCAGGTAACTTCTTCCTTATTAGCCATAATCTTAGTTTTCTGTTTTTGATGAGCTAGGGTTGGCAGACTATATGACTGTGCCAAAATGTCTCACTACTAATAATGGATGGACCTAGGTTTAGCCTCATAACCTTAATTAGATGTGGAATGTGGAGAATGCACTGTGTGTGGTTCTTGTAACTTTTATAACATGACAGTGAACTTCTGATCTCTTCATTAAAAGTTATAAAGTATTCCTGTGTCTCTAGCACTTAGTTTCCCACCGTATTTTTTTCCCCCACCGTATTTTTATTCATAGGAAATTAATATAAAACTTAGAGTATCTTTATGTTATCCTAAGGGATCTTTTTTTTTTTAAGCATGATTGCATTTTAGGTCAGTATGCAAGTGGTATTCTAGTTTTCCCAATATTTAACTCCTCTTTTTCCCTGTCCTTTTCTCTCTAGAGACAGAAGACTATTGAAAATGTTGAAGGCTGTGCTGAAAAAGAGCCGAGAGGGAGGAAAGGGAAGCAAGAAGGAAACAGGTATGTGTACAAAAGTGAGTAGAGACACCAAGATGGTGATGCATGATGGTGGGCGGTGATGGGTGGTGGTGGGCGGTGGTGGGCAGTGGTGGCCAGTGATGGGTGGTGGTGGGTGGTGATGGGCTGCCAAACCCCACTGGCTCCAGGCTGGTTAGGGACCTGGCTTTGGGAATGGCCAACAGAGGCTCAGGACAAATTGCATCCTGGAGGCTGTGAGTTGCTCAGTGTATTTCTCAGCTTTTTAAATGAGAAGTGACTTTGAAAATTGAGTTTGAATTATGAACCAAAGTTTTCCCCAAATGACATTTAAAGTTCATAATTTTAGCAGGTCATTCAGATCCAGAGGCAAGCTTAAAGGTTTTGAGGGATAGCAGGTGTGTTCAGGAATATGATTTCTAGAAAGTGCAGTTGTATTTTATGTTTGACCAACTGCTGCCTGACTGGTTCTTGTGTTCTTAAGTATCAAATTTTACTCCTAACAGGTGTAGCCCACTCAATGCCAGACTGCTTACTCTCATTACGAGGAGAGCAGCTTAATTTGGCTTCAGTTTCATTCCTGTCTGAAGTGTTCTGGGCGCTGTTTGGCCATTGTGACCCTAGTGGCTTTGCATTCCAGGTGGCGACCTCTTCCAAGGGTGTTTTGGTGCTGTTAGTCTTAAATGCCTATTTCTCTTGACAGGAAATAAAGGTACCATCTACTTGTATTGTGTAATAAAAATGTTAGCTTCAAGAATTAATGCCCTGAAATGTTGCATTTCACTGTTTAAACCCATGTTAATCCAGTCTTGTTGGAGAACAGCTCCTTTTTTAAAATTACTTAATGTCAAACGATATTTCAGTTTTCATTTCTATTAATCTATGGATAAGTACACTTATTACTGAGACATCACCAAGTTACAGCTAGCTTTTTAATTCAAAAGTTCTTAGCCGGGCATGGTGGCGCACGCCTTTAATCCTAGCACTTGGGAGGCAGAGGCAGGCGGAACTTTGTGAGTTCAAGGCCAGCCTGGTCTACAGAGTGAGTTCCAGGCCAGCTGGGGCTACAGGGAGACCCTGTCTCGAAAAGACAAAAAAAAAAAAAGTTCTTATATATTGTTAATCTGTTTCCATGCTTTTTAAAGGACTCATCAGACCTCTAGATGTTTAGTTATATGGGATCTAGATAAAATTTCTATTTATTACTAATTATTCCTTAAACTGAGTCTGTAAAATGGCAAACTCACCTTAGAAGTAGAGCTTTTATTACAAGGTTGGTGTTAGGATTGCATTATAAGCTTCTCATTAATGCCTGAATAAATAGACATAAAGAATAAAAGAAAGCAGATTTTAATGATATAAACAGAAGGCTACATAGTTAGCTCATAACCTTAGAAAATCAACCCCTAGCTTTGAATAATTAATTAGAATAGTTACTATGGAGAACTATTCACATCGTTTCTTTCCAGGGGCATATTCATCCTCTGCTGGGTCAAGGCCAAAATGTCTTTCTCATTATTTTTCTGAAAGCTGTTAAAAAATTTTTTTTAAGCTTTGGCTCATCTGATACTAATTCTAGATACTTGGTTATTTGTTTCCTTAGAAGCCCTTGTGGGTTTTGGCATAAACTTAGATCCTAAGCTGTCTGTTGGAAAGGAGCTGCCAAAGAAACAGGTATCCCACCCCCTCCCAGGACCAGGGTCTTCAAGCCAAACTCCCTACACAGTAACAGTCTTTCAAAAAAAACCTACCCTCCTCTTTGACCAGTGCCAGACTCATGGGAAATGACAGTTGAAATGATGTTTAGCTCCCAGGCCTTTCAGGCTGGCCAGACAGTGAGCACAGTTTGCCTTTGAAACTTTTCCAGTTTCAGAACATGGGACCTAGCCTATAAGTCTCCTTCTGGTCTTTAAGATTAACTACTGCTTTTTTTTGAATCCCATTTCATAATAGTTCTCATACTATGGATTTTTCCCTAAAATAAACCAACTTGAAAAAGTAATGGGAGCATTTTGCATGAAATGTCTGTATGGTCTGTCCCCTCTGCTCTTAACTAGAACCTGTCATATTGCGTTGGGAACAAAGGAGATAGGATTTTACATCCAGATGAAGTTATGTCATGAGATTTTGGTAAATCCTTGACAATTCCTGTGTTGAGTTGTGTGCCAACTCTCATTGTATAATAAGTAAATCACAGCTGAGTTTCTTTATAAGTTAAAGCTAGCCAATCTACCAAAACTGCTGTGAAATCTGGGTAACAGTTTCTCCTTTAAGATGGGAAAAAAATCCTTCTCTACTATTTCCAGTTAAAACCAATCTTTGTGGCAAAGACAAAAGAAAATTGTCCTTAAGCTCATTATCATAAAACTTAGAACATATTTGTCTAAAAAATTCAGCCTTCCAAATTTTCACCAGCAATCTTTTATGTTGTACTTATTTTGTGAATTTAGAAAATATAATCACTGACTTAGATTTAGTATCTTCAAAAAAAAAAACCAAATATTTTTCAGAAATATTGAAAGAATGGTACATTTTGTTTCATTATTGCTGTTGTTGTTATTTTTAAGGCAGGTTCTGGCAATTAGCATAGTCTGGCCTTGAACTTTGAATCTTTTCACCTCAGTATCCAGTTGCTGGGATTATAGTCCTGAGCCACCACACCTGGCTAAATATTTACTGCCCCACCCCTTCAGCCTAGGGCTGTCAGGGCTCTCAACATGCATAGTAAGCATTCTGCCACTGAGCTCTATCCTCAACCCCTTTTCAGAAGTATTGAAATGTTTTTTCCTTCCAGCTCCCATCCCTAAAAGAATGTATCTAAGCTGTTCAGAAAATAATTAGCAAGTGTGGAAATTCAGGTCACACACGCACACACATATACACACACATACACATGATCGCAACCTATTGGGTGAACTCTAAAATTTTTTATTTAAAAAAAAATGCCTGCTTTTATCTATGCTTGTAGATGGGGAAGAAGTTAGTTTCTGGAAGCTGTAGAATATAATGTTAAAACTCTGAAATGTTTTTCTGGAAGTTTGTTCTCTTTGTTCCTCCTATTCCATCAGTAAAAATGAACCCTGCTTTCCTCTTGGACTTGAATTAGGTCTAGGAACAAAAATCAATACTAAGAGCTGGCAGGTTGGCTTAGCCAAGTAAAGGCACTACCACCAAGCCTCATGGACATGCTGAGTAGGAGAGAGCCAACCTCTGAAGGTTGTCTGATTTCCACATGAGCACACCCCTCTAACACACACACACACGCACACACACACACACACACAAGAAATAAGGAAATGTAATTTTAATGATAAATATTAAGCCATAATAGAGAGAGGATAGACCAAGACACATTTTTTCCTCCATGTTTTCCTGCCAGAATCTTGATCTAAAACAAGTGCAGAGGCGCTGTCTTCATTTCGAGGCTCTGCAGAGCTTTACTGCCTGCTACCTGTTACTGTTATTACACTTACTTAAAATTCAATGATATATTCTAAGTTTGGGAATATCTGATACAGATCTGGACCTAACAAGAGTTACAGTAGATACAGATTTTTCAACATTTATTGTTATTTTTATGTGTATGAGTGTTTTGCCTGTATGTATGTAAGTACACTTGTGTCTTGCAAGCCTACAGAGACCAGAAGGGGATGTCCAGTTCCCCAAGAACTGGGGTTATAAATGGTTGTTAGCTGCCATGTGAGTGCTGAGAATCAAACCTGAGTCCTCCGCAAAGAGCAGCCAGTGCTCTTAACTGCTGAGCTATCTCTCCAGCCCCATGTTTACAGTAAATATGAGAGCAACATAGGAAGTCACAATCTTTTTCTGTTGAGAAAAGAAATAAAGTCTCATGTTATAATAGCAAAAAGCTGTAAATAATAAAAACATACAAACTTTATGTTGAAACAAATGATAAAACTTTATTGAAGGACTCTAGAGTTGAATTGATAACATAAACTATAATAGTCCCAAATATATAGATTCATTACTTTAAGCCAACTAGTTCTCCTAAAATGAAACCCAGCCCATTTAATCCCTAATGAATTAACCACCTTTGTTGTTGTTTGTAGTCCTGGGGATCAAACCCAGGGCCTTGGCATATGCTCCACTACTGACCTAAACCCTCACCCACTACAGTGCTTTGTTTTTAAGGACTTTTTAAGCTTTTGAAAAGAACAGTTTTAAGTTCACAGCAAAATTGACTGGAAGATATGGCTGGCTTGTTTGACCTCATATGTGCATGGCCTCTCCTGTTACCAACAACCCCATGAGTGTTGCATTTGGTATATGTGATTATTACACTGATAATTATGATAGAATGAGAGTGGGTTCATGTTCAGATGTATATATCCTATGGTTGAAATATCATGCAGATTATTTTTATTTCCTTAAAAATCCTGTCCCCTTTTTTTCTAAAGTACCCTAAAAATGATATAAAAATCTATGTAGAAGAAAAAATGCTTAGCAATAACCAAAGAAAATTTGAAACTACGGGGCAGGTGCTTATAGAATAGTCCAGTCTGGATCACATGCCTGTGTTCAAGCTGCAAAGAATCTAGAAGAGTAACTAGCTTCTTAGGACAAGGTGGATTGCTTCGCACTAGCACACTCACCATAGAGGATTCTTCAGTCACAGACATTGGACAGGTCTCCCCTTCAAACACTAACCAGAGCAGGTGCCTACTGTAGTTGATTATAATAACTTCAATAACTTCAGCAGAGACCTCAGCAAGTTATTTGATGTTTTTCTTCTTGACTGCAAGAAATGAAATATGGTTTTATCTGATATCTATGATATAATCAGTTGTACTCAGTGGATGGTTTATTAGGTCTAATATTTTTTTTTCAAGTGCTAGAGATCTTGGCCTCCTTATGGAAATATTAGGCAAGGCCTCTTGTTCCAAGGGAGGGGGCTGGGTGTTCTCTAGCCCATTTATCAATCTTGAACCCATAGAGTCATACCAGATCCAACTCTCAGGGTCATCAGTAGCTGTGTTAAGTAGGTCTAAGTTGAGACAGAAGAAGAAAAATGGGTGAACTTTTACTTGTGGTACCATCTCAAAATGCAGACTGATTAAGGAATAATTCTTTAATGTGCTAAAATAGCTATTTATTAGTCTGTTCCTTTCTACTTAATAGTGTTTGTGTGTGTGTGTGTGTGTGTGTGTGTGTGTGTGTGTGTGTGTGTGTGAAGAAATGGGGCTTAGTTTGAAGTAATTTATTTATTTATTTTATTTATTTTTTTTTTTGTCTTTTTGAGACAGGGTCTCCCTGTAGCCCCAGCTGTCCTGGAACTCACTGTGTAGACCAGGCTGGCCTTGAACTCACAAAGATCCACCTGCCTCTGCCTCCCGAGTGCTAGGATTAAAGGCGTGCGCCACCATGCTCAGCTTGAAATAATTTATTAATAAACATTTGGCCTTCACCTTTCCATCATTAAAACCCAGGTGGTTGGCTAAATACACTTGTAATGGTGTTAATTAAGGCAGTGGATGGTCTGTAAGCCTGTATGTGCACTGAATTAATCTGTTAGCTTTGCATCTAATTCTTCACTTTGAATTTGAAGCAAAAGGAAGCTGTTATTCTATAAAGTTTAAAAGCCATTGATGTGATTGTTAAACTTGGTATTTTAAGCCATTCCAGGCTGCAGTCTGGCTTTCAGTGGTACCTTCTAAAAATGCCTCTAATACAAACGATGCTTTGTTTCATCCAGAAAATATGAAGCTGCTTTTGATTACTCTGTGCTCCACTGCCCATTTTCTGTGGCCGTGCACTATTATTTAGGAATTTGGTGCAGTGACTGTCTTGCTGAGCTGTGGGTATTTGGTATCTTTTTGCTAACAGACTACAAAAATGTTTCCCAAGCAACAAAATAAGCAGAAATATTTCCTTCTAAAGGTAATGTGTTTCTCTTTACCAGAGCATTTAAATAATTCTGCAAAACATTGGGCTGTGTTGCAAGCGCTGAGTGCAGCCAGGATGGTTTGCAGTTGAGGCCGGAATGCTGCTTTATTCCTTAGCATTTGACAGGGTCTCTTGCTAGTTGTTCTGTGCTGTCTTTCAGACATGGGGCAGAGTTCACAAAAAACAGACAACATTCTCATATCTGAACTTGATCACCACCTACGTAAACATGGGGCAAAATTTAACCTTCTGCCTTAGGGAGATGTAGTCAGGATTAGATCCGAGACTCTTTATACAAAATTAGCTAGGTTCATAGTTGGTTTCTG
Organism: Rhizomys pruinosus; assembly: GCA_009823505.1. Lineage (NCBI taxonomy): Eukaryota > Metazoa > Chordata > Mammalia > Rodentia > Spalacidae > Rhizomys > Rhizomys pruinosus. Next base: position 319,571 of record VZQC01007186.1, on the reverse strand, counting down.
ATAGATAATCATTACATTTTTCCTTTCTTGGGAAAACTGTGATAGTTTAAAGAATAGAAAATGTATAGACCAGGCTGATCTTAAACTTGCTATGTAGCTCAACTTACAAAACTCTTGTCTCTGCCTCCAAAATGCTGAAATTATTGGTGTGGACAACAATACTAGGCTTCAAACAAACTTTTGTTCCTTCCCTGGAAGTTGACAAGAATACAGGACTGATCTCAGGCAAAGGATGGTATTCTTGACGTTTCTTTTTATCACTTCCTATCCCTAAATATGGATTCTGCTGTCCACTTCAGTTTTAAAAATGTTTCTCCTGTTGCCATCCGTTCCTCAATACCGTACCTGGTAAGCTCCGAGTCTGAGCCATTTGCTGTGTGGTAGTTTGTACTTTGAAAATATTTTCTTTTCTATTTTTTGCTTTTGAGCCTCCATTAAGTAATTGCATTGTATCCTTTGTGTTTGTAAAATTAAACGGAAAGGCATTTTCTCTTATGAAATTTATTTCAGGAGATGCCAAGCATATTTGAGAATAGATTTCTAAGTACAGTTTATAAAATTCCACTCTAACACATCCCTCATTAATGAATACCTTTCCTTATGTTTTAAGGAAACAAAGGATGAAAGCATCCGAGAACAAGTGTTGATGATTATCATGTGTCAGGCACCTGCACATATGGGCCGTGATGGTTTCATGGTGAACTTGCTGTTTGCTGTGCAGGCATACTTGGAGAAAGCTCTGGGCCCAGAGGAAGGGGAATGCAATCACCCTGAACCTTCTACTCCATATGGCCAGTAAGACCTCCAGGAAAACACATTCTGCTTGAATCATCATACATAAAGAACACAGCAAAGCTCTCAAGAATGCGTTTTCTTGAGCCCCTCTGCATGTGTATATATACAAAAGGAAGCTTAACTTAACTAGGGAAATGACAAATTAGACATTAGAAACTTTATTTTTTTTAACAAGTTTAATTTCATTTCAAAATTTTTTCCTATTGAAGGTGCTTTTCTGTTTTTTAAAAAAGGCTTAATTTTGTATAGACTTTGCAAAGAGCCTCATCTGTCTGTAGTTTAATTTCCATAAAAATTTTTATGTGAGCTGCTTGCTCTTTGTAGATGAGGAATTTCAGGTTTTCTGTTTCTCTTCAGAAACATGGGAAAGCTGATTTTCTGTACTCTACTGGCAAATGTAGATGAGATTTTTGAGGTGGATCAAATTTTGTTTCACAGAGTATGATCCAAACTTATCATTATAATAGTGAAAGGGAATGGGGCTTTGACCAGACAGTTGCTGCAGTAGATGAGGATGGCCCTGAGGGGTAAGTGGTTGCATAGGCCTGGCCTTAACATGAGCTTCAAATGGAGAGCCCTGTGTTCCCATCTAAAATTGTGGCATTAGAAAGTGGGAGCTTCTGGGCATGGTGGCACACGCCTTTAATCCTAGCACTCAGGAGGCAGAGGCAGGTGGATCTCTGTGAGTTCAAGGCCAGCCTGGTCTACAGAGTGAGTTCCAGGACAGCTGGGGCTACAGGGATACCCTGTCTCAAAACGACCAAAAAACAAAAAAAAAAAAAAAAAAGTAGGAGCTATGTCTTTCCACTCTGTCCCATAGCCTCCTTCCCTTTGGAGACAGGCTGGTTTAAATACATCAGCTCTAAAGGACCCAGGTGTTGGGGACCACAGTGTTGTTTTAGGAGTAAAAACCGAATAAGTACCTCAATAGTTGATTCTAATCCTTCACTCTTAAGTTTTCGCCAGAGTTGCCCTTACTTAAGAAGGCATAGAAGCATACAAGCTGTTGGACTCATGCATGTTCCAGGATACAGGAGACAGGAATGATGGTATCTCTGATACAGAACATATACTAGGTAGCTGCAGTGGTTTGAGCTCTTACCTAGAGGCTTTTAAAAAAATATTTTTTTATTTTTATTCATGTATATTTATGCAGTTTTATCTGACTGCAAGGGATCGCAAAGGGTTAAATTACCTGGAGCTGGAGGTAAAGGCACATGTGAGCTAACTTGAGTGCTGGGAATAGAGCTCACATCCTCTGGAAGAGAATAAGTACTGATAACTGCTGACCCATCTCACCAACCTCTTACCTGGAGTTTTTGTGGATCATGGGGCTGGCTGAAGACTGAAGCCAGGAGCCTGGTTGCATGTTCTAGGCTGAGGGAAGAGCATCACTGGTACCTTGCTGTCCTGGTAATTGTGCTTCAATTTTGTTTTCTCAGATTGAGTGGTTTAGATGCTAATGCGTCCTTTCTTTGTGAGAGCTTTTTCCTCATCTCCCTTATCCCCAGAAGGTCAGTTTCTAGACAACTAAAGTTTCTTTTAGAAAACATCTTTCCAAGTACCAGATGCTAAAAAATATTTTTATTTTTGCTAGCATATTTCTTTGTCTTAGTGTGCTTTAGCTACCATAACTAAACACCCTAGATAGGGTAGCTAAAACAACAGGACTTTATTTCAGGTCTGGAGGTGGAAGGTCGGAGATCAGGGTGCCAGGATGTCAGGGTCTGGTGAGGGCTTTTCCTCATATGTGGAAGGTAGTGCCTAGCTTGCCTGCACATGGTACAGAGAGACATCAGGGTTCTCTTCTTTTCTTTTCTTTTTTAGGGTTCTCTTCTTACAAGGGTATTAATTGCATCACCAGGGCCTGCCCTTTAATCACCTGACTATTGGACCTGAGTTTATCTGACCTATTATCTTCCCAAGTCTCATCTCTAAACACTGCCACATCGTGGACACATTGCATCTTAAACATGAAAGTTTTGAGGGGATACCATCCTTCAATAACATTTAATTGTTCTTATTAAAACTGCAATGCCATAGTTCATGGATTATAGAACACACCATTATTTTGTGTACTACTAAAAAAGAAAAAAACTACTATTGATTAAATTCCCACAGTACTTTATCACTTAAGATGCTTTTCTTCTTGAGATTTTCTTTAAGCTACTTTGGAGACAGTTTTTAACTTGCCTTACTTATTTTTTTATTTGTTTCTTTGTGTGTTGTGTGGTGTCAGTTCCACTGTGGAACAGGCCATGGAGAAAGTACATGCGCAGAAGCACTTCAGTAACAGCCAGAGGACACATGGCAGGGTGCAATTCCAAGTACAACTGCCCCTTTTTCAAATGCAACATGTCATTATATAGGCAGTGTGACATCACCTCCTAGCAGCCAATCCCAGACCTCGGTATCATCACGTCATCCCAACTCGTGCTTGTAAATAGAGAGGTCCTGTGACTCTTACTCGTGGCTCTGGAACATGCTGGCTAGAATGTTAGCTCACACACACACTTAAGCTCAGATCAGACACGCCCACATTTGTGTGTGGTACGTGTCATGGCATGCATGTAGAGGTCAAAAGACAACTTTCTTTGGGGAGTCGTTTCTCTCTTTCCATCATGGACGTCCTGGGAATTGATCTGAGGTCATCAGCTTGGTGCCAAGCACCTTTACCTGCTGCTAAACCATTTTGTTTCTCCTCACTTAAGAATGAAACTAACTGATGAAGCTATTTTTTAAAAACTATATTCAGGGTCCAGTCACACCTTAATGATTATTTTCTTCCATGTCTCAGTCAGGAACAGTTTTCTCCACATGTTTTTTTCACTGCCATTAAGAGCCTGGGTGATGCAGTGCTGTAGTTTAGAGTGCAGGTGATGGAGTGTGGTTTGTCTTTTCCCACTTTGTCTAGGACTTTCTTCTCTGCTGCAGTCATTAATGCCATACTCCCTTTGAGGACCTCACAAGAACACTATAGGAGAAAGCTTTCAGATAAGATCTAGGGCTCATGTGCTTTGGCCTGTAGGTTGTTTGTTAACTGAAACTCAGAATGGGCTGTGAAGCCCATCATTGCACCCAACATACAGCCTAGGCTTTCACAGGAGTAGCTGAAGGGTACAGCCATAGTCTGGCCACTAACTACTAAAGTACTGTTCTAAGTCTATCATAGTTCAATGATCATAGAACACAGTTATTTTATATGCTACTAAAAAAGAAAAAACTTGGGGCTGGAGGGATGTCGTAGCGGTTAAGAGCGCTGACTGCTCTTGCAGAGGACCCAGGTTCGATTCCCAGCACCCACATGGTGGCTGAGAACCGTCTGTAACTCGAGTTCCAGGGGAATCTGACACCCTCTTCTGAACTCCTTGGCATTACACGACATGGGTGCACAAACCTACGTGAGCAGACAGTACATTCATACACATAAAAAATAAATTAAAAATAAAAAGACTGTTAAAAAAACCTTCCACAATACTTTATTACTTTAGAATGCTTAGTATATTTAAAATTTCTAGTCTACAACCTGTAATCCCAGGACAGAGTATAACCTTAAGGGTGGGTATAAGTTCAAGGTCATCCTGGGCTAAATACTGAGGTTTTAACTCCACAAACAAACAAATAAATCAACCATTGCTTTAAACTCTCCAGTAATAAAAATGAGAATAAATACAGGTCTTTGGAGCAGTGTCCACTGTAGTGTATTATGCTCACTGTGGAAAATTGGTTAAGAAAGAAGAAAATAGACAAGGTATTTTCTTTTGTTTTACACACACACACACACATGTATGTGAGCATGGTGGTTCCATGACTGTGTATATATGTAGTATGTGAGCATGGTGGTTCCATGACTGTGTATATACGTAGTACATGAGCATGGTGGTTCCATGACTGTGTATATACGTAGTACGTGAGCATGGTGGTTCCATGACTGTGTATATATGTAGTATGTGAGCATGGTGGTTCCATGACTGTGTATATACGTAGTACATGAGCATGGTGGTTCCATGACTGTGTATATACGTAGTACGTGAGCATGGTGGTTCCGTGACTGTGTATATATGTAGTATGTGAGCATGGTGGTTCCATGACTGTGTATATATGTAGTATGTGAGCATGGTGGTTCCATGACTGTGTATATATGTAGTACGTGAGCATGGTGGTTCCATGACTGTGTATATATGTAGTATGTGAGCATGGTGGTTCCATGACTGTGTATATACGTAGTACATGAGCATGGTGGTTCCATGACTGTGTATATACGTAGTACGTGAGCATGGTGGTTCCGTGACTGTGTATATACGTAGTATGTGAGCATGTGGTGGCATCACTGTATATACGTAGTACGTGAGCATGGTGGTTCCATAACTGTGTATATATGTAGTATGTGAGCATGGTGGTGCCATGACTGTGTATATATGTAGTATGTGAGCATGGTGGTTCCATGACTGTGTATATATGTAGTACGTGAGCATGGTGGTTCCATGACTGTGTATATATGTAGTACGTGAGCATGGTGGTTCCATGACTGTGTATATACGTAGTACGTGAGCATGGTGGTTCCATGACTGTGTATATACACGTAGTACGTAAGCATGGTGGTTCCATGACTGTGTATATATGTAGTATGTGAGCATGGTGGTTCCATGACTGTGTATATATGTAGTATGTGAGCATGGTGGTTCCATGACTGTGTATATATGTAGTATGTGAGCATGGTGGTTCCATGACTGTGTATATATGTAGTACGTGAGCATGGTGGTTCTGTGACTGTGTATATATGTAGTATGTGAGCATGGTGGTTCCGTGACTGTGTATATAAGTAGTACGTGAGCATGGTGGTTCCATGACTGTGTATATACACGTAGTATGTGAGTATGGTGGTTCCATGACTGTGTATATACACATAGTACGTGAGCATGGTGGTTCCATGACTGTGTATATATGTAGTACTTGAGCATGGTGGTGCCATGACTGTGTATATACGTAGTACGTGAGCATGGCGGTGCCGTGACTATGTATATAAGTAGTACGTGAGCATGGTGGTGCCATGACTGTGTATATACGTAGTACGTGAGCATGGTGGTGCCGTGACTGTGTATATAAGTAGTACGTGAGCATGGTGGTTCCGTGACTGTGTATATATGTAGTACGTGAGCATGGTGGTTCTGTGACTGTGTATATATGTAGTACGTGAGCATGGTGGTTCCATGACTGTGTATATACGTAGTACGTGAGCATGGTGGTTCCGTGACTGTGTATATACGTAGTATGTGAGCATGTGGTGGCATCACTGTATATATGTAGTACGTGAGCATGGTGGTTCCATAACTGTGTATATATGTAGTATGTGAGCATGGTGGTGCCATGACTGTGTATATAAGTAGTATGTGAGCATGGTGGTGCCATGACTGTGTATATACGTAGTATGTGAGCATGGTGGTGCCATGACTGTGTATATACGTAGTACGTGGGCATGGCAGTTCCATGATTATGTTTGTTGTGGATTTTAATAATGTGCTAATTTTGCAGGTAAGGCATGTATTTCATTACTTTAAATTATCATTTTCCTGCATTTGGTAGAGCTCTCCTTTAATGCTCACTTTCCTTTTCAGTGACCTTGTTTCTCATCACATTCTTTGCTGTTGACCTTTTCTTATCTGTCTGGTTCTCTTCCTTTTCTAAGAGTCTAGTCTGGTTTATACTTATGGGATTTTCCTTTCTTTTTTAATATATATGAATGTTTTGCCTCCACAAATGTAAGTGCACCTAGTGTAGTGACCCACAGAGGTCAGAAGAGGGTGTTGAATTCCCTGAAACTAGAGTTACTGACAATTGTTAGCCACCATGTGGTCGCTGGGAACCAAACCCAGGTACTCTGCAACAGCAGCCAGTGCTTTAAACTACCAATCCATCTCTCAGTAGTTTAAAGTTTAAAACAAAACCATGCTTGGTTTTGTTTCATGACATGAGATTTGACAGTATACTGTGGATGGTACAGAACATATGGGCTCAGTAGATCCTCCTGAGTAGCTGGACCCACAGGTATTAGCCACCAGGTCTGGCATGAGGCTTTTTTGCCTGTTTAAAAGTTTTTGAGACAGAGTCTCACTCTGCATCTCAGGCTGGCCCCTAATCTTATAGTGATCCTTTTGTCTCAGTCTCCTGAGTGCTATAATCGTAGCCATGATCTATGATGCCTGGCTTGCATGAAGCTTTCTTAGGAATTCAGATGGTAGGGAGTTTTCACTGAAGTCCCTTATGATGAAACTGCCTACTTTAAATGGGTAAACATGTCTTGATACATTGGTAAATTGTATATTGATACTGAAGCTAGAGATGAGTCTCCTTGTACATAACTGCCTATGTTTTGGTAAAAAGAGATGTTTGAACAATGGGTAGTAAGTTTCTTTCGTGTAATTTTTTAGATTTTTTACAAGAATGCCCTTTTTTATTTTTATTTTTTGTTGTTGTTGTCTTTTTGAGACAGGGTCTCCTGCAGCTCCAGCTGTCCTGGAACTCACTTTGTAGACCAGGCTGGCCTTGAAGTCACAATGATCCACCTGCCTCTGCCTCCCAAGTGCTGGGATTAAAGGCATGCATCACCACACCTGGCCTAAGAGTGCCCTTTAAAATGACAGAACTATCTGAGATCTAAGCCCAGCAGAAGGTACCCCACCCCAACTGGGATTACGAAGAGGCATCTGAAGGAGGCAAGCAAAGCAAACCTTCAACACAGTGAAGAGGCATTTAGGACTCACATTGGAATACAGGCAAGGAGAAGCCCATATGCCAGGATCACGAAGAAGAGACTACACTGGAAAGGGGCAGGATAATCCCGTGCCAAGCTTTACCAACCCTATGGAAGACTCCTGCAGTGGGATCCCTCTGGGGAACCCCCCGGGCATGCCCCAGGACACAGACATCAGAACCACAATTGGGAACATATTTAAAGAACTACAAGATCATAAAGAACAAATTAAAAGAACTAAGAAAAGAGAATAAGAAATGAGAACTCAAGAAGGACCTAGAGAGGAGGAGAATGACAAGCTCGCGAGGAGTAGGAAACACTGTGAAAAGATCCCATTGCTGGAAAGAAAGGAAGAAACAATCAGTGAACAAAAGGAGCTACAAAAGAGATTGAGAAGCTCCAAAAAGACAGTAGAAATACTAAAAGAAATCAGAGGAAATGAAAAGGAAATCAAAAACACCAATCAAGAGGAAAGAATGAAAAAAGCCTCAAAAGCAGAATGGGGTAGGGAAGAACAAAGAATATCAGACCTGGAAGATAACACAGAACAACTAAAAACTCAAGGAAAATTATGAAATATTTAAAAATACACAAAAATGGAACAACCAGGAGCTGTGGGACACTATGAAGATCAAACCTCCACATCATAGGAATTAGAGGAGGAGAAGAATCCCAAGAGAATGTATTGATCAGATCTTCAACAGAATAATAGATGAAAACTTCCCCAAACTAAAAAGGACAAAACCAATACCCAATACAAGAAGCACATAGAACTCAAACAGACAAGATCAGAAAAAGCAATTTCCACGCCACATCATAGTTAAAATGCTAGACACCCAAAATAAAGACCCAAAATCCTTAAAGCAACAAGAGACAAACAAGGGGAAACCTATCAGAATTACACTGATTCTTTCAGAAACTATGAAAGCAAGAAGAACCTGAGCAAAGCATTCCCAGTGTTAAGGGACAATAGATGCCAACCCAGGTTACTATACCCAGCAAAAAGTCAATTATAGTTGAAGAAGAGAAAAATCTTCCATGACATAAGCAACTTGAAAGAATACATTGTCCGGAAAACACAACCTTCAGAAATACTTGAAGCAATTCAAAGGACAGAAGAAGGAGCAACAACCCCAGGCACCTAGAAAGAGAAATCAATAAAAGCAAACTGCAGAGTAGAAACCTAATAAAACTGCAAATGGATAATAGGCAAAAGGATAGCAACACAAAACCTATCAGTCATAACCTTAAATGTTAATGGACTAAATTCCCCAATCAAAAGACATAGACTGGGAGACTGATTAGGAAACAGAATCCAATTGCTGTCTACAAGAAACACATCTTATACCTTCAAGGACAGGCACCACCTTAAAGTGAAGGGATGGAAAAAAATATTGCAAGCAAATGGTACCAAAAAGAAAGCAGGTGTTGGCTATTTTAATTTGGACAAAATAGACTTCAAAGTAAAAGAAATCAGAGAGGACAAAGAAGGTCATTACATTTCATCAAAGGAAACAATTTCACCAAGAAGATTTCACAATTATAAATATATATGCCCCAAATTGCTGGCTGCACCAAACTTTATAATGAAAGACAATTCTCCAGGACGAAAGTCACAGACTAACCCCAAGTACACTCAAGTGGGAGATTTCATACCCCACTGAGTCCTTTGGACTAGGTCGACAGGACAAGATAAACGAGAACATCTGAACTGAACGATTAATGATACACCAAATGGACCCTATAGACATCTACCAAACATTCCATACCTAAACCAGAGAATACACTTTCTACTCAGCACCCCACGGAACATTCTCCAAAAATTGACCCCATACTGGGACACAGACAAACCTCTACAAAGTACAAAAAGATTGAAATTTCCATGCATTCTCTCAGGCCACAGTGCAATAAAGCTCAACATCAACACCGGACAAGCCCTCCTGCTACAAGAACACATGGAGACTAAACAACACATCTTGAATAATGAATGGGTCAAGGAAGAGATAAAGAAAGAAATAAAAAAACATTTCTCGGACACTGAATGACAATGAAATACAACAAACAAACCTATGGGAACCTTGAAAACGAGTCCTAAGAGGAAGTTTATATCCTGTTGCCTACATTAGAAAAACAGAGCAGAAGTGAATGACTAACACTACAGCTAAAAGCACTTGAGAGGCAACAACAGTGAACCCTAAATGCAACAGACAGGAAGAGAAATAACAAAAATCAGAGCAGAAATCAATGGAAATAGAAACAAAGAAAACAAACAAAAAAATCAAATGAAGCCAAAAGTTGGTTCTTGAAAGAAATAAGCAAGAGTAGACACGACCTCTAGCACCAGTTAAAAAAAGAAAAGAAGGAACAACTCCAAATCCAATACAATCTGTGTAAAAGGGAAAAATCACAACAGACAAGGAAAAGAGCCAGAAGAATAATATGGGAATATTACAAGAACCTTATATCTACAAGTTGGAAAACCTAGAAGAAATGGGAATGAATATCTAAAATCCTGGGAATCACAAAAGCTCCCAAGAAGAGACAACAGACTTAAACAGACCCAATAACATATGAAGAAATTGAGGTGTATAAGAAGCCTCCCAACAAAAAGCCCAGGCACAGAGGGTTTCACAGCAGAATTCTAGTAAAAACATTTCAAAAAGACCTACAACCATACTACTGGAATGTTTAGAAGTATACAGTCAGAGGGAATTCTCCCAAATTCCTTCTATGAAGCCAGCATCACTCTATTACCAAAACCAGGCGAAAAGATCCAACTAAAAAGGAGAATTAATAGACCGGTCTCCCTCATGAACACAGATGCCAAATTCTAAACAGGATACTGGCAAATCGCATGCAGACCCACATCAAGATATCATCATCATGACCAAGTTGGATTCATACAGAAGCAGGGATGGTTCAACATATGAAAATCAATAAAACATCATCAAACACATAAACGAAATCAAAGACAAAAACCACACCATCATCTCAATTGATGCAGAAAAAGACCTTCTTGCAAAATCAGCATCCCTTCATGCTCAAAAGTCCTAGAAGGAATGATTGGAGGGATCATTCCTCATGTAATCAAACCATATACAGGAAACCCACAGCCAATATCATCCTAAATGGGGAATGACAGAAACATCCCTTTAAAGGTAGGAACTTGGCAAGGCTGCCCCCTGTCACCACTCCTCTTCAATATAGTGCTTGAAACACTTGCTAAAGCAATAAGGTAAGAAAAGGAAATTAAAGGAGTATAATTGGAAAAGAGGAAGTCAGCTATCCCTATTTGCTGATGATATGATTGTTTACTTAAGGGATGCTAAAAACTCCACACAGAAAACTCCTAGAAACGATATAAGCTTCAGCAAAGTGGCAGGCACAAAAAAATTAAACCTAAAAAAAAAAAAAAAAAAATCAAATGGCCTTCTTTACACTAAGAACAAGCAACTGGAGGAAAGAATTCAAAGAGACTTCCCACCAATAGTCAATAAAAAGCAATAAAAACAAAAAAAAGAAAAAACCTAACCAAAGACATCCAAGAGCTCTACAACAAAAATTTTAAACCCTTAAAGAAAGAAATGAAGAAGAAACACAGAAGAGGAAAAAACCTCCTATGCTCATGGATTTGGAAAATAACATTTAAAAATGTCCATTCTACCCAAACTCTTGTATAGATTTAATGCAATCCCAATTAAAATCCCCAAGAGTTTCTTCACAGGCTGGAAAAAAAAAAAAGTCCTTAAATTCATTTTGGAAAAAACAAAAGACCCGATAAGCCAAAACAACCTGAGTTGAAAAGAGCACACAGGGGGATCTCTATACAGACTTCAAACTATACTACAGGCTATAGTCATAAAAACAGCCTGGTACTGGCACCAAAAACAGACCTGTTGACCAATGGAACAAAACGAAGATCCAAATCTGAGCACTACAATTTCTGCCACTCATATTGACAAGTGGGCCAAGAAGCCAACAATGGAGAAAAGACAGACTCTTTCAGCAAGGGTGCGTGCAAAACTGGATACCCATTGTAGAAGAATAAATTAAACCCTACCTCTCACCCTGTACAAAAGTGAATGCCAGATGGATTAAAGACCTCAACGTGAAACCCCAAACTCTGAAGGTGAAGAAGAAAAAGTTGCAGCAGACTACAAGACATAAGGTAGGAAAAAACTTCCTAAAATCAGACAAGCAGCTGCACAGAGAATAAGGTCGACAATTGACAAATGGGACCTCATTAAACTCAAAAGCTTCTGTACATCAAAAGAAACAATCAAGGAAGTGTGAAGAGAATCCCACAGAGTGGGAGAAATCTTCACTGCAGATACATCTGACAAAGCATTGATTTCCAGATATATTTAAACTACTCAAAAAACAAAGAAAAAAAGAAACAAAATGACCACTCAATAGATGGAGCAAAGAACGAACAGAGCTTCACACAGTGAGGAATTAGAGATGGCTGAGAAATACCTTAGGAAGTGTTTAACATCACTAATCATTAAGGAAATGCAAATCAAAACCATTTAAATATCATCTACTCCATAAGACTGGCTAGGATCAAGAAAACAAATGATACCAAGTGCTGGAGAGGTTGTGGAAAAGGGGAACACTCATCCACTGCTGGTGGGATGTAAAACTCGTACAGGCCACTATGAAAAGCAATGTGGAGAACCCTTGGAAGACTTTGGAATGACTTGCCACCCAACCGAGCCATACCACTCCTGGGCATATACCCTCAAGACTCTACGCCACCACAGACACATGCACGGCCTGTTATTTGCAGCTCTCTCACAAATAGCAGACCTGGAACCAACCTAAATTCCCCTCAACTGAAGTGATGGAAGAAAATGTGGTAAATCTACACAATGGAGCTCTATGCAGCAGTAAAGAAAGACGACATCGACGAGCTTTGCAGGAAAATGGCTGGAGCTAGAGGAATCATGCTGAGTGAAGTAACACAGTCCCAGAAAAAACAAACGACGAATTGTATTCTCATCTGGATGCTAGTGCCAATTACCCGGTTGTATTTCTTGTGTAGGCCCCTGAGCTTTTGCCAAAGCAGTTGGGCGTAATGCATATTGGAGGACACAACAACAACAGAAAGGACTGCCATCAAAGGAACTGCTGAAACAGTGAACTTTGCTCAAACAGTCAACTTCTCATGGAGAATATTGAGAAAGACTAAGAGATGAAAACAGTTTGGCAGAATGCATGAGCTCTGGCAGGGTGGGGAATGGGCGGGAACATGGGTCTAGATTTGTTAAAAACAAATAATTAATATGTGAAAAAATAAATAAAATAAATAAATAAAAATAAATAAAAAAATAAAATGACGGAACTAAATTTACAATTCTAGACAGGCATGGTAGCAAGTGCCTTTAATCCCAGCACTTGGGGGGCCAGGGCAGGTGAATCTCGAGTTTGAGGCCTGCTTAGTCTACATAGAGAGTTCCAGGCCAGCCTGGACTGAATAGTGAGACCCTGTTCCCCCCCCCCAAAAAAAATTAGAAAATGTTCAAATCCTTATCCACATTGTAATCAATGATTTAATCTTTGCCAGCATCACAGTAAAGTTGCATTTTATTGTTTCAATTATACTTTTTTTAAAAGAGTGTGAATTGAACACATTTGTGTTCATTGATCGTCTGAAGCCGTGCTCACTGGGTTTGTATCCTTAGTTTCACAGCGTACCATCCATATGAATTGAACAAAGTACTTAAACTCCGTGCTTGTTGTTCACTTATGAGGATTGAATTAATCAATATTTTTACTTTTTTATTTTTTTTATTTATACATTTTTTTTTATCAAATCTAGACCTGTGTCCATCCCCCCATCCCCCACCCCTCCAGAGCTCATGCATTCTGCCAAACATGCTATTCATCTCTTTCTCAGTCTTTCTCAATATTCTCCATGGGGAAGTTGACTGTTTTGAGCAGAAGTTCACTGTTTCAGTCAGTTCTTTGATGCAGTCCTTTCTGTTGTTGTTGTTTCCGATATGCATCACTCCCAATTGCTTTGGACAATCAATATTTTTAAAGTACTTAAGCTGATACTTGACACATAGTATATGTTATATGACTTTTTGTCAATAATAAATAAAAATTTGTTTCTTCCTTTGTCCTGCTTGTTTACCTATTTTTTTTGGGGGGGTGGGGGGGTTCAGTGGCCGTTTTAATATTTTAATCCGTGCTTAATCATTGAGAGCTTACTAGTTGAAGTTCTAAGCAAGGCAAACATGTCTTATTTTAATTTTGAATTATAAGACCTAAAACAATTTGTCTACGTCATCTTTTAATTTTAGTAGGATTAAGTGAAGATTCTATAATTCTGTAAGTTCATTGTTAAAATCTGAGATGTTATAAATCACTGTCAGGGGGATCAACTCTCTGTTTCTCTGCTTTGTGTTTGAGTTTGCTGGTAGTGTGATTAAAACTCTCAGACCTACAGTCTATAGTTCCAGGATTCGAAAGATGAGAGATTCTGGAGGGTTTGTTCCCTTTTATGTATTCATTTGTTGCCATGCCTATTTGGGATCCCCAAACAGTATCTTAGATACTGTTGCTGTATCAAAATATTATCTTGAAGTGAATAGAGGTTTGGTAATTTGGTCTCAAGAAAATACAGGTATCAATTGGGCATGGTGCTTATAACCCCAGCACTCAGGAGGCGGAGATGGGAGGATTGATTTCAAGTTGGAGGCCAGTCTGGGCTATAGAGTGAAATCTTGTCTCAGTAAAGAAAACAAATAAGCAAACAACAAAACAAAAACTACTAAAGTAAGCATCTCAGTTTTGAAGTGTGAATGTACCTAACAGTTTTCTTGGAACAAGTTACTTTATTTCTTTGAATAAAGGTTCTTTTCTTGCCTATAAAATAAAGATAATCTGTGTCAAATAGCAGTTAAAATAGCCAAATGAAATGAATTTTGTTTTAAAATTTCAACATCAGGTTTTAAAAAATACCCCACATGATACCTTTGACACTAGAGAGAAATACTCCACAAGGAACTAAAGTATACTAATATAATATTTAATTACAATTAATATTATACCATGGGTTTTGATACTTAGATGGTGAGGGAGGGAGGGATATCTTTTTTTCCCCTCAAGATATTAAAGAAACCAAGAAGTGAACCACAGTTAGGAAGTGAATTCTCTAGAGATAACATGACAGTCCTTAGACAAAAGTTACTTTTTCCTGAGTGCTTACTGTCTGTCATATAGTGTACTAAGTGCTTATAAACAATTACCAAACATAACCTATAAGTTTTTTTTTAATTATTTTGCTACCAGGCATGGTGGTGTACTTTAATCCTGGAACACAGGAGGTAGAGGGAGGTAGGTCTCTGTGATAGTAAGGCCAGCATGGTCTACATAGCAAGTTCCAAGCCAGCTAGGGATACAGGGAGACTCTCAACACACACACACACACACACACACACACGCACACACACACACACACACACACACACGCACGCGCGCGTGCGCGCACACGCGCACAGACACACAATTTTTTTTGCTACATTTATTTTTATTTTTTGTATGTATTTTGCCAGCATGTTTATAAGTGTACCGCATGCATGCAGTGCTTGTGGAGCCCAGAAGAGAGTGTTGGATCCCCTGGAACTGGAATTATGTATGGCTGTTAGCTGCTATGTGGGTGCTGGGAACTGAACCCCTGAACTTTTAACCCCTGAGCTATCTCTTTGGCCCCACTTATAGTTTATTAATAGAGGCTAGAGAACTACTTTTAAGGACTGGGAATGTAGCTGTGATAGAGCCCCTAGTTAGCATGTTCGAGGCCCTGGGATTGATCCACAGAACCATAGAAAGAAGGATAAAAGCAACCATGAACTTACCTTAAGATGACACAGTGATCAAGTTGCAAGGGCAAGAGGGGAACCCAGTTTCCCCATGCCCAACATCAGTGATCTGGGTGGTGCAACAGTCAGACTGCTTGGCTTCAGTTCCCAGCTTAAGTTGCTGAGCCTCGCTGTCATTCCATTTTTGTTTCTGTGAAATAGGGAGACTAATACTACAGTCTGACTTCAGTATCTCCTGCATCTACAGATTCACTCTATTGCATATTTAAAATATGAACTAAAAATTTTCAGGGAAAAAATTGAATGAGCACTGATTATTTACAGACTTTATCTTGTTCCCCAAGTAATACCCTGTTTACATAGTATTTCCAAGGTATTAGGTATTATAAGAAATCTAACAATAATTTAAAGTGTACAGGAGAATATGTGTAGGTTATATGTAAATACTATGCCATTTTACATAAGACTTGAACATCATAAGATGTTGGTGTCCATTGGGACCCTTGGAACTAATCCCTTGCCAGTACCTAACGATTCCTGTGAAAAATAAATGAGTTAAAATCCCAATAGTGTCTGTACCATAGCAAGCATTTTATACACGTTTGCTCTTAGACTATGTCATAAATTTCTCTACCATTCTGACTCTTTTTTAATTTATTATTTTTATGTATTTCATACATCATTTTTCATTTCCGTTGAGGCATATTCCTCTATCCCTTCCCCCAACCCCACCCCATCCCATCCCAGATCATGCATTCTGCCATAACTGTCCTGCATCTTTCTCTCAGTCTTTTTTTATGCTTAGGAATTTACATTTTCCTCTGTTAATTTCATATTATTCTAAAATATGGATACATACTCTCCACCCATATACAGTAATTACAAAGTCTGAAAATAATTGGTGGGTGGATTCTAGAACCCATTGAGAGATTCACATTATAACAACATAGCTTCTTTCAGATAAACAAAAATATAACCATACTGTCATTCAGCTTGCCTTTCGTCTGGGGGATTTGGAGTTAGCATCCACAAATGAGGGAAACCATTTCCGTTTGTCTTTCTGGGACTGTGTCACCTCACTCAGCATAATGGCTTCGAGCTCCATCCATTTACCTGCAAAGTTCATAATGCCATCCTTCTTTACCGCTGAATAGTACTCCATTGTGTAGATGTACCACATTTTTGTCATCCACTCGTCTGTTGAGGGGCATGTGGGTTGGTTCCAGCTCTTCGCTATTGAGAAGAGAGCTGCAATAAACATGGATGTGCATATATCTTTGCAGTAGGATTTTTTTTTCCAAGTCTGTGAAGAAGCTCAGGGATTTTGGTTGGGTTTGCATTGAATCTGTATATCAGTTTGAGTAAAATGGACATGTTTACTATATTAATTTTCCCGATCCATGAGCATGGAAGGTCATTCCATCTTTTGATGTCATTTTCAATCTCCTTCAGGGGTTTAAAATTTTTGTTGTAGAGATCTTTGGTATCTTTGGTTAGGTTTGTTCCCAGGTATCTTATTATTTTTGAGGCTATTGCAAGTGGGAAGGTCTCCTTGTATTCCTTCTCCACATGTTTATTGTTGGTGTAAAGAAATGCTACTGATTTTTCTAGGTTGATTTTGTAGCCTGACACTTTACAAAAATTTCTAGAAGTTTTCTGGAGGAGTTTTTAGCATCCCTAAGGTAAGCTATCATATCATCTGCAAAAAGGGATAGCTTAACTTCTTCTTTTCCAATTAATACTCCTTTGATTTCCTTCTTTTGTCTTATTGCCCTAGCAAGTGTTTTGAGCATTATGTTGAAGAGGAGTGGTGATAGGGGGCAGCCTTGCTGGGTTCCCACCTTTAAGGGAAATGGTTCCAATTTTTCTCCATTTAGGATGATGTTGGCAGTGGGTTTGCTATATATGGCTTTGATCATGTTGAGGAATGTTCCTTTAAGTCCTATTCTCTATAGGACTTTAAACATGAAGGGATGCTGGATCTTGTCAGAGGTTTTTTCTGCATCAATTGAGATGATTGTGTGGTTTTTGTCTTTCAGTCCATTTATATGTTTTATGATATTTATTGATTTATGTATGTTGAACCATCCCTGCATCTCTGGTATGAATCTAACTTGATCATAATGGATGATCTTTTTGGTGTGGGTCTGTATGCGATTTGCAAGTATTTTGTTGAGAATTTTTGCATCTACTCATTAGTGAGTGCAATAAAGCTAAATATGAGCCCCAGAATAAGTCCAACTAGCTACAATAACACATGGGGACTAAATGACACAATCCTGAACAATGTATGGGTCATGGAAGAAATAAAGAGTGAAATAAAAGTATTCATGGAACTGAATGAAAAAGACAATACAATACAACAAAACCTGTGGGATACTTTAAAGGCAGTCTTGAGAGGGAAATTTATAGCCCTAAGTGCCCACATCAAAAAAACAGAAAGGGAACAAATAAACGACCTGAAACTGCAGCTAAAAACACTTGAGAGACAACAACAAATGAACCCTAAACCCAACAGACAGGAAGAAATAACAAAAATCAGAGCAGAAATCAATGAAATAGAAACAAAGAAAACAATACATAAAATCAATGAATCCAAAAGCTGGTTCTTTGGAAAAGAAAACAAGATAGACAGACCACAAGCCCAGTTAACCAAGAGAGAGAGAGAGCAACTCCAAATCAATAATATTAGTGATGAAAGGGGAAACATAAAAACAGACAAAAATCCAGACAATCATATGGGAATACTTCAAAAATCTATACTCCACTAAATTTGAAAACCTAAGAGAAATGGATGAATATCTCAAATCCTGGGAACCAACAAAGCTTAAGCAGAAGAGATTGACAGTTTAAATAGACCCATAATATTAGAGGAAATTGAAGATGTAATTAAAAAACCTCCCAACAAAAAAAAGCCCTGGTCCAGATGGTTTCATGGCAGACTTCTATAAAACATTTAAAGAGGTCTTACAACCATTGCTACTCAAACTGTTCAGAAGGATACAGAGGGAATTCTCCCAAACTCCTTCTCCAGCATCACTCTAATACCCAAGCCAGGCAAAGATGCAAGCAAAAAAGAAAGCTATAGACTTTTCTATATTGCTTTTCTACCCATTGACACCCTTCTTTAGACCTCAGTAAGGGTGGCATCTTGGATATTCTGTTTCCTTAGCTCAGTTATGTGTGGCAGACAGGACCCTGGGCATTTCATCTGGTACAGATGGAGGAAAGAGCTGCTTAATAGGCATGTCCTTTCCAGAGTGCTGCAGGGACACTTTCTGTGAACAGGCTGGGAAGGCATGTGTTTGCTAGGAGATGGAAGGGGACATGGGTATTGAAACCTGGATGTGAGCATATGCAACAAGAAGTTTCTGTGTGTGCATAGATGTGGTGGGTGTTGAAGGTGCTATGCCCAAGATTCATTGTTCACCTCAGCTTTATTGGAATGGGTTCTAGTGTAACTGACACTATTGGCACTCAGATTCCTATAAGACCTACTCAGTTTTACCTGGGAAGTGATTGGAAATTGATTGGAGGTTTTTTTTTGGGGGGGGGTGTTGGTGGGGTGGGGCTTTCAGTGGTTAGATTTTTCAGCTGCTGATATGTTCCTATTTTTTCCTATGTCACTGTGGAGACATCCCAACTAGTTACACAGATATATGTGTGCGTGTGTGTGTGTGTGTGTGTGTGTGTGTGTGTGTGTAACTTTAAACACTCAGGAGGAACAGATATCCCATTATCTAACAAATTGTGTTGGCAATTCTGTAAAGATGAACTTGAAACACAGATGCATAAGCAAAGAAGTGAAAGGATTCTATTAAAGAAATAGCAAGGGATAAGATTCTATCAAAGTCATTTGTCAGTACATTTCATTTTTTTCTTGTGTTTATGCTGATTTATTCATTCACATACTTACACTTGCAAGTTAGATACACAGAAAGTAATAGCTAGTGGATATAATTTTGATATTCAATTTGCATGATGTTAGAGGGCTCTTTTCCCAGAGACATACTGAAAGAATGAATGAAGTAAATAGCTTGCATTCCATTTCATGTTTGAGAAATCATGATTAGAGTGGAATGTTAATATGGTTGGTTGTAGCAGGACAATATTGACATTGTTGCTAAGATATTTTACCAGACATGTCATTGAAGCTGCTGTTTTGCAAACTGAGCAATGATTTTTTTGAATGTGTGTGTGTGTGTGTGTGTGTGTGTGTGTGTGTGTGTGATGGCAGAGCAGGGATATGGCAAATGGAATACAAAAGACATGAAATCCAGAAAATGTAAATCATCTCATTATGTCCTCCAATTCCCACGATAAAGGCCTGAAAAGGACCTTTTTAAATAGCCATGTGTACAGTCAATTTACTTGGTTGTGTTGCAGTTTTGTGTGTGTGTGTATACACATTACATGTTTGTGTGTGAGTGCACATGTGTACACAGAGGTCAAAGGACAACCTCAAGTGTTGTCTTAGGTGTTTCTTAGGCACCATCCATCTTGTGTTTTGAGACAGGGTCTCTCACTGACCTGGTGCTCAGCAAGTAGGCTCCACTAAGCAGACAATGAGCCTCAGGGATTGGCCTGTCTCTCCCTCTGCAAGGCTGGTATTACAAGTCCATCGCCAAGCCCACCCAGCATTTTTTATATGGGTTCTAGAAGTGGAGCTTGGTCCCCATGCTTGCAAAGCAAGCACTGCAGCCACTGAGCTAACTTCCCAGCCCTTGAATGCATTTTTTTTTTTTTTTGTCTTTTTGAGGCAGGGTCTCCCTGTAGCCCCAGCTGTCCTGGAACTCACTCTGTAGACCAGGCTGGCCTTGAACTCACAAAGATCTGCCTGCCTCTGCCTCCCGAGTGCTGGGATTAAAGGTGTGTGCCACCGCGCCCAGCTGAATGCATGTTTTTTTTAAAGAAGCTTTATATGTTACTTATAAATTTTGAACCATTTCTCCCCTCAAAATGATCTCATTTTCCTTATAAGGAGTTGAAATAGGATAAGGCAGCAGCCTCTGTTATTCTTTCCCTTTCTCTTGTAGCAAGGCCTTTTGGTAGACAGCTTTGCTGATGAGACTGCCAGAGTTTGGATTTGAGTAGTGAGTGAGGGGGTGGTGTGCTGGTTATGGTATTGTTCTAAAAGTCTTTTTCCTTCTACTGATTTTTCCACCCCCAAAATGTCAGCATGTCCAATATGACAGAATGTTCCTGATGATTATCATTCAGAGAAACATGACTTTCTAAATTATCTGTGGGTAATAGGATTTCTTAAGCACTGAACTAGGCTTAGCATGTACTTTGGATAGGACATCTGATACCTGAGACAGCAGGCCAGTTTGATATTGTGATCAAGACTTCTGACTCTGGAGTTAGGCTGCCTGGGTTCTAATCTGTGGTACTATAGACAACTTATTAGCCTACTTGTGCCTTAATGTGCTCATCTCTAACAGAGAATAGTCAGAGCATATACTTTAAATGGACTGCAATAAATAAATTATATATAAAGTGCTTAATAAGGTGTCTGGCACATGGAGTAAGGACTTAATGACTACCAGCTTAGTCATTCTTATTAGAGGGCTGATGACATGGGCTCAGTGATAAAAGCACTTACTGCCAAGCTTGGTGACCTGAGTTCCATTCCCAGAAGCCACTTGGTGGAAGTTGAGAACCAACTTCTGCCAATTGTCCTCCACAAAAGTCCCATATACACCCCCCCATACACACCTACACTCACGAATAAATGTATCATCTGTATTAGGGCAGGTACACTCAGTAGGCATACATTTATAGTTAAGACGTAACACTACAAATGTTGATGTGTTACCAGGGTGCCTATAAATAGGAATTTCAGAAGTCAGCTCTGGGAGTAATCATGGGGTTATGCATGTGAATGAGATAGTATTAGATATCCAGTAGGCACTGGCAGTTCCAGGCTACCTTGTTGCTTGGTTTCGGGGCACTATGACATAGATGTGAGATCTGCAGCTCCATGGTCCTCTTATCATATCTCATTCATCCCCAGGAAAGTTTGGTGGGAAAAGCAAGTCTTTGTATTATTATAAATTAAGAGGATATATTTGGAGAGATGCCTCAGCAGTTAAGAGCACTGGTTGCTCTTGCAGAGGACCCAGGTTCAAATCCCAGCATCCACGTGGTGGCTGACAACTGCACATAACTCCAGTTTCAGGAGATCTGGTGCCCTCTTCTGGTCTCCGTAGGCATTGCATGACATGGGTGCACTTACATACATGCAAGCATAACATTCATCCACATAATGATAACTTTATTTTTTAAGAAAAAACAGGAGCTGGAGAGATGGCCTAGTGGTTAAGAGCACCCACTGCTCTTGCAGAGGACCTGGGTTCAATCCCCAGCACCCACATGGCGACTGAGAACCATCTTTAACTCCAGTTCTAGGGGAATCTGACACCCTTTTCTGACCTATGTGGCACTGCACGACATGGGTGCACAGACCTGCATGCAGATAGTACATTCGTACACATACGAAAATAAATAAATAAAAAAAATTTTTTTAAAGAATCTCAATTCAAAAAAGAAAAAAAAAAGAAAAAAACATTGATTGGTACTTGGAGAGATGACTCAGCAGTTATGAGTACTGCCTGTTCTTGCAGAGGACCCAGGTTCAGTTCCCAGCACACACATGGTGGCTAACAACTCTCAGTAACTCCACGGGATCCGATGCCATCTTCTGGCCTCTGCAGGCATTATACATACGGGCGCGCTTATATACATGCAGGCAAAACACTCATGCACGTAAAAATAAAAATAAAAGTTTAAAATTTTTAAAAAGAAAAACTTTATGGGCTGGAGGGATGGGTCAGCAGTTAAGAGGACTGGCTGCCCTGGCAGAGGACCCAGGTTCAGTTCCCAGCATCCACATGGTGGCTAACAACTGTTTGTAACTCCAGTTCCAGAGAATCCAGTGCCCTCTTCTGACCTCTGTGGGACTTGCATGATACTGGTCTATTTACCTACATGCAGGCAATATACTCATGCGCATAACATAAAAACAATAAATACTAAAAGGAAAGCATTAATTGGTTGAGCTTAGAAGTTGAAGGCAAGGAGGATGGAGTGAAAATAGCTAGGTTGTGGTTCATGCAGTCCTGGTCCTGTTCAGAAATTTGAGGCTAGTTTACACTTTGTGAAGAGGCTCCGTACCAAGGGTAAGTGGAGGTTGATAATTATAGTCGGACAGAAACCAGTCCAGAACTTCACTGTAGAACAATTAATAGAAAAGACCATCTGAACTCAGATCCAGATATGAGTTGGGTGTATTAGCTGCACATGGGCAAGTCTGAGCCCATGGATTGAAGCCAACAGTGATTATGACTGGAGGTTTCTGGATAGCCCTTCCTCTTGGGGGAACAGAAACCCCAGGAACCTGACAGGTATCCAGTGGGGTGGCTTTATAGGCACCCTCAAGAAGTAAAAGGAGATAAGCACAAATTTATGTTTGATGTGTATACTAGAAAGTCGAGGGTATTTTATTCTACCAAACGTTCTTGTTATAAAAATTGCTAGAATATATGTCAAACTGAAAACAGACAAGGAAGAGAAAACTGATCTATGCTCCCAAACCCTTAAGAACAACCACTGTGAACATTTGACCGAAGCTCCTTCCAAGGCTATGGTTTGGTTAGTATTTTCCCCCTACTGTCATACAGCATATAAAAGATTGTGTATACTGGCATAGATGTTTATTCCACATGGTTTTAAAAATGCTGATCATATGTAAACTGGTTTTGGGGGGTAACTTGTTCATTGGCACCAAAAATGGTCTTTGTGCCTCTCTGCTTATTTTAGAGGGGCTGGCGGGGGTGAAGAGTGTTCTCTGCCCAGTGTCCTGATCATGTAAAAAATGTGAGCCGTTGTTAGCAAGTTCTGGCAGATCAGCTACAGTTATTATTTTAAAAGGTCACCCAGATAAGGTAAGAGATTCTTTCTTCACTCTGGGGTGAGGCTTATGGTTAAAAAACACAGTCTCAGGGCTGGAGAGATGGCTTAGTGGTTAAGAGCACCCGGACTGCTCTTGCAGAAGACCCGGGTTCGATTCCCAGCACCCACATGGCAGCTAAGAACTGCTTTTAGTGCCGGGCATGGTGGCACACAGCTTTAATCCCAGCACTCGGGAGGCAGAGGCAGGCAGATCTCTGTGAGATCAAGGCCAGCCTGATCTACAGAGTGGGTTCCAGGCCAGCTGGGGCTATAAGGAGACCCTGCCCCCTCCCCCAAAATCCCAACAACACAGCCCCTAAAGAAAAGGGACCATTGACTGAAATGCTGGAGGGATTGGGTTATACAGTGTTTGTTTGTTTGTTTGTAACCATAATGTCTCTACTGAATAAATATCCTATATAGTTTTGAGTCTCTGAGTATCTCAGAATGCTTTTGGCTGATATGCCATACACTTGAAATCTTGGTTCAGTTTTATAAGACTTGGTCATACTGTTCTCTCCTATAGTTTTGTAGCTATTGCTTTTGACCTCTGACTTTGTTGTTGTTGTTTGTTTTTGAGACAGGATCTTTCTGTAGCTACAGCTGGCCTGGAACTTACTGTGTTGACCATGCTGGCCTAGATCTCACAGAGATTCACCTGCGTCTGTCCCTACCTCCTGAGTGCTGGATTAAAGGTGTGCCACCACGCCTGGCTTGACTTCTAACTTTTGGTGCTGGAGAGGGGGAAGTGTTGTGAATTGAGTAGTGTTCTCCCCAGAAGACATGTTGAAATCCCAACCTTTTCTACATTACCCTGGGAGTGACCCAGTTTGGAAGTAGAGTGTTTGCAGATGTTATCGACTGAAAATAAAGGTTTTTACAGGATTAGGTTGGTCCTAATTCCAAATGTCTAGTGTTCTTAGAAGAGGCTGAAGTGATGTTTGGTGTGGTACTCATGCATCTGATTCTAATACTTGGAAGTTGAGGCCAGCCTGGGCTACAAGTGAGTTCCAGTCCAGGATGAACTATAGAGTAAAACCCTATCTCATACAAACAAAACAGACTGACATGGAGAGAGAAACAGTATTGATGGCAGAGGCTGGAATGATGAGTCTTTTGTTTGTTTGTTTGTTTTGAGACTGTCTCACTATGCAGCCCCAGAAACCATCTCAGGCTGGCCTTTATCTCCCAGAGATCCACCTGTCTCTCCCTCCCAAGTGGATTAGAGGTGTAGGTTACCATGACCAGCTGGAGTATGAATCTTAAAGTCAAGCAACATCAGGAATTCCTGGCCATATAAGAAAAGAAGGAAAAGGGGTGAACTAGATTGTCTCCCGAGCTTCCAGAGAGAGCATGATGCTGGCCGGTATTTTGTGGGTGTGAGAGGTCCAGAAATGTGAAAGATTAACTTTGGGTTGTTCGAGCCACTCACGTTGTAAAGCTTTGCTGTTGCAGAGCTCTAGGACCAGGGCAAGAAACCCGAGTATAGTTAGGTTCTGGCTTAGTACAGCATCTCCTGTGGTTTTGTATACATTTAAAAATTTTTACCTGGATGCCTGTGATAATCTTTTTTAAGTTTTCAATTCAAAGTTTTACCAGATGACGCTAGGAGCTGCTCTGCCTTCGGGGAAGTGGCTTAGATCCTGGTGGGCCCTCTGGCCTGCATTCCTCAGTCAGAGTTGGGCTTATTTTAATGACATTATCCTGTTCTTCTAAGAAACACCCTTTGTTTTCCTTATCTTTTCTCAAATCATTAGAATTTCGGCCCTTCCCTCTGTATCTTGGGAGAACCATTCCTAAACTTTTTCTGTAGTGCTAATGGATCCTGATTAAGTAATCAGAAAGCAAACACCATATGAAAGGCATAGTCCATCCATCCTTTATTTTATCCAGGGTGCCCAGTAGTCTGTTGAATATAGTTTTTAATCTTATTTCTCCGGGTTCTCTTTCCTTTATTAATAAACTATACATTTTCTCAGTTCCCCCATCAATGATGATTTTAGGGGAGGCATATTGTGTAGAGGACCTAATTATTTAATCAAGATTTATGGAAGTGCATATATTGGGAGACTTGGGGTGGAGCCATAGGAGCAGCCTCAGTGGATGGATTCAGAGCTGTCTGCCTGATGGGTGGGCTCTGCTGCTTTACAACTGTAGTGTGGTCAAGTCGCCAGGAGCTGCAACAAGAAAGGATGCCCCTTTGTCTTTTAAATTGTTGGGCTCTCTTTCTTTCTAGCAGTCTCCTGTTTGGGTGTACATTGTTTTGCAATGGTTTTTGCCTCTTTGTAGTTAGAGATATTTTTTAGCAGGGTGCTAGAGAGGCAGAACTTGCCTAACGCAGGTTTGCATACAAGCAGGAATTCATGCTTTAACCACCCGTGTCCTTCCTCCACTCTGCCCACTCCCAACTGGCTGTTCTACTGCCACTAAGAGCCTGGAGCAGAGACAGTGCAAGGTTCAGAGTGAAGCAGTACCTGGCCCTGTGTGCTGGCATTCTCCCTTTCTTCCTCTCTTGTCCTGCGTGTCCACCTATCAACTGTAGACGATCTCACCTCTGGGCATTGAGTGCCATGCAGGAGTCATCTAGCTCACACTCTGTGGAATGGAACTTCATTTCATTCGCTTGCCAAGTTGGGCTGTAGCAGGTGGAACATTTAGCCTAAAATACAGTCTTCAGATATACACATGGCTCAATCTTTGTGAATATAAATGTAAATATTTGCATCAAACATGCACATAGAGAATATCAACCATATACAGGTGTAAACCTCCCCCTGCTCCTAGTTGTTCACTTCCCATTCCCAGCACCAGACAAAACTCTAGATTCCATGTGTCCTAAAGATCCTCCATTCTTAAACAAGGAGATGTTTTACATATATTTATATATAAACATATGCTATGAGTCTTTACACATATACCCCTATAAAATGTACATTTTAAATACTAGAAACTTTGCATAAGTGGGTATTCCCTGAAGGGTCTTCCTTCTTTCCTTTCCTTTCCTTTCCTTTCCTTTCCTTTCCTTTCCTTTCCTTTCCTTTTCCTTTTCCTTTTCCTTTTCCTTTTCCTTTCCTTTTCCTTTCCTTTTCCTTTCTTTTCCTTTCTCCCCTCCCCTCCCCTCTCCCTCCCCTCTCCCTTCCTGTCCTTTCTCCTGTCCTTTCCTTTTCCTTTTCCTTTTCCTTTTCCTTTTCCTTTCCTTTCCTTTTTTTTTTTTGAGGCAGGGTCTTGCTATGTAGCCTAGGCTGACCTTGAACTCCAGCCTCCCACTTCAGTCTCCTGAGTGGGATTATAGATATGTACCAACATTCCTAGCTGAAGTTTCTTTTCCTTTTCCACCTTAGATCTTGACTAGCTTCTTGCTCTGGGGGCAATAGAAATCCCTGCTGCACATCTCCATCCCTTGAGGAAGTTTTAAAGTTCATGATCTGAGCCTGAGTTGTGGTGTGGCCCAGGAGGCATATAGACCTATGGAAACATCTAGATGCTGCTGAGGAGATGTACAGCAAGAAATTCTGCATGGATTTGTAGACTTGTAGACTGCTGCAGCCATAGCTGGCCCATCTCTTCCTTCTTCAAATGACCCAGGTAGAAGGACTGGACCTGGGATTCTCCTGTAAATAGAAACCACAGGCCCAGATGTTGCAAGTGTTAATAAACATACTGTACCAGGTGAAAGGAGAGAAAACTATTTAAGGTGCTTGATGACTAAACACCTATATCTCAGAGCCACTTGTT
This sequence comes from Rhizomys pruinosus, assembly GCA_009823505.1. NCBI lineage: Eukaryota > Metazoa > Chordata > Mammalia > Rodentia > Spalacidae > Rhizomys > Rhizomys pruinosus. The sequence goes on along the minus strand of VZQC01007186.1, from coordinate 292,508 downwards.
TTTGTGACAGCAGCATAAGGTGTGACTGAAAAAAAATTAATGATCGTGAGCCTAGGTGCCTTCCCAGCAGAGCATTTCAGGAGTGTTTGGAGCTAATTAACCAGCCAGTATGGAACTGGAAAATAGATGAGGGAACAGTTTTCTTCACTGTGGCCCAGGACCGTGAGTAGACCTACATATACTATTTTTGGTTTTCCCTATTAAGTATACAGAATGACATAATGTGGAGAGCACACCTTGGCAGTCTTCTGGATGGGGAGCTGTACTGAGAAGATAGATCCCAGCTTTGACTACTTGAGTTCAAACTCACTCTTGACATTGGCTGGTGTTCTCAGGCATGCTACTTAGACTTTCTCTTCCTCAGTTAGTTTCCCCATCTGAGAAGGGAGTAGCACTAGTTGCCTACCTCTTAAGGAACGTTTGAAGATTTAAGTGGGGGTAATAGCATGCACCTGACACTCTGTCTTGGCACCTAATGCAGCCTTGAAAACATTTGTTTTAAAGTTTCTGTGGGATGTGAGGATTGATTTTTTTTTTTTTTCTGAAGTCATAGGCTTTTAAAGCATAATAACTCTTGCATGGCTACAGGTTTTAAAGGAAAAACTTGGACAATTAGGTAGGAAATGCCAGTCTGTTTGCTCATCTGTTTCAGGATAAAGCACATTTGTACATGTGTTTCTGTAATGTAGTATGAGAACAGTACTTGCTGATCAGTGCATAGAAGGCACTTGTGGGATAGCTGAAGACAAAAGAAGCTGTTTGTCCTGTTGGCTAGTGTTTTCTGGATTCTGGAGATTAGCTGTTTTCTTGCCTCTTGATGGTATTGCTTGAGAATTAGTCCTGATTATGTGACTATGTTTTAGAAAATTGTTTACTTGGATCCAGTTATCCTTTCCTTTTGAAAATGAACATTTAATGATCAGTTGCTGTGGCCAGATGCTAGGAGAACATGTAAGACATAAAATGCTTTAAAGTGCTTTCAGTTGGAGAGAGAGCTCTTCCACAGGGTTCAAATATACTGGATCTTGTAGAGGAAATCTTTTCCAACTTGCTGGGTTTCTGTAAATATATATGAGTTATGTGGTTATAAAACCTTATGATGGAAAATATGTTTAAGAAACAGTGCACTCTGAAGCGGGAGCCGCATAAAAGATGCCGTAATACATTTAATGCCCTAGTTAAATGTATCGCCCGAGTTCCGTTTTCTGGAGCTGGATAAACAGAACATCTTTCTCTTTCTATTCTAAGCTTCCATCCCCCGCCTTCCCTGGCCACTTCAGTGGCACAATAAATGGAAATCTTATTTCTTGCCTCTGCAGACCTATTTACCTGAATGTCTGAGCTCACCCTTGCCTTTCTTAGGTCTACCCTTTCTGAAATAGGCTTTGCTTTCATCTGCCTGCCTTTGCTGCCCTCATTTTTAAAAGCCATCTCTAATCCTGCACTCCATGTACTTTAATCTGCAATGTTGGATTTTGCCATTCTGCACAGCCACCTTTAAACATTCATCTCCTAGATTCACATTTTTCTTCCATTGTACATTTAAATCCCTTTTCAAAATCTGTAATAGTGAAAAAAAAAGTTAAAATAAAGAACTATTATCAAAAGCCATTTCTGCCAATTTAAAATGGTTTATTGGATGTCTTTATTCCCTTTGGTGATTCCATTATCTTTATGCATATGACTTTCATTCTTATACTTCTTTTATGTGTATAATAATTTATTATAAACACAGAAGACCTTATAAATGTCCACTGGTCTCCATGCTCTTCCTGGAATTCAGGAAACTGGTGATTTTAAAATAGGAAAAGGGGTGCGTATACGCATATATGTGTGTATGAGTGTCAGAGAGTGCAGAACTTACACAGAGCCTAAACTACTATGAGGCCCTGTGCAGCAAGTATGTTTGCCCTTTATATATTTAATTTATTTATAATGTGTCTCTTTTGGAAATCTTCATTTTTCCAAGTATTCTGAAAGAAGTGGAAGTAGTATATTTAATCTGAGCTTGCTGGCTGGGGGTTCCAGCTGTGTCCTCTGTTCCTCCCAGTAAGTGCTTGTCCCTGTTTCCTGTCTGTGAAAGGTGTGATTGCACCAGAGGCTCCCTGAGATGAAAGCTTTGTGGGACTGGTATGGTTCTCTGTGGTGTGTAAGTATTCCATGGGAAACACCTGCCAGTGAAGGGGGAAGCCTGGCAAATCCTGGTTATTGATACCACGGCTCGCATACCCTGGAGAGGATGCGCTGTCCCAACAGGTCTGGGCCTTTCTACCACAGCAACAGGAAGGCTGATTGAAGTGTGCTTCCCATTACTTAATTTAGGTAAGGAATAAAGTAACTTGAAGTTAAACCAAAACAAAAACCATCTATTCAGAGCTGAAAGAAATGTACTGTCATGCTGCTTATCGCAATGAAATGTCTTCAACTCCTCTTAAACCTCTTCTAAGCATCTGCTGAGGAATGTTAACTCAACCAGGGAATTTCTAGTGTCACGTTGCTCGGAACATAACACGTTATTCATGTGTATGTCCCTAAGAGATTTCCACTTTCTGCCTCCTGTGTCAATGGGATGCTCTGGGCTCTCTTTGACCTTAACCCCCTGTCCTGTGCAGTTAAAGCTAAAGCTGCAGGCTCCAGGGTGCTCGGCTTCTGGATCACTTACTTTGTGCTTTGTGCCTCCTGATCACATAAAACTTCTCTCTCTGGTTTGTGCCTTTCTAATAAAAGGAAGCTACAAGTTTAATTGCTTCTGAAAAACCAAACAGAGCAGCATGTTTGGGACAGATATTTGTCTTGAGATGGCAAAGTCAAGTTGAAATAGAAGTCCCCCTCCTCCAAACCCCATCTCTACATCCCATTTTTTATTGCAGCCTGTGTAAAATCAAAGCGCTGGAGCCCAGCTGCTCCAAGGCCGAGGGTCCTCGTGGCTGCGGCATGTTTTGGAAGCTCATTCTCACAGATTTGCAGTTAATGAAAATATTTGCTTTGCTTGATACAAACAAAGTTTATGGGCAGAATTTGTAATTAGGAAATGCTTTAAATCTTCTGCTCTTTAGTCCCTAATTTCTCTTGTTCTGTGCTGGAAAATTCTAAGTATCTGTGACAGTAAGCCTTTTCTCACCAAGCTTTATTTTTCAAATTTCTGCTTTTGTTGTATTTATTTCTCCTTTCCTTTATGTTCCCACCCAGATTAAGCGACTGGAAGTTTGAGTTTTCATTTTTATATCAGAAATCTTTCTGAGTGGGTAGGGAGAATCCTCCTTGTGGCCTTTCAGGCAATTTCACTGCTCTTGACAACTCAAGTCTATGATAGGTAATGTAAGGGCAGCCACATGGCCATATCGTTCCTCAAAACTTATGTCACCTGGTCAGGGTGCCCTCATATCCTCTTTGTGTAACTGTGGGGCCTTGGCTTTCTGCAGGTTCTTGTCTGTCTCCTATTGTTACTTATCCAGGCATCCAGAGATCAGATAATCTTGAGTGTTCTTATGCTTATCATGCCTGCTTGGATTCTTTTCACTAGAACCAGGTGATAGGAGAGACTCTGGTCATGAGAACTAGATATTGAACTGAGGAATCAACTGTCCTTTTGCTCTCAGGAATCTCTTAGATTCACCCCATTGGGAGATGGTGTTCTAGCACAGCCCCAGTTCCGCCTTTCTTTGGAGTTGATCACAGAGGAGGTAGTCAGGACACCATGCACTGGCTAAAGATTTTAGGAGGTGACATCTTCAAGAATCCAGGCTGCTTCTCTGGTCCTGTGGGTTGGTATTAGTGGTACCTGACAGTGATGTCTAGGAAAACATAGTGAATGAGAGGTGTGAAGGTCCAGGGCTGGGATCTCTGCTATTCACATGGACTGTGGGGCCTCTACTAATTGCTGTCTGGTCTCTTCTCTCAGGGACACAACTCTGTATTTGTCATTTAAATATCCTTGTTTTTATATTCTACTGAAGGTTTTCTACTTGCACCCCCCCCTTCAAATGCTATTCATTTAGGCCATTAGTGATAAATCATTAGTTTTCCAAGTTTCTTGAAATTCTTCATGTATATCTGGCTCAGGAGAGACTGAAAAGACCTTCCTGATTCTGTCAACTGCAGCGCTTTTGGTTTTCTGTTAACAGCTCTGTTGCTTTTGAATTGCCCTGGAAGCCTGAGCATGTCCCCCAGGCTGTGGCAAGATTAATGTTCCTCTCCCATAGCTCCTAACATGAAAAACAAGCACAGGGATGCAATGTGGAAGATGGTGGGTTTGGGTCACATCCCTTTTTGAGCCTTATACACAAAGATCTGGAAAAAAGGTGCGTGCCTGCCTGGCGAGACAGCTTGCATTTTTCTTTTGTTCAAAAATCTAGTGCTTGCTTTTTTTTTTTAAGTTAGGAAGTCCTGGCAAGGACTAATTGGGTAGTGTTTGTCAGACAGACTGGTTTTGCTTATGGAAAACTTCTGTATATCTTTCTAATTCTACTGTCTATAATTTAGAGTTTTGAAGATGGTTTGTAATCTGTGGGGTGATGACTCCTTTCTTTGCAGTTACTCAGTTGCTTCTTGGTATATGCTGAGGGAATGTGACGTGGGGTGGGGTGGGGTACAGGAGCAGAGCATATCATCTGCGTACGTGCGAGCTGGCTGTACTTCTTTTTTCTTTGAGAGGCGAGTCCCTGCCAGGATCCGTATGCCTCATGTACTTCGTGCACTGTAATTGCATCCTCTATATTTTCGGCGGCTCTGTCTACTGTAGAATATCTAGTCTCATAGCAGCATGCTACTTTGTTCCGTGTTTATTTAGGGGTTAAATACTAAGTGAATCTTCTCAGCAAATGAGTCCTGGTGCAGTCCTATGGTGGTTTGGGGCTTTAGAAGGGTAGAGCAGATGGGATCGGAAGAGAGGAGTGCCAGGGAGCACCGTGGAAGCAGCACAGGGCATGCATTGAGCTCTCTCTGTGTTGGAGGGAGCAAAAGGAGCCTGCAGATCTGGAGAACTCTTGGCATTAGAATCTGCTCACTGATATCCCCTAGAATTCCAGTAACCCCCTTGATCGTAACGTCAGGCAAAATCAAAGCTTCTTGTGGATCTATGACTTTCTGGGCCCTGATCAGTTGATGGTACAGAAAGGGATTCCTGGCAGAGTTCATAGATGCTTGAGTGATAAAGGTTGAGTTTTCTCTTCACAAGCAATAGATTTCAAGAGTAACACAGAAAATAATTGAAAAGAAATTTAGAATCTCTGGTATAGGGGAATTATATTCTGTGAATGTAGCTCTTAGGAATTAAACTCTTACTAACTTGTCATGGATGGTGTGACCGAAGATATCCTCTCTCCATTCCAGGTGACTTCAGTTCAGAAACTCCTGTGTTGTCCTCCAGTCATAGTGGTGACTCTCCAGTGAGCAGTCTGCCTATAGCAGAGGACACCTATCATGTGAGCTTGGCCAAAGGTGTCTCCATGTCTCTTCCTTCATCGCCCTTGCTGCCTCGACAGTCTCACTTGGCACAGTCAAGATCAAACAAAAAATCACCAGGTAAAAAAATCCCCAGTATCTGCACATGTTATATTGCTTACATAAGTAATGCATACATTAAAAGTATGAAATCTTCTGGGAGCGCCAGGTGTGCAGGCAAGACTTGTAATCCCAGCATTGTGAGACCAAGCTTGAGACCAGGACTTCTAGGCCACCCTCGGCAAGATAGTGAGACCTCCGCATCTCAAAAAACAAAAAAGAATTTTAGAAGAGGTTTTTATTGTTTTAATAACTTTTAGAACAAGGGGGTTTGGGGATGTTGAGCTCAGTGGTTTAGTGGTTAAGTGGTTTACTTACTCTTGTAGAAAACCCAGGATTGGTCCTAGCACCCACATAGAGGTTAATAACCTTCCTTAACTCCAGTTCATGGGATCTGACCCCTTTTCTGGTCTCTGCAGTGCATATACATACATACATACATACAACACATTCATACATGTAAAAGTTAAAAAATTACAAAGCAATAAAAAGGGACTTTTTTAAAGATTCATTTTGTTTTCAGTTATGTGTATATGTACGTGTCTAGTGTGGGTGTGTCAGATGAGAGCAGGTACCCTCAGAGGCCAGGAGAAGGTGTCAGAGCCCCTGAAGTTACAGGTGATTACAAGCTGCTCAGTGGGGGTGCTGGAAACTGAGCTCGGGTCCTCTACAAGAGCAGCAGGTGCTCTTAGCTGCTAGCCATTGCCACAGCCCCAGGGAAAGATTAGAAGTATTTCAGTCAACTTGTCTGTTCATCAATCTCCATATATAATCTTAGACTTAATAGGCTAGACTTGTATAAAGATTCAAGATCTTGATATAAGTACTAATGCTCACTGTTAGGTTTGTCTATTTCTTCCTGTTGAGTTAAGGAGCACTTTTTTTTTTTTTTTGAGACAGGGTCTCCCTGTAGCTTCAGCTATCCTGGAACTGGCTATGTAGACCAGGCTGGCCTTGAACTCTCAGAGATCCTCCTGTCTCTGCCTCCCAAGTGCTAGGCGTGTGCCACCACGTTGTAGGAGCACACTCCCTTAAAGATGCCTCTAAAGATTATGGATATAGGAAAGTGCCACCCAACAACAGTCTATTCATTACTACCATCCTTCTGTACCTATACTTACCTGAAGACATGTTACTAAAATTCCCTCTGAAATGTATGTGCACATATGGTGTCCCGCCTCTCCTTTCCCCAGTTCCAAAGGCAAATTGATAAAGACTTCCTAAGCCACAGTTTGGTAGATTCTAGTGAGTTTAATTGGCTTGCTTACAGAGCAAATAGGTGAAGGGGTTACTTACAGGAATGTCGGCACTCCCTCTCCCTCATGGCCACACAGGGTCCTGGCACAGACTCTATGACCCCTGCCCAAGATGTCAACAGCAGGACAAGACCCTGCCTCAAGGTATTCTCTATTATTATCCTTAACCCCAACCCCTCATACAAGAACAACTGGCTGACTAGGAGGGGCAGTTGACTCCATTGGCTCCTCCTTTTCCCTCAGAAGGCACTTGATGTCCAAGGTCAGTCTTTCTTTCAGAGGACTGTCCATGGTACACAAGACACCAACCAGCATTTGAACAGCTATGATATTTAATTCCTGGTGAAAACCCAGACTCGTGGCAGAGCAGGGGCTATGGAACTATGGGCTTTAAGGAATACTAACTCCTTTCATGATTTCCAGCTTCATACATGGGAAAAAAGTATTAAGTACTTGTGAGAGGTCATGATTCAGATGTGTGACAAGCCTTCTCAAGCATGCATTCCTGGAGCCCTAACAGTTCTTTGACATTCTTTTTTTTTTCCTTTAACATTCTTTTAAACTGGCTGAATATCTGCTTACAAAAGGCGGGATAATTTGGGTCTCTATTGATCATGTGCCAGTGAAGAGTCTTTTCAATTACATGGGAACATATTCACAGTTCAGCTAAATTGTGCCCTGGGGCTACGAAATTAATTACTATTTTCCCCCTAAATATTTGTATTACTTGAAACAACATACACATTATTTTTGAACCATTTAGTTAGATGGTTGAGATTTATGTAGGGTAAAACATTAAGAGGGTAAATCTTAAGGCTTAAATGCTAGAAATGGTGCTATGAATTTGGTGAGTATCCAAAAATCTTTCATTGTTCTAAAATTTTCTTATTTTGAACAACATTGTTTACAGTTCAGTCATTAGCTGGAACTTGGAAACTTTTTTGGTATGAAACGATTTCCTGTGCCAAGGAATTTGACCTGTTTATCAGTACTTAGGGAAATTCCTGGAATGTCCTTTCTTCCCTTGTGCCACTGCTGTATCTCTATGTCAGATGTCTTTTCTTCCTTTAAGTCCTGGTTCCCACGCTGCCTCTCTGGCCTCATTACCCTAGCTGGAATCACTGTTCTTAGAGATCATGCATGGCATCTTCTTTTTTTTTTTCCTAATCAAGTACTTTTCTGCCTAGGTTAATGAATATATTGATAGAAGCTCTTTGCTTTGCCAGATTTTAGTTACACTACTGAACTTTCTCCCAGGCCTATCTGGAGCAATCTCATAAAATCCAGTTTTAGTGAAGAAACCTGCTAAGTCAGTTTAGCAAGGAAGCCCTATCCTCACCCACAACGCTGCCCATTTTCTTCCTATTGAACTATCCCCCACCCCCTTGGTGATACCTGATCACCCTGGCCTGGAGCAAGAATCCTGTTAGGTCAATTAAGCCAGAATTCCCCTCCTTACTTCTGATGTTTCTTCTTTGTAATTTTCCATCCATTGACCTTCACCTGTTCATGACTATACATTCCCACTTGACCATGCTATGTTCAGAGTTGATCCTAGCCCCTCCCTGATTGCAGAATTCTACTGTAGTGGTCTAACACCTACATAAAGTGTGCCTGGCTGTGTTTTCCTAATTATCACCAAATACTTTTTTTCTTTATTATGCACTTCATTTAACTGATACCTTCAAGCAAGCAAGAAGTCTTATCTAAGTATGCCATATCTTTGTAAAATGGGATAATTCTGACTCTGTCAGTTACTAAGGGACCTCATTTGGAAATAATGTCAAGTGCAAAGATTTGACATTGAACAATTTTCCTTCCAAAATGAATTGATGTTGCTGAGACTTGTGGCTGGGACACTCTGGGGAATACTGTAGCATTTCCGATGTAATGGTATTGCTGGTATCAAATTTAGTGTATGTTTCTGAGGGTCTTTCTCTAGCAATAAATGGAGGGAAGCCTAAGCAATGTGACTGTTCTAAAGGGTTTCATGAAGACTTTACATATGAGCAGATAGATCCTGACCAGCCTTGTACCAGATTCCTGGACCAATGTTTGATAGTTTTAGCTTTGAGAAAATACTCCAAAGTCTTTCTCCGTAATAGTGAAAAAATATTTCTGCTAAGTTCTTTGGTCGTTCTTATGAAAGGGAGTAGCAGTCTGACTTATACCATTCAATCTTCTAAATGGATAGAAGAAAACACCTTCCATATCAGATGCTTTCACCTAAATGGTAATGAAATCAGCTAAGCAGACAGCTCTGGCGGAGCCGTTCTTGTGTGCTGCCCAAATTTGTGCAGCAAGTTAGTGTCTCGCAGTGGCGATTTGGCATCATTATCTTGGTAATTTTAATTTGAAAAGTTAAGGCAGAGATGGTTGCTTAAAAAAATGGCAGTGACGGGGGAGACGCCATAACGCGCCAGGCCAGGATCGAAAGGTTATTCCTGGACAAACTGTCAGCCCATGAAAGGAAACAGCCAGAATTGACCACAGTCCAAGTCAACAGCTCCAGAGAGAGTGGACTGTTTTACCTCTCATCCACCTGTGCCCCTTTTCTAAGCCTAGGGAACAACCTGCGGAAGAGGGGGCGTGGTAGAATGTAAGGGCTGCGATTGGGGTGAATGGTGAAACTACAGCAATGTAGTCTGGACACTCATTTGATCAACTTGATTGAACAAACAACCTGTCACCTCCCACTGGATGGTGGGGCTGTAGGTGTTTGGGCACAACAGCCTGCAGATAGGTTTTGCATGAAGGATGCTTGTACTCATGGATTATCACTTATAGCTAAAAATGAAAAAAAAAAAAAACTGAGAGAAAGATGCAGGACAGTTATGGCAGAATGCATGATCTGGGACGGGGTGGGGGTGGGGGGGGGAGGGAAAGGGAAATAAGCCTGAACTGAATTGGAAAAAATGTATGAAATGCACAAAGCATCAATAAAAACTAATTTAATTAGAAAAAGAAAATGGCAGTGACATGAATACATTAAACACTACTTTTTTCATAGTACCTACACACACATTTCTGTTTAAACCATATTTTTGGGAAAATATCCAGAGTCCTAGTGTTCTACCTGCCTGTTTTCTTTTAATTTATTTTTTTTAAAGGTTGACATATGGCAGTGAACACGCACTGGCTTTAAAAATATCCATCTATTTTAAAACTAGCACTGTTGCTACTAACAATATAGTAAATGCAGTCTATCTGCTGTTCTCAGAAGATAATGAACCACTCCATCCCCACCTTTACCTTCTCCCAAGTGGGCTGAGCTCTTAGTTTTATTGTTCCGGCAGCTTTCGAGTTCCCTTGCTGACTTTTGTTCTAACTTGTATTGTTTAAGAAGTTGCTTTTATGCTGAGCATGGTGGCTCAGGCCTTTAATCTTAGCACTTGGGAGGCAGAGACAGGAGGATCTCTGTGAGTTCAAGGCCAGCCTGGTTTACATAGCAAGCTCCAGGCCACCTTGGACTAAAGGGAAACCCTGTCTCAAAAAGACCCCCCCCAAAAAAAAGTTTCTTTTAAAAGACACCAAACAGGAGTTCAAGACCAGTATGGCTATACATAACAAGATCCTGTTTCCACAAACAACAAAACAAAACAGCACCCCCCCACGGGGGGGCGGCACGACGAATACCAAATCATTTTACTTTCTTGAATAGAAATTCTTCACTAATTGATGCTGGAACTATTATTCTAGTATGAGTCAACTGCTGTAAACCTCTGTAATAAGGCACCTTGAACAACACAACTGTATCAATGAAAATTTGTGTTAATACTGTTTGTGACCAGCTCCTGAATCTAGGGAATTATGGGCAAGAGAAAATGTCGTTAAAGGTGCAGTGGCTTATATTTTTAATCCCTCTAACTTCCAAGTCAGAGACAGAAGGATTCCCATAAATTCAGGGACAGCCTGGTCTGCGTAGAGTTCCAGACCAGCCAAAGATAGAGTGCATGACATTATCTCAAACAAATAAACAACTCCAACAAAAAGAGATGCTATTAGTTGTACAGTAATGTAATTTTATACAATTGAATTACATCACTTATTTTTTTTAAATTTTATTTATTTTTGTATGTGTATGAGTGTACTGTCTGCATGTAGGTCTGTGCACCTGTGTCGTGCAATGCCGCGGAGGTCAGAAGAGCGTCTCGGATTCCCCTGGAACTGGAGTTCTCCTGGAATTGGAGTTACAGACGGTTCTTAGCTGCCATGTGGGTGCTGGGGATCGAACCCGGGTCCTCTGCAAGAACAGTTGGTGCTCTTAACTGCTAGGCTATCTCTCCAGCCCCATATCACTTATTTTTTGAAGTACTGGAGGTTGAACTCAGGGCCTCCTTCATGCTAGGCAAGTGCTCTGCCTCTGAGCTATGTGTCCACTCCTCACTTTATACGGAGAGTTACTTGTATTTACCCTTCTTCTGCCTTCCTCCATTGATTTGTATTTTATTCTACTGCTTGTTTTCCAGAGAAGAGAAAAGGCCATTTCTTGTGATTTACTTACTAGTAATATCATTAGTTATTTTTCCAACTCACTTTGGACCCATATTATTAAATAATCAAAGGTCAGGCATGAATGAGAGGCAGTCTTTTAAAAACTGTGATGGAGACAACAGAAAATGATGACAAGTGGCTGGTACAGGTTGAACATCCTTAACGGAAATCCGAAATGCTCCCATATCTGGAACTTTGAGCACTGATATGATGTCACATCCAATCTAATGTGATTGGTCATTGGCAAAATGCAGGCACACTAAAAGTATAAGTTATCATCTGGCTATGCCTATAAGATATATATGAACGTAAATAAATGTCATGTTTAGACTTGGCTCCCTCTCCCATCATACCTCGGTATCTGTATGTGCATATTTTAAATCCTACCATATCTTGTCTTTATCCATATACTTAAACCCCAAATGCTCTGAGTTCCAGGCACCTCAGATTAGGTATCCTCATTCCATATACTTATACTTTTGATTAGTATGAGGGGACTGCTAAATACCAGACATTTCCAGTTCTATCTTAGCTGTTAAGGTGGTTTAGAAAACCCCTCTTGTGCCTGTTTAAGATACAAACCTGAAAACAAGCTATGAAGTGGAAGTCATTAATTTGATGCTTGCACGGTGAGTCAGTGTGTGCTTAGGTTTCCCTACCTGCTTTACAGGAGTGTTTCTTAATAATAGAAAATTTAGAAATCCCATCAATAGAGAACCACTGCTTGTATTTTAATATTTTTGCTAGTCTTTGCTTATGTGTGTGGATACCAGAGGCTGACAATGGGTATCTTCCTCAATTGCTTCTTCACCTTATTTTTTGAGACAGAGTCTCTCACTGAACCCATAGCTACCGATCCAGCCAAGACTGGCTAGCTGCCAGCAAGCCCCAAAGATTTTCTTCTCTTTGCCTCCCCAGCACTGAGATTACAGGCACATGTTGCTAGACCCGGCTTTTTTTTATGTGGGTACTGGGATCAAACTCAGGTCTTCATGCTTAGATAGCCAACTACCTCATGGACTAAGCCATCTCCTAGACCTTTTAAAGAAGTTTTTTCTTTTTTTTCCTTCAAATCTATTCCACTTAAACCTGAGACCCACACAATACAATTCTTTTGTACTGTCTTTTTTTCTACAATTTCCAGTTTTCCTGAAGAATTTGCTGTTTATTCCCTGTTGTTTCAATATTCTACAATTGATTTTCAAAATAATTTCCAGTTACAGGGTGTGGTGATGCGCAACTTTCAACCCACCACTGTGGAAGCAGAGGCAGGAAGATCTTTGAGTTCAAGGTCAGCCTAGTCTACATAGTAAATTCCAGGCCAGCTTGGGCTACATGGAGACTCTGTCTCAAAAAGACCAAAAACATTTTTTTCCAGTTGAATATTTCTATTATTTTTCATTTTTATTTTATGTATGTGAATGTTTTTGCCTGCATGTATGTAAGAGTACTATGTGCATGCCTGATGCCTATGGAGGCCAGAAGAGAGTGTTGGGACCCCTGGAACTAGAGTTACAGATGGTTGCTAGCTACCATGTGGGTGCTGGGAACCAAACCTGACTCCTCTGAAAGAGCAGTAAGTGCTCTTTACTGCTAAGCCATCTCTCCAGCCTTTATTTTTCATTTTTAAAAATTGTAGCTATGTGGTCGTAAGGTCTTAAACCCACCTAAGTTGGGAATTTTCCAGGAAGCCTGCTGAGGTAGAAGTTCCCAGAAAGTTGCTCCAATCTGGCTCCTACTGATAAGGGACTCAAGCCTCAGTTTATCTCAAGACTCTTCAACCAATACCAGCCACAGACCCACCTACGCCCATTTCCCATCTTCCCACACCCATTTCATTGCAAGCCCACTTCCTTGTGTGCTTGGGTTTAAAAACTGCCACTTTGGGACATTCTGCCAGCTGGGCGTCCTAATCCCGACACAGGCAGGCCAGCCGCCATGCCTGAAATAAACCCGACTTCATTCTAATCCGAGTCCTGACATTTTCTCCTTTCTGTGCTGAGTCTGCCCTCAAAATGAACCTAACAGTGGTGAGGCAAGCCATTAATTTCAGGATTTGGAAGGCTGAGGCGGGAGAATTGTGTATAGAAGAAAACTTGTAGCATGACCCAGAATATTTTCTTTTTTGCTAGTAAATTCCTGGTGTGCATTTTTAACTGGTAAAACATTCATATAGGTTTCATCATCTTGCTGGGCATGGCGGTGCATGGCAGCAATCCCAGCACTTGGGAGGCAGAGGCAGGAGGATCGGAAATATAAGACCAGTCTTATCTAGATGGTAGATTCAAGGCCAGCCTGGGCTATGTAAGAGCCTGTCTTTATGTATATATATATAGTTTAATAGTACATCATGTTGTTGTGTAACCCATCTCCAGAATTCCTGATACTTTTGTCTGGTAAATCTTGTACATATCTGATAGCTCTTCAAGGCTGGTGACTTCCCAACAGTGAAATTATTGAACAAAATAGCCTGCATATGTAACTCTTTTTTTTTTTCTGGTTATACTTTCCTTTTGGATTTTTTTATGATTTTTTTTTTCTTTATTAGGGTGAAAGATGTCATGTTTGAAGTCTCCTCCTTGGCAAGCCCAAACAACCATCACTTCTGCCCTTGTGTTCCACACTGGGGATTTCCCTTCCCACGGTCACCAAATGAGGTCCAATAAGCACCAGGTCCTGTCTTGATCTTCCTGTACTGGACTCCATGATACAGCCTGGGTAGTCCAACAATAGCAGTCTATACTCTGAAGAGGCTGAAACCCCAGTAGTAGCTCAGTCCACAAGATGAATGTCTTAGCACTCCCCATCTGGCACTGAAGGTTTGGAGGATTTTTGGAGAGACGTGAGTCTTCAGTCCATATTGGAAGGTTCAAAAGCTGTGTCTCATGTCTTTGAAGGATGGCAAAAGTAGTGGGAGCCACAGGGTAGCTGCATTGCCAGTAAGACAGGCAAAACAACAATGCTCTTTTTTGCTTTTTGTCTTTTTACTAAGATCGAAAGTTTTATACCTGAAGTATAATTTCTCAGGCCTAATTATTTATTTCTGGTTATACTTTCCTTTTGGATGTTTAAGGCCACACAGTTAGCCCAGATTAACCATGGTTTTTGTTTTCTCAAGGTCAGTTGAGGATCTGGTTCTCAGGGGGTCACTCGAAGGTATTTTTTGGGGGGGGGGCGGTGGAGCCCCTGGCTCCTTTTGGCTTTCATTTACCAGTTCCATCCACTGGAGGACAAAGTCAGGTCTTGCTAGACCAGGCTTCCCTTTTTGAAGCATGAGCAGACTTTACTCTTATAGACTGAACACTGGCTGAAGTCCCATTAGTGGATCTCCAAGACCTCCCTGCACAGGAAGACTGGTGATTCACATTTGCAGGACATTTCAAGAGATGCCCCCATGCATAGTCCCCTGAGACTTAGTTGACTTCTCAGGGCAAGGAACAAAGTTATCCCTTAAGACCTTTGGCCAAATTGGTATGGGCATTAGGTATGGTCATTAAGCATCCACAAAGGCTAAGTTATATCAGCCTGATACTTTTTTTTTCCTGGTTATACTTTCCTTTTGGATGTTTAAGGCCACACAGTTAGCCCAGATTAACCAAGGTTTTTGTTTTCTCAAGGTAAGTTGAAGATCTGATCATCAGGGGTCACTTGGGTTTTTTTTTTTTTTTTGAGGGTGGGAGACCCTGGCTCCTTTTGGCTTTTCATTTACCAGTTCCATCCACTTGAGGACAAAATCAGGTCTTGCTAGACCAGGCTTCCCTTTTTGAAGCATGAACAGACTTTCCTCTTTATAGACTGGACACTGGCTGCTGAAGTCCCATTAGTGGATCTCCAAGACCTCCCTGCACAGGAAGACTGGTGATTCACATTTGGAGGACATTTCAAGAGGTGCCCCCATGCACAGTTGGCAATGACTCTTGATGCCTACTAGCCAGAAAGTTGTATTGATTTGACATTCCCTCCGAGTTCACTGAGAGGCATTTTTTGTAGTTAATGTCTTTTGGGAAATATCTAAGTGGATGGTGCTTGTAGGTACTTCGTTAGGTTACTGTAGACGACTAAGACCTTAAAAGAGGCTGGGTGGTCTTTCTATAGGCTTCCTCTTTTGAACTTCCCATCTGTCTGTACTTCTTAGACAATTTCCATTTTATTTCTTCCCAGGATACTGTGTCAGGGGCATTATCACAGCTGAATCAAATCAAGTTCATGTTGAGAAAAACATTCAGCTGGCGTCCAGTTCCATCTGTAACTGCCAGCTTTGATACTTGGAGAGGCTCACAGAGATCATGGAAGTTTCTAGGGCTGTTGGAGTCAGGAGGGCTCCTAGAGCAGCTTCTAGTCCAGAATTCTTTGAAGAAAGGGAAGCTAAGATCCCACAGTCAGAATGGAGCTTGCCTGAAGTTTGTGCAAGTTATTGGTCTGTTGCTAGCACCACTGTGCCTGTCCATTGTGGAAATGGCAAGCTGAAAATGAGTTCTGGTTTCTTGTAGAAGAGAGCAAAGGCTGAAGGTAGTGCCTGCATCTGTGTGGCTTCAGCCGAGGTGGATTAATGCAGGAATCACAGCACCCTACTTTCTTCTGGTCCCTGCACTCCTTTCTGACCCTAAAGACCACAGCATGGACCTGGCCTTCAGCAAGGACACTCCCACCTGCTGGGATGAATAGAACAACCTTTGCTTCCTCCTGGAAGTTGTTGTATGATAGCCTCCCCCCTAGAAGACAGCTCTTCCTTACTGAGGTGCCCAGCAGTGAATGTGACACACACATTTTCTGCCATTCTGCTCCAAATATGTGTTTACACACAGAGCCAGTGTTTTGTTCCCCGTTGAATTTGAGGACCTTGAGTCCTTTTACTCCTCTGCCCACGAGTCCTAGTTCACCCATTTGTAATGTAATTTGGCTGCACCTTGGCTCCAGTTTTAAAGAATACCAGAATACCAAAGCTTGTGTCTTCTCTTTAGAGCTTGTGATTTAAGGCACAAGAGGGATGATTTGAGGTTTTTTTTTTTAAGCTTCTTGATTAATGTTAATATGTAGCAAGTTTGCCAGAAACTGATAAAGAATATATGATTGTCCCATGTAATGGCCTTTCAGTGAGGGCAAGCATACATGTATTTATCACTAATTTCTTAATTTTAGAAATAGTAGATTTAAGGAAGAACTGTACATACACAGAAGTATATGGAGTTATTAGACAAGACTTGGGAGGCTGGGGCAGGAGAATTACCTGAGCTCAGGAGTTTGGGGCGAGTTTGGGGCCAGTTTGGTCAATATTGAGAACCGCCCCCTGCCCCCCCCATCTCTTAAGCAGGTGTTTATGCAAAATGATGCACTAAATCTCAAGACCCCCTTCTCTTCTAAAAGACAGCTATTGTCTTTGCTTATTATTTGTTTTAGGTAAGGCCTTCCTATGTAGCCCAGGTTGGCCTCCGACCCTGCCTCAGCCCTCCCTAGTGTTAGGATCATAAGCATATGCCACCCATACCCAGTTTCTTGCCACTTTCCTATCGTGCACACACAAACTACAACCAAAAAACAAAACAAAACAAAGCAGTGTGTGTTTCCCCTATTTCCCTAACACTGCATAAGCAAAACGCTCTTAGTTTTCCACCAAAGAATAGTGAAAGCATTCTTGTATAGTCATCTCTAAAAGCATCTGGCTATTTTCACAGATAGACTGCAAAGGTAGAATGACTGGGTCAAAACTTACTTGGTTAAAATTAAGGATTAATTTCCACATGTGTAATGATCCTTTATAACTGTGTCTTTGAGATTTTTTTTTTTGTTGTTACCATTAACCTTTGTTTTACTGGGGCAGTATGTGTTTTTTACTGAATTATTGCAGTTTTGTTGTTTGTTTTAAGCTGTCAGTTGTGTATGTTATAAAAAACTTTTCTTGGTTCATTTTCCACCTAATTAGGTTATAGAGTTTTATGGCTCACAGAAGTTTTTAATTTTCTAAAGTTAAATTGATATATTTTTTCCATTGTAATTTACCCTCTTGCATTTTTAAAAAGAAACTTTTTTGAAATATAATCCACATACCACATAACTCATCTATTAAAAGTTTCCAGTGCAAATTTTAAAGACATTTTCACAGGATTGTAACCATTGCCATACATAGTTCAATTTTGGAATATTTTCACCTCACCTAAAAAAGCAAACACAAGCAATCTTACACTCGTCTCCCTGTCTGTCATTCCCTGCTCCCAAAGCCCCAAGCCGCCATGAGTTTCCTTTCTGTCTCTGTAGGCTGCCTGTTCTGGGCGTTCCATACAGCTAGCAGCAGAATCATATGTGATCTTTGGTGAGTGTGTGTGTTTTGTTTTTGAGACAAGGTCTCCTTACAGCCCCAGTTGGTCTGGAACTTGCTTTGTAGACCAGGCTGGCCTCCATCCCACAGAGATCTGCTTGCCTCTGCCTTCCCACTACTGAGATTGAAGATGTTTGCCTCCATACCTGGCTTTTCTTTTCTTTCTAATTTTGCAGTATGGCTCAGTACTTCATTCTGTTTTATTACTAAATAATATCTTTTTTTTTTTTTTACTAAATAATATCTTATAGTATCCATTTACCACATTTTGTTCTCCATTCTTCATTTGATGAACAGTTGGGTTTTTCTACTTTGGGCTATTGTGAATAATACTGCTGTGAACATTTGTGTATTTTCGATAATGACCTGTTTCTATTTGTTCTTGAGTATATACTTAGTATTGGAACCAGTAGATCTTATGGTAGCCTAGCTTACTAGTGGATCTAGGTAGCCTGGCTGACCTGGAACTCACTATGTAGACCAGGTTGTCCTTGGACTCACAGAAATCTACCTGCCTCTGCCTTCTGAGTGCTGGAATTAAAGATATGTGCCACCAGGCCTGGCTCTGTGTTTAAGTCTTTAAGGTACTGCTAAATCACTTTCTAAAATGACTGCACCACTGAACATTGCCACCAGTGGAATAGAAGGTATCCAGTTTCTCTACATCCTTGCAAACACTACTGTCCATCTTACTGGTGCATGTAAACTAGCATCTTGTAGTTCTGTTGTGAAGTCTTTTTATATTCTGGTTGTGAATTCTTTATCAGATATATTGAAATATTCTTCCATGTTGTGACTCCATTTTCACTTTCATGATAGTTTGATTTCAAACAGAGACGTTTTTATATAGTCCAGTTTATTTTTGTCTTTTTATATTTTATTTATTACTTTAATTTTATGTGTATGAGTGTATTGCCTGCATATATGTAAGTGCACTCATGTCATGGAGTGCCCACAGAGGTCAGAAGCGGGTGTCAGATCTCCTCAAACTGGAGTTAGGGATGGTTGATAGTCACCATGTGGGTGCTGGGGACCAAACCCAGGTTCTCTGCAAGGACAGCAGTGGTCTTAAACACTGAACCATCTCTCCAATCCCATTGTCTCTGTCCTTCTGATGTCATGTCTTAGTAATCATTACCCAATCCAGTGTTGTACTGTTTTTCAACTAAGGGTTCTGTAGTTTTTACTCTGTAATATTTAGGTCTGTGATCCATTTTGAGTTTCTCTGTGTTTAGTTGAGATACGGCCCAGATTCATTATTTTACATAGGGACACCACTTGTTCTTGAACCTTTTATTAAAAATACTGTTCTTTTCCCATTGAATGGTCTTTGGTTGACCAAATCATTGCCTTATTAAACCAGGCCTCCTTGCATTTCCTCCTTTGCTCCTTCTTTTTCCTATGCCCTAGGTCAAATCTCAGAGCTGACTTTGGCTGTGGCTTTGGCTTCGTTCCCGCAGCTTTCCTTCAGTAGCTCCTTTTCACTGTGGAGAAGCAACTTGTTCTTAAACCAAACACCCCACACCACACACCACACTTTCTTTTGCAACCTTTGTGTTGCATTTCTCTGCCCTGATAGTACATGAGCTCATGACGGATGGGAGTCCTGTCTTTGGTTCTTATTTGTTTCCCTTTAACAGTCCTGAGCACAGGATCAATCATCTCCTTTATGTTGGTGATAGGACCCTGGCATGAAGCTGTTAGGACAAGTAGCAGTTTAGTATTCTGCATCATCAGCTGCATGCGATTGGTTGAAACTGCTAATAGACAGTTAAACAGGTTAGACATAGTGAGAACTTATATTCATGAAACTTCAAACATGCCTTTTGCTCCATCCAGGAGACCATTAATTAAGGTCTAACCTTCCCCTCAGGATTTTGTTCTCCTCAAACATTGAGCAGAGGAGGGAATGCTTTCCTGGGTGTTAGCAGCTCTTGTGTCCTGTGTTCCTGTCACTCTCTCATTTTCTTGGGCTTTTCGAGGTTTTGCTGCCCGTTTCCTGCTGCCTACAGCTAATGATGGCTACAGGCTTTATCCAAACACACTTTATAGCAGTGTCAGCTGCACCCTGTGGCGGTGTCAGATGGTGGCCGGAACAAACCCAGGCCATGCTCAGAAATGAATGTTTTCTCTCAGAGAAAGTAAGTGGGGGTGGGGCCAGTAGTGGTAGGAATCTCTTTTTGATCACTGCTGATTCACAGAGAAACCCAGAAATCACAGACCCATGGAAGCTGTTATATGTAACATTAATGAATGTTAGTGTAAAGTAGAAATAGAGAAGGCTGGTGTTTCAGCTTGAATCCTTAAATCTGTTGTGAAAGGCATGTTTCGGGGGACAGGAATGGCTGTGTTGAAGGCAGAGCCTGGAATTGGGAAACCATGGAAAACTAACAATGAGTTTTCTAGAAAAGAGACTGTGGGAACTAGCATGTCTTATCAGAGTCTTCATGAAGACAGTCTCAGTCAGTCAGTCTCTCTCCTCCTGCCTTCCCTCCCCTCCCCTCCCCTCCCCTTCCCCTCCCCTCCCTTCCCTCCCTTCCCCCTCCCCTCCCCTCCCCCTCTACTCTAGCTCTTTCTCATGCTGGGAATCAGTCTAAGGGGAAGTAGATGGAAAAAAGTAGTAAGTAGCAGCAAAAAAGAATAGAGAGAAAAAAAGTGAAGTAAAAAGCAGGGGAGTAAGGGGAGGAGGGCGAAGAAAACGGGAGAGGAAATGAAAAGTAGGAAACGTGAAAAGGAGGAAAAGGAAAGCAAAGGAAAGAAAAGGAGGGAAAAGGCAAAGACAGGCGGCGAAAAGGGAACCAGGACCACGGATGCCATTCCCTCAGGCACAGGCGTCAAAGGAAAAGGGAAAGTAAAAAAAAAGAAGGGAAAAGGTAGGAAAAGGAAAAGGCAAAATTATGAGGAAAAGGAGGAAAAGGAAAGGAAAAAGTGGAGGAAAATGAAAGGGGACAAGTAAGGAGGAAATCGAAGGAAAATAAAAAGGCAAAGGTCGGAAAAGGCACAGGCAACAGGAAGGAAAAGGAAAAGACACCGGAAGACAAGGCCAAGGCGGTCAAAATCCAAGAAGGAAACGACACATGCGGAAAAGAAGGTTAACCGGCTCAGGAGGAAAATAAGGAAAAGGCACACGGTCCCCGCATGAAACTTCACCTGCCCCGGGGAGGAAACGGACCAGGACAGTAGGAAACTTCCAAGGCACCTGCATCCTTCAACCATGCTGCCCCGGGATTACCCTGCCAGGCACCACGTGCTGCAACGTCCCGGCTTAACTGAAAAACGGATTGAACCAAGTCAAATGCAACGGCGGAACAGAAACAGTAAAATGAGTAAAAGTCCACGCACGGCCCCTCTTGCTCTGCCCCGCCCCCTTCCTCCCCTTCCCCTCCCCCTTCATAACCCTACCTTCTTTCCCCCTTCCCTCTTCACCTCCTTCCCCATCCTTCCCCTTCCCATTCTTCCCTCCTTTCCCCTCCCTTCTTACCCTTCTTACCTTCCCCTTCCCCTTCCCTTCTTCGCCTTCCCCTTCTGCCCTCCCCTGCCCATCTTCACCTTTCCTTTCCCCTTCTTCCCCTTCCTTCCCCTTCTTTTTTTTTCTTCTTTTCTTTCTTCTTCCCCTCCCCTCCCCCTTCCCCTTCTTCCCCCTTCCCCTTCTTCCCCTTCCCCTTCTTCCCCTCCCCCTTCTTCCCTTACCCCTTCCCCCTTCCCCCTTCACCCTGCTTCATCCTCCCATTCCCCCTCCCCCCTCTTCGCCCCTCCCCCCGCCTTCCCCTTCCCCTTCCCCTTTTGTGACTAGGCTCCACATAGGCAGTGCTCTCCCCCTGTGCTATCCCCAGTTCCATGATCTTCACTATTAGGGCTGCGGCTCTGGGAACCAGCAGCATCTGGAGTACTAGGCAGGGTCACTCATGACATATGTTCTTTGTGTGAGGATTCAGAGATACATGGCTTAGGAAACCTTTTTCTGAAGATAATCCCTTCTCAACTTGCAAATCTCCTCCCACCTACCCTCTCCCTCCCTCTCCCTCCCTCCTCCTCCCTCCCTCCCTCCCTCCCTCTTTTCCTCCCTCTCCCTCCCTCTCCCTCCCTCCTCCCAGGCTCTGAGTATTGCTAAACACATCACTTTGGAAGGAAGCTGGGAGGACCAGTTCCTGACCCAAGGTCAGGAACCTGGGAGACTAGTGTTCCTTACATGGTAAGAGAGGGGCCTCATAGCTGCAGCCTGTCTTCATTGTTTCCAGTTGCAGGTAGAGAGGACTTGGATCTTCCTAGAGAGGTGTGCTGGGTGAGTTGTAGGTGTTCTCTCATCAGGGAATTAGGCCTCTCTTGCGAGTATTATCACATGCATGTTTCTGTGTCCTTAAATTCCGATGATGAAATCTTAACCTTTGATCACCTACCATCAGGAAATGGGGTTTTGGAAGGTAATTAATTAGGTGGGTTCATGAGTGCAGAGGTCCTATGACGTTATTAGTGTCCTTACATAAGTAGGGAAAAAGACTAGAGCTCTCTCTGCCTCAGCCATGGAAAAGACAATAAGGAGACCCAGTTTCTAGGCACTGCGTGGGTTGGTTCCATAATCTTGGACTTCCACTCCCCAGACTGTGTGAAATAAATTGTTAGTTAAGCCACTCAGTGTGTGGTGCATCCTGAACTGACGACGACGACACAGGGCAAGCCAAAGTTAACTGGTACGGATACAGTGATGTGTAAAGGTGTGGTGGCTGGAATTTGCTTAGAACCATGTGCTGCGGGGCCCATCTCCATCTTCCTTCATTGACTCGGTGGCCACCAGTGGCTTCCTCCAGTCTTTGTCCTCAGCCAGATGCCCCCCAGTAGGATTCCACCCTCAGATCTGTGTTTTCTGGCAAGCATGTGTCATCTTGATGTGTCCTCTGCTCTCCTGTGAGGCTTTGTTACCCATGAATAGGACATGAAAGCAGCATAGCACAGCAGCTTCCAGTTCACCTCTACCACCAGCTAGTAAGGCTGTTCATCTTCTCTTGGTTTGTATTTGATTTGTGTGAAGCAAATAAAATGCTGTGTGTGGGTAACTGCTCTGTGAAGGAAGCCAGCTTTTAGAACTGGTGCTGGGAGTGAAAAGTAATGTGTCTTGGCAGAAAAGAGAAATGTAGGTAGAGCAGACAGTGCCTGGCAGTTCCCTGCCTCAGTACTTTATGACGTTCCAATGTATTTTTATGGAAGTGAGAGATCAGCATTCAAGAAGCTCATGGTGACCACATACTCCAAAGAGATCCACACTTGCTCACCAAGCAAGGGGAACGAATCTCCAGTGCAGCTAAGCAAACAGTTGCATGGTGTTTGAAGTCGTACATAAGGAAAAGGTGTAGCATTGTTCCACATGTGGCAGTGATCAGGCCAGAACCCGAGGTGGAAGCCTTGGTGTCAGCTACGGCTTAGATATCCTGGCATCACTCGTAAAGCAGCGCATAGGCATACTGTCTGCGAGTGACGCAGAAGCACATTGCTGTGTACTTGGATGAGCAGCAGGTGGAGTAGAGAGCTTGTGCTTGGGACTGCATTGTGCCAGAAATATGTACCCTGTCATGTAAAGGCACACGTGCATGCAGAGACTGGGACCAGCAAAGGGGACTGCCATAGCTGGTCACGTGTCCACCCTCTCCTAGGAGAAGGTGCAGTACTGCATATGAGGTCACTGTGCCCTAGTTATGACCCCGCCATCATATTGGGGGGGTATTGTTTGGCAATACAGCAAGTACTAGGGACACTGCTGATTTAGGAAGCATAATGTTTCACAAAGACTTGGGATCTTACACTTGTAAAGGATCCTTTATATCAGAAAAAATATATTGTATGCTAGGAAGCTCCCCTTTGTGTCAGTCAAAAATGCTTTGGACTCTAAGCTCTTTAGTTAGAATTCAATAGAGATTTTCTTTATTGAAAATGTTTTGCTGTAATTTACATTTCTTTAGTGGTACAGTTTTTATTAGGGCCAGATGTGTACACTCTGAGACTCGAATGAATATATATGCACTCATGTATACATTAACATTTGAATGTATGCATGTAAGAGATTCTTGGAATAAGTGGATTTTTTTTTAATGTAGCTGTGAAATTTGAGTAGATCTCATTTGGACTAGATGAACATGAACTTGTGTATCTTCCCCGCAAATTGGTTTTACATGAAGGATGCTTGTACTCACAAACTATCACTTATTGTTAAAAAAAAAAAAATGAAAACAAAACAAAACAAAAAAAAACAGATGCAGAAAAGTTACGGCAGAATGCATGATCTGGGATGGGTAGGGGTGGGGTGGGGTGAAGGGAAGGGGATATACGCCTAACTGAATTGGAAAATGATGTATGAAATACACAAAGCATCAATAAAAAAAATTAATAAAAAAAAAGAAATTTGAGTAGATCTCATTTGGACTAGATGAACATGAACTTGTGTATCTTCCCCCCTTTTCTCTTACTGCCATAATTAAAGAATTCTACCTGAGCTATGTCCAAGAGGACAGACCTGGGTTCAAGTCCCAAGTCCCTGTTCTTAGTATCACTGTCTTTGCAAGTTGCTAGACCAACTTCTCTGATCCTTGGCGTCCTCATATAAAAGCAGGAATTAATCATCTTCTGTGGATCTGGTCTGGGATATGTTGGAGAAAAGTGGCTAATGTCCCATCAGACTGGTCCTAACTTCAGAAGATCATGTAAACTGTTCCTCCCTTCTCCTGGCTTTTGTTGACGTCACACATACCATTTATTTCTCTAAAGTGGAGGATAAAGAAGGCATTACCATTGAAATGCAGGGACTTCTAAATGCTAATGGCTCTTTGGACTTAGTTTTGTAAATGTTGATGGGACTATTCACATCATAATGTTCATATTTGGATTTGTGTTGGTAAATTCTGGGCATGGCTTTGTGAATGAGCTGACTAGCCACAGCTTCTTTAGGCTCTAGGCTAGGGATGAGGTAGATATAAAGGGAAATCTGGCCAGATACTTAATTGGTTTTCATTTCCTGTAGCATGTGTTTCTCCTAGACAAGTGTCTTAGGCTTATTTATTCTTGGTCCTATGGTAGCTTTTGTTGAAGGCGATAAAGATCAGGCAGCGACAACACAAGTAACCAAGCTTGGGAGGTATAGGAGAAGCATTTTACAAACAAGCTGATTCCAAAAATCCAAAGATTTTTTTTTGGGGGGGTGTGGATAAGACTACCACCTAATGTCACCCAGAAGATTTGGGCTTGCTGAAAAAGGAAGCCTCACATGGCTGTCTGAGCCTAGAAGATTGTGTCCAGGGAAAATGAGATGAGTGGCCACATCAAGGAAGCCAGTCCATTAAATATCTGAGGATAAATACTTCTTGGTTTCTTGATTCTAGATTTTACAGTATACCTTTAAAAAAAAAAGATGCATTTATTTATGTGTGTGTGTACAGGTGGCCAAAGAGACCAGAAGAGGTGTCAGGTCCCCCGGAGCTGGAGTTACAGGCAGAATGAAACTCCAATCTTCTCAAAGAGCAACAAGTGTTCTTAGCTGCTGAGCCAGCTCGCCAGCCTCTACTTCTTTTTCTTACAGTGTGTGGTATTTTATGAAGTAATTTTGTTTTGCAGAAGGAAAAACATTATTGCCTGTATCCTGAAGTCTGTGAGTTATCTTGATGAGTGAGCACTGGCAGCCCATAGACTTCTTTTTATAGATAGAAAGGAAAAATCGTGATGTTCAGAGTCCCATGTATTTTCTCTGAAATGAGAAAGAAACCTCTAGAAGACTTCACTTAAGAGAATCCCACTTTCATTTGTGGTTTCGCACCTTTTTTCTTATTTTCATGGTCTGCTCCTCTTGTTTCTTCTTTCACTCTGGAAATTCTTAGTTGACATGCCCTTTTTATGTGGAGTGCTCCAGTTCTTCTGGACTTGTTGGCAAGAGACTAGGATCCCTTTCAACACAAGAGGACAGTGGAGGTTGAGTTAGCTCTTTGCTGGTGATGTTTACTTTTCTAAATGGCCTTAGGGGCACCCTGAGTAACTTGTCTTTCTTTCACTCAGAGATTTCATGAGGTTCGATAAACATTTGTTTTATGTGGGTTTACTGAGTGTTAGCCATGTGTTGGGCTCTAGGCTAGGGATGAGGTAGATATAAAGGGAAATGAATACTGGGCTCTAAGCTCCAGGGACCACCACCTAGTATAATGAGAAAAACTCATGATGGTGAAGACATAGAAGTATCTACAAAGTATTACCTCATGGAAAAGAGTGAGAATCTCTTGGTTGGAAGCTGGGAAGGTCCCCTGTGTGTGTGATGTTGAAGGGGGTTTTGTAATGGATGAACTCTATGGAAAACTCCCAGGGTCTAGTTGGGTAGGAAGACTGACCACAGAACATCCCCCTTTACTCTGTACAAGCAAGGTATAAAAAAAAAAGAACATCTTCCCTTACTCTGTACAAGCAAGGTAGGGAAAAAAAAAAAAAAAAGATCCCCCCTTGGTGTCCATAGGGCATGGGAAAATGTGAGTTGAGGCTTACGGTGGTTGAAGCTTCTGAGACATAGTTGGGCAGGTAGCATTAGAGAAGAAGCAGAATTGTAGCCAGATCATGGATCCAGCAAAGACTTAATTTCTGTTTCTGATCAGTGATGTCCTTTGACTTTTTATGCAGAGAGGTGAAAGAGGTTTGTGGTGTAAAAAAGGAACTATTTCCTACTTGGCATTTGGAATTGAAGAGACTTGTCCTGGAACCCCTTGCAGTGATTAAAATAGCGGCTTGATAATCTACAGCAGCAAAAGAAAATTCAGTGAGGCTGAGGTTGGTTTGGGAAAGTATTAGAGAAAAGAAATTGCAGGCTGTATTAGTCAGGGTTCTCTAAAGAAACAGAAGCAACAGGATGAATATATAACTATATACAATTTATTGATTTGCTCACATGACAGAGCTCAAGTAGTCCAACAGTAGACGTGCCACACTGGAGAGGCTGAGAATCCAGGGAACTGCTCAGTCCGCAAAGCTGGATGTCTCAGTAGTCCCAGTCTGGTGTTGAAGGCCCTGTGGATTCCAGGAGATCTGCCGGTCTCAGTACACACTGGGATCCGAAGGGTTGATCACAGCAGCAAGACAAACTTGCCAGTGAGAGAGAGGCAAGCCGCAGGAAAAAAGGGACCATCTCCCTCTGCCGTGGCCTTTTTATACTGCCTGCCAGCAGAAGGTAATGCCCACATTTGGGGTGGGCCATCCGGGTTGAGGTAGTCCAATCCAAAGATCCTTTTTCTCTTATTTGTTCATCCTTAGTCCAGTCAAGTTGACACCCAGGATTAACCATCACACAGGCTATAGTTACATATTTGTACAGAAGAATTAGAGGGCAGAGAGAATACGAACAAGGGCTCAGAGTAAGGGATTTTATCGTGTACACACAGGAGATGTTTATATAGCAGTTGGGGTATAAATGAACTGTCTGTTGAAGCATTGGCCCTGACTGCCCATTACCTGAGCCTCTGTCTTGCCAGACATGGTTAAGAAAGTTGTTAGGGCTCCAGATTGGTTTTCTACATGAATTTGGATTTGAAAGAAAATTTATTGCACCTTGTGTCTTTATATTTTCCCCCTGTACAGTTTTTTGGGGGGGCATTACTCCTACCTTTTTTTGTTTTTTGAGACAGGGTCTCCTTGTAGGCAGCATGGAACCCACTATGTAGACCAGTTGGCAGCACGGAACCCACTATGTAGACCAGCTGGTAGCATGGAACCCACTATGTAGACCAGCTGGCAACATGGAACCCACTATGTAGACCAGCTGGTAGCATGTTACCCACTATGTAGACCGGCTGGCAGTATGGAACCCACTATGTAGACCGGCTGGCAGTTTGGAACCCACTATGTAGACCGGCTGGCAGCATGGAACCCACTATGTAGACCAGCTGGCAACATGGAACCCACTATGTAGACCAGCTGGTAGCATGTTACCCACTATGTTGACCAGGTGGCAGTATGGAACCCACTATGTAGACCAGCTGGTAGCATGTTACCCACTATGTAGACCAGCTGGTAGCATGGAACCCACTATGTAGACCAGCTGGCAGTATGGAACCCACTAACTATGTAGACCAGCTGGCAACATGGAACACATTATGTAGACCAGCTGGCAGCATGGAACCCCACTGTGTAGACCAGCTGGTAGCATGGAACCCACTATATAGACCAGTTGGCAGCATGGAACCCACTATGTAGACCAGCTGGCAGCATGGAACCCACTATGTAGACCAGTTGGTAGCATGGAACCCACTATGTAGACCAGCTGGGCTAGATCTCATAAAGATCTGCCTGCCTTCTAACTGCTGGGAATAAAGGCATGCATCACCACGCCTGGTTTATTCAAACTACTTGTGTTGTGTTGTGTTGTGTTGGGTTGGGTTGGGTTTTGGTCTTTTTGAAACAGAGTTTTCCTGTAGCCCCAGCTGTCATGGAACTCACTATGTAGACCAGGCTGTCCTTGACCTCAGAGAGATCCACCTGCCTCTGCCTCCTATGTATCACCATGCCTGGCCTCAGACTACACTTTCTTTTTTTCTTTTTTTTTTTTTTTTTTTTTTAATAATAATAGCCTCAATACACAAGTCTTTAGCAACAGAGACACCTTCTTTTTTAATTTGGATTATTAATTTTATTTATTCTTGATGTGTATGATGTACTGTGATGCAGGAATGTTGGCAACCGTGTCGTGCATGACGCGGAGGTCAGAAGAGGGTGTCGGATTCCCCTGGAACTGGAGTTCTCCTGGAACTGGAGTTTCAGGACGGTTCTCTGGCCACCATGTGGGTGCTGGGGATCGAACCCTGGGTCTCTGTAAGATGCGGTCGGCGCTCTTAACCGCTAGGCATCTCTCCAGCCAGGCTACACTTTAAAAATAAGAACTTGGGCTGGAGAGATGGCTCCTAGCGGTTACGAAGCACGATGCTCTTGCAGAGGACCAGGGTTTGATCCCCAGCACCCACATGGTAGCTGAGAACCGTCTTTAACTCCAGTTCCAGGGGAATCCAACACCCTCTTCTGACCTCTGTGGCATTGCACGACAAGGGTACACAGACCTGCATGCAGACGGTACATTCATACACATGAAAAATAATAAGTAAAAATTTAAAAAAAAAAAAAGAACTTGCGCAGGGGCCATGCTAATCTTCTCCGTATTGTTCCAATTTTAGTATATGTGCTGCCGAAGCAAGCACACCGGGCATGGTGGCACACGCCTTTAATCCTAGCACTCAGGAGGCAAAGGCAGGTGGATCTTTGTGAGTTCAAGGCCAGCCTGGTGTACAGAGTGAGTTCCAGTACAGCTGGGGCTACAGGGAGACCCTATCTCAAAAAGACCAAAAAAATAAATAAATAAAAATAAGAGCTCCTAGGCTCTGACAGTAGTTGGTCCTGAGGTTCTGAGTAATGTGGTAACTCAGGTGCAAGTGCCGGTGTGATTTACTGCCTGGGGACGAGCTGGACTTCATAGGTCTGGGACTTCGAATCCTCCTTGGAGCTTGGTTTGTGCTGAACATGGGGCAGTTGGAAGTGCAGAACTGAAGCTCAGATCTCTGGCCTCAGGAAGGAAGAAAGAGTTCAGGACTTTGAAGGTCCAAGTGCAATAAGGAAGGAAAAGTGTCTGTTAGCTTGGAAATAAGATAGCTGACAACCTTTGACCAGAGTCAGCCAGCTTTCTGGAGGCTAGATAGTAACAACCTTAGGTTCCGAGGGCCCTGTGACCTGCTGTAACTGTTTCATCTTCCATTGTGGCACAAAGCAGCTCTGGATAATATGTAAGCAAATGGTCATAGTTGTAATGAGGACTTATTCATGAAAGTACTCAGTGGTCTGATTTAGCCCCTGGACCATAGTTTGCTATAACTTTTACCTCTTAGAAATGGAAAGCTATCATTATTCAATATTTACCAGTGCTACATGTAACATTACACACATTTTCATCCTCAATATATGTATCAACCTCAACTACAGCTGATGGAGAGCACTATGAGTTTAGATAGCTTTCCTAGAGGTTACGGGATCTGAATTGTCCTCTGGTTTCAAAGCCTGGGTCATTTCCATTTCACTTCCTTGCCACCCGGAGCATAGATCCACTGGTTTTCAGAAGGCTCGGATGGCACAGAAGACAGCAAGCTCTACCCTGCTGCCATTGTCGGTCATGTGACCTTTGGTGAGGCTGTATTTTTCTGTTTCACCTACTTCCTCTGTGATGAGTCTGAGGGAAATTTAAGGAATACAAGCTGGTCACTTCTCTCAGAAGACCTTCCGCATTGAAGTCACCAGTTACTATTTGAGCCTTGGATGAACTTGGAATTTTAAAAAATTTTATTTTGGAGTATTTTTAGATTTTAGTCAGGTTCCTGTGTTACTAAAGTAGTGTGATGTATTTGATGTAACTAGTAAGCAGTATTGGAGCCTGCTTCAATCTGTTTTGGGGTCTACCTAATGTCCTCCTTCTGTCCCACATTGCCATGTCACATTACGTTTAGATACCTGTCTCCATCGATTCTTCTTGCTTGTAACAGCTTCTCAGAGTTCTTCTGTTTTGACAATGCTAACAGTTCTGAACATACTGGTCTGATATTCTGTAGGTTGCCCATCTATTGGAATGTGTCCGATGTTTTTCTCATGAGATTGGGAATTTCTGGGCAGAATTCGCAGAAGTGGGAAGAAAGAATTCTCTTTCCACAGAGTTAATGGTACACACAGCAGTGGAATTTACCACTGCTGCTGTTGACCTTGATCAGTTGGCCAGGGCTGTGGGTGCCCGATGTCTCCATGGCACAGTTGTTCTCTTTCCTTTCCTCCCTGTTTCCATCTACCATATAAGGGCAGATTGTGCTGTCTGCGTGGTCACTGTGCATAGCTCACATATAATACGTGGGGAGCTAATCTCTGCTCTTCTGAGAGTGAAGTATCTATGTAAATAGTTTGGAATTATTTTGCATCCCAGAGTTGCCTGTTTATTTACACCAGTCTGGATTTAAGGGTCTATGAACTCTTAGCATTTCACTTTGTGTAACTAGAAGTGGTCAGGCCTTTGTACCCCACTTTGGTAACTGGTTGGTGTTCAGTGAGATGAGGACCAGTTTGCATGTGTGAGACAGTCAGAATCTGTTCTGTTAGTCAGGCATAAAATGGGCAGGAAGGTCTAAGGTTTGCAATAATTTCTTTGATGGTGAAGAAACTTCTCTTGGAAGGCTGTGCTTCTGGATTTCTGTGTAAACTCATTGAAGCAGCGCCACCTTGTGGTGAACACTGAGAGAAACTATGTTCTAGGAATCCTTTCTGCTGAGTTTTGTGACTCTACCTGACTGTTACTGTTCTAGTAACTAAAGAACTTTTTAAAGTAAAAGTACTTGGGGCTGGAGAGATGGTCTAGCGGTTAAGAGCACAGACTGCTCTTGCAGAGGACCCGGGTTCAATCCCCAGCACCCACATGGCGGCTGAGAACCGTCCATAACTCCAATTCCAGGAGAACTCTAGCTCCAGGGGAATCCGACACCCTCTCCTGACCTCCGTGGTATTGCACGACATGGGTGCACAAACCTACGTGTAGACAGTACATTCATATAAATAAGTAAATAAATAAATAAAATATAAATAAATAAATAAAATAAAAAAATAAAGTAAAAGTACTTTTAGGTCTTTAAGAGAGACTACTACTTACTTTGTTTTTAAATATTACAAAGCTTAGATAAAATATTAAAAACAAACACTTTAGAATAAAAAATCTTGGTACTTTTGGGGGAGTACATTAACTGTTAACACATATCTTTAGGTAATCTCCCCTATGTATATTTCAGAATTATTTAATAGCCAAGGTAAACTGATCAAAATGCTGAACTGAGGTGGCCACTTTTCTTAGGAATGGGCAGGTTGGGGAGTTATTTTAATAGTTTACTCTTTTCCCTCAGATCTTTGTGCACTCATAGTTGGCTACTTAAGACTATGGCAATCTACTAAGGCCATGGTGATGTTCGAGAATGAAGGGTAGGTTGGAATTAGCTTTTGTCTGTATCTTGGACCAATGAAATTTCTTCAGCAGCTTTAGAGATAGGGGTTTTGTAGATGATTTACTGAGGGTATGGCGGACCAGGGTGACTGTGAGCAGGTGCTCAGCCTGTGCTCAGTTGTAGTTGGTCTTTAAAAAAAAGCTACTGGAACTGGAGAGATGCCTCTTCAATTAAAACTGCTTGCTGCTCAGTCATGAGACTGGAGGAGTTTGGATCCAAGCACCCATGTCCTGAAAGCATCTGTACCTCTAGCTCTGAAGAAGTTGTGATAACTCAGTGTACAACCAGGAATTCTCAAGCTGATGTTATTCTCAATTGGCTTTTAACGTGAGATAAGATATAATTGTAGTTGCTTTCACTAAGAAAAGTTCTCCAGGAACATGGACTGTAATGAGGTCAGTGTGGAAATTCTTCCTTCTGTGGTGTTCTGAACCCAGAACATTGACAGAAGTCAATACGGAGGGACCACTGTGGTCTGGGTCACTGCAAGGGGTGGCAGTAGACATGCGAGAGGATGAGCTGTCACTCATCTTGCTGCTTTCAGTGACGTCATTGGTCACCTATGGTATCTTTGAGGGCACTTGTGTTCTGGCCAGACAGTAAAGAGATAACAGCCAAGACACTGCTGCACGTGTCTGCTGATGTCTGCAGGAGGCGTTTCAGATAACAGAAAGCATGTGTTTTTGAGTGTGAGCTTACCATCAAGGTCAGAGCAGTATACTCTCAGGCCCAGTCTGCCCTTTGCTTTCTGCCACAGATGCAGTCAGCTGTAAAGTTATGGGGATTTCAGTGGTTGCTTGACATGCTAACCCTCTGACCATATACAGTATGGTTCTGATGTTAGAGAGAGAGACTTAGGCAGAGTATTTCCTTCGCACAGACACCAGCAACAGAGGAACGAGTCATCTTGAAATGCTGACAAGGACACAGGCAAATCATATTTAACATGGATTTCATTTAAGGCTGAATATTATGTATTTCAGGTGGAGATCACAGGCTACTCAGCTATTCCAATATGCCACATTTTTAAAAGACCAGAAATTCTCTACTAGATATATTCTCTGGTTCTGCCAGTATTGAGAAGTTTATTCCTCAATGTAAGACGATTGCCAATTCTTTGAGTTTGGTTTACTTTTGTTCTTCATTTGATTATAAATCCTGCTTAGGTTGTAGGACAGTGAATAAGATCAACCCAGGAAAGGTGGGGTTACTATATTAGGGTTAAATTTCAACCCCATACAAGAACTGAAACAAAACATGTAGTGTTCTGTCCTGTCAGCAACAGGAGGCGGGCTGAGGTAGCACTGGTCACTTCTTCAACACGTCACTCCTTGGGGGCTGGATCTTCCACTTCGGGGCTTACCGTCAGTGTTTGTTTCCTGGGGCTGCAGTAGCTACTTGTCAGGATTTGGCATTTTCAGCAACAGATATTGAATCTCTCAGCCCTGCAGGCAGAAGGCCATCATCGGTGTCACCTGGCCATTCCCTCTGGAAGCTGTGGGCGAATTCTTTCCTTCCTTTTGTAGTGTTCCTGGCTCATGATCTCCTGGCTCCACAAGCTCCTACCAGGACAAGTGACAGTCTGTAGGACCTAGCTGAGAGTCTGGATGATCTCCTCACTTTAAGATCCTTGTCCTAATCACACATCTCCACAGACCATCTTTCCCAATCAGATGATTACTGGTTCCAGGGAGTAGTTCACAGACACATCTCTGAGAACTGTTATTTTATCACAACTTCTAACATAATGTCCACTGGATGGCCTAATGCCGAGGTTGCTCCAGTAATTTGCCTATGTCCACAGTCCTTGCAAAGGAATGAAAGAGAGAAGAGGAAAATGGGGCATCTGTCAGCTGGGTCGGCTTCCCAGCCAGTTCTGGCTTGCTTCCCTCTCCTTGGCTGCAGTTGTCTGGCTGCTAAGGGGCCTGGGAATATGCTCTTTTCTTTTATCCATCTAATGCAGTGGAATACTTAAATCTGGTTTTCAAAAAGGCAAAAGCACAATTCATTAATTAACAAGGGAACCCAGATGGTGTTAAGAATAATCCTAGCACTTGGGAGACAGAGGCAGGCGGATCTTTGTGAGTTCAAGGCCAGCCTCGTCTACATAGCGAGTTCCAGGACAGCCGGGGCTACAGGGAAGCCCTGTCTCAAAAAGACCCCCCCCCCAAAAAAAATAATGGTTTAACTGAATGTCAGAAATTGATATTCTTTCCAGGCATGGTGGTGCACCTGGTAGGAAGAGGCAGGTAGATCTCTGTGAGATGGAGGCCAGCCTGGTCTATGTAGTGAGTTCCAGGCCAGCTGGGGCTACAAGGAGACCTTGTCTCAGAAAGACTCTCACCCAAAAAAAGAGAGAGAATAAAGAAATTGATATTCTCTGTAAGAAAATAATCATTTATAAACTGGGCTTGATAGTGTA
Source organism: Rhizomys pruinosus (assembly GCA_009823505.1). Lineage (NCBI taxonomy): Eukaryota > Metazoa > Chordata > Mammalia > Rodentia > Spalacidae > Rhizomys > Rhizomys pruinosus. Next base: position 258,500 of record VZQC01007186.1, on the reverse strand, counting down.
CATCCTTAATCCCAGCATTCAGGAAGCAGGAGGATTTCAAGCTCAAGGCCAACCTGGGTAACATAATAAGACCTCGTCTCAAAAGAACAATAAGACCAAAAAAGCTGTGGATGTAACTTGGTGTAGAACATTTACCTAGCATGTATGCAAGGCCCTCATTCAACTGCCGGCATGCAGAATTCATTTGCATCGCTATGGACAGAAATCATTTGCATTGCTGAATTTTTGCAGTTTACTCAGTTCTAAAATATTCAGTATGAAGTCAATCAAAAGTGTAGACACTTGTCTAGAGGTTATCCTGGGGAGTCTATATGTAAACATCCAGCTCCACTGAAGAAACCCTGATCATCTCTTTGTCTCCTTCCAATTTTAGACATTTTTAAATAAGTGAAGAATCAAGACTGTTACTAAGATTAAGGAGCTGCCTGCCACTGGTTCTCAGTGCTTACCCTGGATTAGAGACTTGGAGACCTTCAGCTGTTAGTGTCATTTCCGTTGTTGGAACAAGGCTCTCCTGCACTGATGAACACCCTAAGTCTCAGACTACCATTTAATTTAAACAGATAATTTTAATTAATAGAACAAAGTTGTCATTACACAGATCTGTGACCTACAACAGATGCATAGAAATTGTATAACTGCCACCATAATCAGGTTTCCCCATCCCAAAATCTTCACACTGCTCCATTCTAATCAGCTATGCCCTGAAGCCCCTGGCAACCCTAGCTCTTTCTACAAACCTAGATTTTTGTCTTTTCGTAATATATCACAGAATCATCTAGTATACAGCCTTTGACTCTAGCTGCTTTGTATTGAGTACACTTGGTATTCATCTACGCTGTAGTGGATATTAACAAATCCTTACTATTTATTGTAGAGAAGTAAGTAGTCCACTGCATGACTGCCATAGTTTGTCCATTTGTTGTTGAAACACATTGGGTAGTTTCCAGTTTGGGGTGATTATAAATAAAGTTGCTATAAATGTATACACACAGGCATTTGTATAAACATATGTTTTCCATTCTCTTGGGTCAGTATTTGAGTGGAACTGGAAGAACCACATAGTGTGTCTAATTTTATATGAAAACGGCAGCATTTTCCAAAGTGGTTGAAGCCTTTTGTATTCTCACCAGCGACATGAGAGCCCCAGTTGCTCTGCGTTTTTGCTAGTCATGTGTGAAAGTCTTAGTAGCCATTCTACAGGGGATGCACATTGTCCAAGTTGAGAGCGTCTGATGGGCTCAGTGCAATCTAGTTAGGTTGTAACCCACTTGAAGTGCTTTATTGTTCGGGGACAGACTCTCCTTAGCCAAAGATGACCTTAATTTAAACTCTTGATCCTTCTGCCTCCATCTTCCAAGTGCTAGGATTACAGGCATGGGCTCTCACATCTGGTTTTATGAGGTTCTGGGGATTGAACCTAGGGCTTTGTGTGTGCTAGGCAGGCACTTTGCCAACTGAGCAGCATCTCCTCAGATTGTAACTAAGACCCCTAAAATAATCTTTTTTTCCTAATCTCATTAAATCTGTAAGTCCTTTTCACGGTAATACCCCTTCCTTGGCATTTCTCTATAGAAGTGGTTGGAGTCTGTATCTCTCTGGCCTTTTCCTGCCCTTCATCTAGCACCCAGAGGCTAGGCAGAGGAGTAGCTTTAGGTGTGAATGACCAAGTGTGGTGCAGATGAATCTGAGGATGAGGCTGAAGAACATTATATGTACGTCTCTCATGCAGCCATTTCTCTGTGGAGTACAGGATGAGTATTGTATATGGTGAGAGGAAGAGTTGGATGTGCATGTGAATCAAATATTTACCCAAGGAGGATGCACTAGTCTTTACCTCGCCACTGTGGATTGAGAGTGAGCGCTAGTGTTTACCTCATCACAGGCTTGCTCTGCTCGGACTCTCCTGCGTGCTCAGGGAGGCAGAGTGGAGCACCTCCCACCAGGTGGGTAGCTTTGGGTACACAGGGCTCCGCTCCACCTCTTCCCACATCAAGTCTTGTCCTGACAGAAAGATGGGAGGAGATTAGCATGCAATGGTGCTACATCCATTGTAGAAAATGATGTTTGAGAAAATATTTGTAAATTTATTTTTTTTCTTATAAGTTATGTTTCTAGCAATTAAGTAAATTTTGCTTAAAAACAAAACTTTCCTTACTGAAATAAATACTTGTGCCTTGACTGAGGGAGTAACATTGTACAAGGACTCAAAGGGAGAGGAAAAGGCAAAGTTCCTTTCCTCCAGCTGTTGGCAGTGATGCCGTCCCCTCATCTGCAGGTGCAGCTCTGAGCTGCTGCTTCTGTTATTGCTACCACTCCCTCTAGTGACAGCTCTCTCTGTGCCATGGGCATCTGTGTCTGTCTTGTCTTTTCACTTGATTGTAAGCTTCCTTGGGGGGTGGGTAATGTCTCAGATAGCTGCTCCAGTTATGCTGAGCGTGTGGTTTTCAAACTTAGAGATACCTCGGAATCGCGCTTGTGGAGTGGGGCTGAGAATGTGCCTTCCAAGTTGCGGGTGATGCTGGGGCTGCTGGTCCACACTTGGAGCACGACCACTCCGAACCCACAGGGAAAAATGTTAACAATCCTGGCTCCCTATTTTTTGTATTCAGTTACTCTGTGCAATGTAGGCCCATTTGCAGCTTGTGGGAATAACAGCCAAGCACACTCTCTCTCGCTGGCTGTTTCCTTGGTCTCTTAGAGAAACTCGGAAATGACCCTTCAAGGAAGGATGCAGATCTTTCTTCCAGGACCATCAGAAAGTTAATGCTAGTGGCTATCCATTTTATTTGTAACTGGTTAATGTCAATTGATTATTATTCTTAATCTGAAATGCCTTCAAAATGGAATATATATATATATATTTTTTTTTTCAAGCACAGGTAAAATTAACTGATAATTTAAATAAACCATAAATACATGGCTCCAAAATGACCATGTACCATTTTTTCAAGGTGGTTTTTGTTTTGGGGTTTTTTTTTTTGGGGGGGGGCTATTGTTGTCATTTGAGATAGAGTCTCCCTGTAGCTCCAATTGGCCTGGAACTCATTATGTAGACAAGACTGCTCGATCTCACAGAGATCCTCCTGCCTCTGCTTCCCAAGTGCTGGTATTAAAGACGTGTACCACCAAACCTGACACACTTGTGTTTTGACTAAAGCTTTGTACATTAGGTGGAGAATTTGTCATGTCTATGCTCAAAAAGCATATTTTAAAGATTTTTTATTTTTAGTTATCTGTACATGTGTGTTGCATTGGGGGTGGGGCTATGTGCACATGTGCAGATGCTCACAGAGACCATAGCTCTCAGATCTCCTGAAGCTGCACCAACAGGCGGCTGTGAGCTACCTGGTGTGGGTACTGGGAACCAAAGCTGGGTCCTCTGCAAGAACCGCAAATGCTCTTAACCACTGGGCTGTCTGCCTTTCCAGCCCCCCAAAACCGCACTTAGAAAAATAGAGATTTTAATTAATAGAACAAAGACTACTTTTACCAGTGCTTGCCAGCTTGATCTGGTTGTGCCTTCTCTCAGATGGCTCCTCCCCACGAGGACGGCCATGGCCCAATAGCTGTGTCTGTGAGCAGCCAGCAGTGTTCTAGCCTACTCCTATTGGAGAGTCATCGTGTGGTATAGCCTTTATTAGCCCTAATCTGCCTTCTTTGATGGTCCTAAACTGTGTGTGTCTCCTCCCCAAACCCCATTCTCTTTGGAATTACAGGAAAGAGATGGGTCAGGCTTTAGAAGCCCTGTCTGGATTTTTTTTTCCCCCCTCAAGACTAGCCAGGTACTGTGCCCGATGCATGCTTGTAATTGTAGTATTTGGAAGGAAGGCACAGGAGGGTCCCTGAAAGTTTGAGACCAGTCTGGTCTACATAGTAAATTCCAGGGCTATAGAATAAGACCCTGCTTTACAAAGTGTGTGTATGTGAATGCAGAGCCCAGAGGACGATACCAGGTATCCAGCTCGATCCCGCTGTGCCTTATTCCTTTGAGACAGAAAGGGTCTCTCGCTGAGCCTGGAGCTAGGCTGGCAGCCAGCAAGCCCAGGCAATCTGCCTCTGCCTACCCCACCCCATGGTATTGGGGTTACAGGCCATGACTACTTTTCTACTCCCCCCTGTGCTCAGATCAGAACTCAAGTTCTCATGCTTACGTGCAGTAAGCAGTAAGTGTTCTACCACTAAGCCATCTCTACCACCCACCCTCCCAGCCTTTTTTTTTTTAAATGGGGAGAAAAATTTAAGAGTAATCTGGTAGATCACCAAAGTTTACCATTTGAATTTGGCTATTGAGTAACAATTGCTTCAGAGATAAGGAGCCCTTCCCCTTGGAAAAAAAAGAACTTTTTTTCTTTTCCTAGTCTTCTGTACATTTCCCAATGTAAAGAGAAAACTTTGCCCAGATAGAGCTTTCCTGCTTTATTTGACAATTCTGGAACTCACTATGTAGACCAGGCTGGCCTTGAACTCACAGAGATCTGACTGCCTCTGCCTCCTGAGTGCTGGGATTAAAGCATGCCACCAGGCCTGGCTAACAAAAGATGTTAAAAAAAAAAATCTCCAAATGATTGATAACCTAAGACATCACTTTTCATAGTTTCTAGATGGTGTGAAAAATGTAAAATCTAGTTTAAATGTTATAGGTAGCCTCAGGTGTTCTGCGTACCAAATATTGCATATATATTATTTTTAACTGAAACACTCAGAAGTTAAAAAGCAAGCTCTGCCCTTCTCTTTTTCACTACCAGGAGATAAAGCCAGGCTTGGTTTATTTCTACTATCCTTCTTTAAAAAACATTCCTTATATGGTAATTTCTAAGCAGGAGGATGGCTGTGTGATTAAAATGTCAAAAAGAGTAGGAAAGTGGCTGCTGGGAAAAGTATATTTGGAGACAGAAAGGCAGAATACTGAATGGAGAGAAGTCTGTGCCTTCCCACTGCAGAGCAGTGATGGGCGTGGACTCACCGTGCCTTCCAGACCGGCAGGAGGCCTTTCTATGTGGTTAAAGACCCTGGCAGCAGCTGTTCCCCCTCTGACCTGCCACTTGGTACCCTTTGTTTCCTTGGGGCCTTTATAGCTTTCAGAGCTCCCTTATCACACAGTGCAGAGCTAGAGGGAGGGGATTGGGATAGGAAATGGGTTTTAAGGTCAGACAGAGTGGGTTTAATTTATAATCTAGAAAGTCCCATTTGCCAAGTGTCATGGTGCGTAACTATAATCCTGGTACTTGGCAGGTGTAGGCAGGATGATTGTGAGTTCTAGGCCAGCATGGGCAACATTGCGAGGTCTAGATCAGTCTGAGCCTAATAGGACCCTGTCTCAAAAGACAAAGAAAACCCCACCATTACCGTAAGCTTCTTAACCTAGAGAAGGCCCTGGACATGGCCACTAGATCCCACTTTAGCCTGACAGGAAGGGGAGGTCACCAATGGTCTTTATAGGCCTCCTTCTTGCTTTTGAAGTATGATCTGAGATCCTAGCCCGTACCTCAGACCACCCTCTAGCAAGACTCCCCTGGGAACAGTGAAAATGGGAAAGCTGCTTGATACAGAGTCTCGGGACAGTTGTCTCGGAGTGACCAGGAGAGGCAGCTGACCAAGAAAACACACCTGACAGTCTTCTATTGGTTTTCATAGCCTCTTGCCTTACAACGTAGCTAGCAGCAGGAATGCCATGTGCTCTGGGCAGTTATTCTCCAGTTTTCTATTCTTGGTATATGTAAGGGGAAACCATTTTACTTTACGGTAGCTTATATTTGGGGATGTGGAGTGCTTTATTTTAAACAGAGCCAGGTGTGGACAGATTCTGGTTAGTAATTTTCCCTGAGTGGAGGCTGGATGGAGATGGGCTTTTCCGTCTTGATCTGTGTTGATATACAGTAATATGACTAATGCATTGAGAGAGATTTTTCATGTGGATGACACAGAGCTCAGTGCTGCTCTGGCTTAGTGCTGCTGTGGCTTAGTACATGGCTGTTTAAGAGGGAGACGAGTGCCTGTGATTACAGCGGGTCAGAGCTGTGTGGCTCAGTTGGCCTCCCTCACTCGGGCAGCTGCAGCCTGCTCAGTGGACACTTCCTGGCAAGTGCCCCTTGTCACAGCCTACCATCTGACTGGCCGTGCTGTGCTTTCTCCCTGGAGATGTGCCTCCTTGTTTTTGATGATTCCACTGTTCCTTTTTGACACTGTTTCTGACACTGTCTTGTGGGACAGGGTCTTTTGTTGGTAGGGTCTGGGGATCCTTGGCTCCTTATTTGTACATAAGTGTAATGTGCTAAGATGCTGATGAAAGCCATTCAGTAGGATGGTCCCACATCTGCCGTTTCTTAGAGGGACGGTTCCCAGCTGTGATAGGTACTGGGTAGGTCTTTTCTCTTTTTTTTTTTTATTTTTTTAATTTTTTTTATTTCTGTATGTGTATCAATGTACTGTCTGCATGCAGGTCTGTGCACCCGTGTCGTGCAATGCCACGGAGGTCAGAAGAGGGTCTCGGATTCCCCTGGAGCTGGAGTTCTCCTGGAATTGGAGTTTCAGACGGCTCTCGGCTGCCATGTGGGTGCTGGGGATCGAACCCGGGTCCTCTGTAAGAGCGGTCGGCGCTCTTAACCGCTAGGCCATCTCTCCAGCCCCAGGTCTTTTCTCTTGATGCGCTTCCCCAGAGGAACCTCTGAACTCTGCCTTGGTGAACAAGTGTGGCTGTCAATATTCCCACAGCTGCATGGAGGGCAGGGGATGTGGATCTCTGGGGCCCACCATTGTGCACGGAGAGTTCTTCTTAATCCTGGTGTTTAAATTTAGCTCTACAATCTTCCTGGTCCTTGAGTTTAGCCTTTCTAGAGAAATAAACTTGGCCTCTAGGCTCAGGGAGGAAATATTCCTGGCTTGGGAAAAGATTCTGGGGGGCTAACTCTTCAAATAGTTGTTCAGCCCACTGTGCTGTTTCGAGCCTGCCTGGTTCCTGCTCTCAGACTGGTCATGCTGCTCTGAGGCTTGGAGGCCCTCATCTTTTCTGCTTGGTCCTCTGCTCTGTGGGAGTCCGCTTCCTACTTTAGAAATCTGGTTCTTGCCTGTGGATCTCCCCTTTCCCATAGGTCTCTCTTTGATCCATTTACTGCAACTTTAATGGTGTTTCGGTAGGGAGGGGGGGACCAGTCTTCATCTGCTTTGTCTAATAGAAAGTGTGCACAAATCTCCAATGAGCAATTGGGGAAGGAATAAACCTCCATGGCTGTAAATGTATCTTGTTTTATAGCATTTGAGGTTCAGTTGTTCGTGAAAAGCAATTTAAATAAAAGGGTCATGCTGGAGAACAGTTGTTTGTGTTCACTTCATAATATTTCAGCTGCTAGTAAAAGTTAAGGGAGATCAGAGACGAGAAGGATGAATAAAAGCTTCCTCCATAGCTGAGTTCTGTGGAGAACTAGATGATAGAAGGTTCTAGTGCTCTGGCTTTGTCTAGAGCTGTTGGTCTAATCTAGAATTCCCAGTAGCATAAATGCTGCAAAGTGAGTCAGCCCATGAGCCTCAAGACCGTGTAGACCCATGTTTGAATTATTTTATACTTTGCCATGTGTGGGCATGGAGCAAATTGTGAACTTACTTGAACCCCTGTTTCCTGACCTAAAAATTGGGAGCATTGTGATTTTCTCAAGTTACTAGGTCTTGGATCCATTAATGCATGCAAGTGCTTAGCTTAAGTGGCCACTGGGTGCATATTTTATGTACCTTCTTTGTTTGTAGTATTCTAGATCGCCTTTCATGTCTGGGAACCAGATTGGCTTCTGTGCCTTTGTGGATTTTTCCCTCTTGCAGGAGCCTCACTTGCTTATTTCATAACTTGGGACACATTAAGACCTAAATAAGGGGGAGACAGGAGGGAGGGTTACAGTGATTGAACCTAGGTTTGTCTAAATCCTGAATCTACTCTGAACATCCTAACTCTTTAGGGTTCAGTATTTCTTACAAGTCAGTACTTGCCTCTGGGTAAGTACTATTACTTTGGAGTTGGGGGCAAGGGGAGAGTACTGGGAAGTTGAACCCAGGACTTTGAAAATTCTGGGTCAGTGCTGTACTACCAAGCTATATCCTTAGCACTTTTTTTCCCCATGTATTTTAAGATAAGGTCTCACTAAATTGACCAGCCTAGTTGGGAACTTGCTCTGTAGGCTGGGCCAGCCTTGCCCCAGCTATCGTCCTGGCTCAGCTGTTTTAGTGGTTAAGATTACAGGGCTGTTCACCAGGCCCAGCTCCATTATAGACAGTTAAGCAGGTGGGTCTAGATACTTTCTGAAGGCTTTTGATGATAGATGATTCCTTTTCTTTACCATTCACAATAACTATTATGTGTCTGTGTGAAATAATCCACATTTTCAGAAAGTACTTACTGTTAAAGAGTATTGTTTGAAGGAATATTGGATAATGATTTGGAGCCTGAAGCTAGATCTCTGGAACTTCTTGATTGCACCCTGAAAAGTTAAAGTATTGCAGGTGTGTCTGGAGCAATGAGTAGGGCTGCTGCTGTGACCACTAGACAGTATCAATAACAAAGTAGTTTGCTGCCCCTTCGTCCTTTAAATGGAAGAGACCAGATGAAGAGGGAAGAGATGCCAGCGATCCATTTTGCTGTGGGGAGTTGATAAGGACCAAAAGCCTGGGTAGGCTCTCATATCTGTCCCAGTGCTATTTCTGTCTGTCTGACTCTGGCCTTCTTCCTAGTTTCTATTATTTCTGGGCAAATGCTTTTGCCTTTCTGTTTTCCCTCTTAAGTGTATTTATATGTCGATGTGTACATGTGTTAGAAAAACTCTGGATGTTGTGGTCTACGTCCCCATAGACTGTGACCATATTTCCCCATTCCTGTAACCATTCCATTAAACCAAAAGACCTTTTCTTACAGGGCTAAATAAATTATAAAACCAAGCACATACTTAAATACTGCATTAGTCATTTGAAAATTGTGTTTTCTAAAGTCTAAAATGACATCTTCTCTGTAAAGAACCCTCTTTGGTAACATAGCTTAAGATTCAGTGCATTATTGCTGCCTAGGAATTGGATTAATTTTCTAGGCATGCAGATAATTTTGCAGTAAACCTTTAGATGGCAGCATCTCTCACCATAAGCCATATTTTGAATAAGCTTCAGATGCAAAAGATGTAAGAGACAGGAGGATGTGCAGAGTCTACCTGCAGCCCCTCTTTCACTGTGAGACCAGAACTGGCAGCCCAACATGGTCAGGGTAGTGGCTCAAGCCACACAGGGGACAAGAGTTGGAGCCTTCCTAGACCTCTGTCCAACACCCCTCCTTTCTCTGCAACCTTGTGAAAACTGAACAAAGTCAAGTGGATGATTCTGAACCAAAATGGAATGCAGTGCTTGAAAGGAGGAAGAGCTAGCTCAGGAGTCTTTGTTTTTCAGTCTGCTTTAGTGCTAGTCTGTAACCATGTCATTCCCCTATTTAGTTGTTTGGTTTTTGTCTATTTTTTTTTTTTTTTTTGAGACAGGGTCTCCCTGTAGCCCCAGGTGGAATTCCCTTGTTTAAGTATTCAGTACTACAACTTTTAGTCTGCTACCAAGTTTTACTAATGATCGCTAAAGTCTAATTTTAGAACATTTTGTTATTCCCTAAAGAATTTCCTTAGTCCTCACCCCACTAGCCTCTATGTCCTCAGCCCTGGCAACTATTCAAGCCTTTGGTTTCTGTAGGTTTGCTGGTCTGGAGGTTGCATATTGAAAGGAAGCGTATAGGATGTGGTCTTTGTGACTGGCTTCCTCAAGGTTCGTTCATGTTGCAGCATGAATTGATGCTTCATCTCTTTTCATTTCACAATATTTCTCTCTGCAGATCTACTACATTTGTTTTATCAGTTAATGGGTATTTGGTTTACAGGAATAATGCTGTTGTGAATATTATGTATGTTAGTTTTTGTGTAGCCATCCATTCACATAAAAGGACTGCTGGACCGTATCATAACTCTGTGTTGAACTTCTTGAGCAGTTGCTAAACTGTTTTCCAAAGTGGCTGTACCATTAGTTTAGTCCCAGAGCAGTGAGTGAGGGTTCCATCCAGTCTCATTAAGAATTCTAAGCTGGGTGTGGTGGCACATGCCTGTAATCTCAGCACTCTAGAGTTTGAGGCAGAAGGATAGCACTTTTAGGCCTGCTTGAATGAATATAGTCATACCCTGTCACGAAAAATAAAGTTCCAGATTTTTCTGCTAAGTTGGGGTTGGGGGAGGGAGATGGAATCTCCAATATCTCCCACGTCCCTCAGTCACAATCCGGACTATCTGCCACACCCACTTGAAGGCAGCTCTTTCAGCTGCCAAGAAAGCAGCCATGCTCTGGGCCCCGTGCAGTTACCATGCGTCATCAGGCTGATAAGAGGCTTGTGTTCAGTGGCTCCTCAGCATGTTAATACTAGACGCCAGCTGTTGTAATCCTCATCTCTTGACTTGCAGATACCAAGCAACTGAACCATCTTTATCCCAGTTAGAGGAAAATGGTATATTTAATAGAACAAAAGCCCTTACCACAAAGCGTCTAGGTTTGAACACGTCAAAATCACCGACTTGATACACAGTAAAAACAGCTGTGGGGAATTCATAGGAAAGCAGCTTTGGTTTGGGTCAGTGTTTACATTCTCCAAACCAAGTTTTCCCTGTTCTTTGGAAGACCAGACTGGATATTCTTGCGTCTGTTCTGAACGGACTGTGTGTATTCAAGAGGGCCGGGCTGATCTTCCTTTAGGCATGATTGGGTCCTGGTAAGGACACACACTCTGCATTCTGCAGTTTTGTTTACATCTGGAAAAAATTAGCCACGCTCAAATCTTTCCCATTGCAGGTCCCGTCAGGAAGCCCAAGTATGTGGAAAGCCCCCGGGTGCCTGGAGATACAGCTATGATCCCGTTCAGAGACGTGTCCAAGCCCTCAGAGCCCAGTGAGAATGGTAAGAAGATGTTTTCCATTGTTTCTCCCTCTTTCCCTAAAGACTGTACACAATGGTACTGTCCATTTCTGAGGGAAACCTGAGAATCCTTTGCAAGAATGCTTCACTGAACTGAATGTATTTGGGAGCCGCCCCTCCCCCCCCTCGGGGAGTTGAGCTAATGTGAATTCTTGGAATTACATAAAAGAGGCAGGAATACTCGATTTGGGTATATATGCACTAAGGGTAGGGTCTTGTTTTCTTTGATTCTGACCTTTCTGGGCTTGAGAAACATGAAAAATCAGCCAACTGACTTTTGTATATATATATATATATATATATACACACACACACACACATATTCCCTTCAGAGTATTCAACACCATGCTTTGACTTAAAATCTGAAACTTGGGGCTGGAGAGATGGCTCAGCGGTTAAGAGCACCGACTGGTCTTGCAGAGGACCCGGGTTCGATTCCCAGCATGGCAGCTAAGAACCGTCTTTAACTCCAGTTCCAGGGGAATCCGACACCCTCTTCTGACCTCTGTGGCATTGCACGACATGGGTGCATCAACCTACATGCAGAGAGTACACTCCTACACATAAAAAATAATAAATAAATTTTAACTAGAAACTTTTAACTAGACAAAGCTTATAGTAGTTAGCTAGCTTTAGAGTACCTGGTAGCTTTAGAAAGCTTTAAAACTTAAACATCTACAATTCTTTAGGGGATTAAGTTAGAGACCAAAGACAAATCCAAATTGTTTGAAGCCATTTTGTCATGAAGTCATTATATACACACACACAAACACACTAACACACACACACACACATTGAGAATTAAGGATAATGGATTTGACACTTAGCTTTTGCTAAATACATTAATAGATTTTTTTTGTTGCTTTAATTCATGAATTTACTTGTTCTTTTCTGAAATGAACCCAGCTCATAACACTATTGCCTTTAGTTTGTTCATAGAGTATTTTGAGTGTGCAGTCGGTTTTCCTAAGAATCTTGGCCTGTACATAGAAGTCCATTCTGTCCTCAGTGTGGACATGAGTTTATATGGTAACACTGAAAGATATTCATAATTGGAAAGTAAACTCATCCATGTTTCTTCTCTGGAATACTGACTAACTCCCTTAGCTCTTGTTCTGGGGCTTAGGAACAGCCCCTTTATACTGTAGCTGTTGTATGTGCATTAGTGTTTCTGATGATGTGTGGCAGGAAGTGAAGTGTTTAGTGAGGAACATACAGATAAAAAATGAACTGAACGGCAGAAGCTGAAGTTTTGGAGTTTAAGATGGGTGGAGGGGAAGATGGCATGGTGCACGGGGCAGGCAGGAGCTGCTGCTTCAGATGGCATGGTGCACGGGGCAGGCAGGAGCTGCTGCTTCAGATGGCACGATGCATGGGGCAGGCAGGAGCTGCTGCTTCAGATGGCATGGTGCACGGGGCAGGCAGGAGCTGCTGCTTCAGATNGACTTCACTGCACTGCACTCTCCCGCCACGCTGCACTGCCTAGCCACAGGCACAAAGCAGTGGACCCAGCTGCCACCAAATCCCTGAAGTCAGGAGTCAAAACAACCCCTTTGTTCTTGAGGTTGGTAACAGGTGGTATTTATCCGGAGCGATGGAAAGCTCACCTGTCTTTCTGACCTTTACCAGGCATCTTGTTTCTCTCACAGTGTTACAAGGAATATGAAATGAGCTGACATACGTTAAAATCCCAGGACATTATTACATTTTGAAGTGCTTAACGTAAGGCATATAGGAGTTTAAATGGCCCAATCAGACCAAGTCCCTCTGCTCCATCTATATCCTGCCTGGCCAGGGCTCTCCTCATGGAGAATTTAAAGTCTAGAGGAAGCAAAGCCCTAAGGAAATGCTTCCAGATTTCCTCTCTTAATGTGAATATAAATCATATTAAAAGAGTAGCATTGAATTATTGAATAATTGGCTCAGAAAAAAATCTGTCATCATCTTAGCTAACTCTATCATTACCAAATGAAGAAAGTTCATTCAGGGAAGGAAAGCAACCTTTCTTTTTTTTAATATATATATATATATATAAAAAATCAAATCTAGACCCGTGTTCCCCCCCATCCCCCCACCCCACCAGAGCTCATGCATTCTGCCAAAATGCTTTTCATCTTGGAAAGTGACCTTTCCAGTCTTAGTCGGGATGATCGTCCATGTGTCTGCCTTGTAATTGCTCTGTTTACCTTCCTCAAACCCTCTTCTATTGTGACAGTGGTCAAGATCACATCGCTGATTGCCCAAGGGTTTTTAAATTTTTTTATTATTAATTTTATTTATTTCTGTATGTGTATGAATGCACTGTCTGCATGCAAGTCTGTGCACCCATGTCGTGCAATGCCGCGGAGGTCAGAAGAGGGTCTCGGATTCCCCTGGAACTGGAGTTCTCCTGGAATTGAAGTTTCAGATGGTTCTCGGCCGCCATGTGGGTGCTGGGGATCGAACCCGGGTCCTCTGTAAGAGCAGTTGGCGCTCTTAACTGCTAGGCCATCTCTCCAGCCCCAGTTGGTGCTCTTAACCACTAGGCCATCTCTCCAGCCCCCCAAGTGCTAGTCTTATCTCATTTTTCTTCCATGTATTGAAAGGAAGACAAAAAAATCCTGAAGCGTGTATCAGTCATCAAATTTACCAGCTCTCTGCTCAACTCAGATTAATCCTGCCATCCCTTACCTGAAGTCATCAAAGTTTTTGTAGTTTTCACTGATTAAAATGACATTTTGACTGGTCTAGACAACAAAGAAGATTCTTGGGGTTCTACTTAAGGTTCTCCTGATGTGAGAATAGGGGTCAGATTTAGGATTTTTATGAAACTGAATAAAGAGGTTATAGTTTTCATTGTCAACTTTTTTCCCCCTGGCCTGAGGCAGCATTGACTGTGGACCAAACTAAACTCAGGAGCAGCCCTTGGTCTTGCTAGAGTGACCAAAATTTGTATTGTGCTCACTCCTGAGACCCCCGCTATTTGATTCAACTCCATCAGATCCCATGGGGGCCAAAGTCAAAACATGCATGGGTTGTAAATGTAAAACTTGATACTTTACAGTTTGACTAATTTTGTTTTGTTTTGTTTTGTTTTTGGTCTTTTTGAGACAGGGTCTCCCTGTAGCCCCAGCTGTCCTGGAACTCAGTCTGTAGACCAGGCTGGCCTTGAACTCACAAAGATCCGCCTGCCTCTGCCTCCCAAGTGCTAGGATTAAAGGCGTGCGCCACCACGCCCAGCTCATTTTGACTAATTTTAAGAAATAAAATATTGGGACTGGAGACATGGCTCAGGGGTAAGAGCATTGACGCTCTTGCAGAGGATCCAGATTCAATTCCCAGCCACCCACCTGGTGGCTAACAACCATCTATAACTCCAGTTCCAGGGAATCTGGTACCCTCTTTTGATCTCCACAGGTATTACAGGACATGGGTGCACTTTCACACATGAGTGGAATACATATACTCAAAGAATAAAAATAATAAAATATTAGATATAAATAAAATTAAATTTAAAAAAGATAAAAGGTGTGTTTTGCCTTTTGAGGTTGTGAGACAAGGGTATGGTTCCCATTTGTAGGTACACGGTCATCTGTAGAGATCGTCACAAGGAGGCACAAGCCCCAGCAATTACTCTATTGGCTGATGAGAAGGTGATTGCCTAACATAATTGAACTTGACAATTATCAAAGGGTGATGTGTTTTGTAATCATCATGAAATCTTTTAAGTTTCAATGGAGTTAATTAAGATTTCCATATCAAAGTATAAGTTTTATGTCCAGATCATTGAACCTAAAGTAGAGGCTTATGCTAAGTAGAGTTAACCAAGCTCTGAGTAATAATCTAAGGATGTATGGAGGCATGATAGATAAACTCTAATTTTCAGACTTAAATATCAGCATTGTGACTCAAGTTTCACTTGAAAGTTAGCCTTCTGCCTCTCATGTGTCCTTTGGGCCTTCTATATAATGTGGCCCTTTGGCTGCTGTCTGTAGTAACAAGTCAGTGTTTACCAGACTAACAGTCTATTGAGCAAAGTTCCTTGTGATGTGCCTTTGAAATCTCATATAAATTTGTGGAATATCAAGTTATTCCTCAATGTTTGTGCTGTCCTGTCCAGGCTAGGCTGCCTCGTTTTATTTTAGTGGCCCTGCAGCTCCATTAATTCTTGATTCTTAGTTCTTTGTTTAGAATTAAATAAAAATAAAATAAGACCAGTGAGCAAATACAATTTGTTTATTAACTTATAAGTAATTCCATTGGTATATAATTTGCATATTTTAGCCATCTGGGAAGTAGGTACAATCAGATGAGCACTTTTTAATCAGCGAATAACCTCTTTGTTAAAGTTTGCATTTATCAAAAGAAATACTGCCTTTTTTAATATTTTAAAATATTTTTGAAACCCACATTTTCTACTCTAGCAAAAAGAATGGCTTAATGGACTTCATAAGCACAATGTGGTCCTTACCCCACCTCCTTTTTCCCCTGTCAAAATGGTTCTTATAATCTATGGACTACATAGAACAAACAGGCTCTTTATAAATAAACTTCCTATCCTTAACTCAGCAAGTTTCCCCACAGAACAGTACCTTGGCCTTAAAGGAATAGAAAATTCGGACAAATTAGAGGGGATCATTAAATTATAATAGGACTCACAGCTTTATTTCTTTGAGTTGGGGACAACCATATTTCAGTTAGGTTTGTTCTACTTTATCATTAGCAACTTAAGCATGCTTTGATAGGGAGGGGTAAGAAAGGTCTTAATCTAACGAGTCAACTTTAAAGTCAGCCTGGTTCACGTAGGATTTGTAGGCCAACCAAGGCTTTATAGCAAGATCCTGTCTCAAAACAAAACAAAACAATAAAATAACACATAGTAAGCAACAAACTAATTAATCACAAAATTTGCTGGGAAGAAGGGATCTTCTTAATAAGTGTTTAAGCAAATATTTTATTATTGCCTTTGTTACTATTTCATATATTTTAAAGGACGTATAAAAGAAAGAAAAATGCTACCTATTTATGCCCTGCCTAGTTTTAGAAATAAGCATAGCTGTATGTCCCCTAATTATATTCCTCTTCCCTTCCTAAGAAGTAGTGTCCATCCTGCTCTGTCTTGATTTTCCAACTTCTTAGAATGGTGATGTACTTTGATTTAGTGGTTGATTGAATTTTGATGAAAATATGGATATGGTCATGCTTAATATATGTCTAGAGGAAAAGAGACTAGAGGTAGAGGACATTCATTCTGTGTTTCCTTCAATAAATACTGATTCCCTACTCTGTGAGAGGCACTGAGTGATGTACTCTTTGAGGTGAGTTATCAAGCATTGGTCCTTTCTTCACTGAGCACTGGTGTCCATTAGGGGATTAAAGGCCTGTGTACAAAGTGACTGTAATTCAAATGGGGTGTGGACTAATACAGACGGTGATGAATTGGCAGTGCAGCAGGTGGAGATTCTCATCATGGGAAAGACTTAACCAGTGTGCTACTGTGAGATTTACCTGGTATTCTGTTTAGGCCACCATGTCAAAAATACCATCAACAAAATTGATTTATAAACAACAGAAATGGACTTTTCCTAGTTCCGGAGGCTAGGAAGATAAAATCAAGTGCTTAGAGGTTTCTTGTGCTCTGGGGCTTGCTTTCTGTCTCCTGAGGCGTCTTTTCCCTATACCTTTACATGGTAGAAAGTGACCACAAACTTCTCCTTTTAGATCATGGATCCTGTTGTGAGAGCTGTGTGCTCTTAGTCACCTAATCACCTCCCAGGGCCCCCATATTTGAACACCATCGCATTGAGAGTTAGATTTTAACACACAAATAGGAGGGGACAGGTTTTTCAGCCAGCAATAGAAGAGGATGGAGGGGGTAGGAGGAGCCTAGCATGAGGGAGATGATGAGAAAATGGGGTCTGTAGTGAAGTGAGAGAATATAGTCTCAAGTTAGAGCAGGTTCAGGAAAGAAGAGGTGTGGATGAGAGAGGACAAGGACACAAGGGAGAAGACCATCTCTAGTCTAAGGGGCTTGCTGCTCTGGAGAGGAGGCCCGGTGCTTGGTGTGATATTGCCCTTTGGTAAGAGTGAAACAGCTAAGCAAAAGTGCCCAACCAACAGTTGGAAAATCAAAATAGGCCTCAAGGAAGAGCTCAGCATGTAAGCTGATGCCTCATGGCCTTAGAAGCAAGATAATGAGGCAAGTTACACTGAGGGGAAAATTTTGGTCTTTTTTGAGAGAGGAGAGATAAGAAACTTTGGTGCTTTATTAAAAAGCTATGAATAAAGCCGGGCGTGGTGGCGCACACCTTTAATCCTAGCACTTGGGAGGCAGAGGCAGGTGGATTGGATCTTTGTGAGTTCAAAGCCAGCCTGGTCTACAGAGTGAGTTCCAGGAAGCTAGGGCTACAGGGAGACCCTGTCTCAAAAAGACCCAAAAAAAAGAAAAGCTATGACAGAAGAAGCGACACTGAGAGGGCAGAAGCTGGGGAGACCATGTGCCTTGGTGACCACAGGCTTTCCCTCTGTCTCTCTTATGATAATTGCTATTTTCCTCCTTGGATGATGGAGTTTGCCAAGACAGAAATCCATAGAAAGATAAAAATCAGAGACGCACTATTAAAAAAAATAAGCAGGAGGCACAGGCAGGTCAATGTCAGTGAAATTGAGTCCAGCCTGGTCTACATAGTGAGCTCCAGGCCAGCTGGGGCTACAGGGAAAACTGATCCCAAAACAAACAAAAATTAATTAATTTAATTAAATAAAATAAAAATGAGTTTGCTTAGTAGGGCTATTTCTTTTTTTTATATATATAATTTTATTTATTTCTGTATGTGTATGAATGTACTGTCTGCATGCAAGTCTGTGCACCCGTGACGTGCAATGCCGCAGAGGTCAGAAGAGGGTGTCGGATTCCCCTGGAACTGGAGTTCTCCTGAAATTGGAGTTTCAGACGGTTCTTGGCTGCCATGTGGGTGCTAGGGATCGAACCCAGGTCCTCTGCAAGAGCAGTCGGCGCTCTTAACCGCTAGGCCATCTCTCCAGCCCAAGTAGGGCTATTTCAAGAGAGCTGTGAAAATGAGTAGGCTAAGATACAGGTAAGGGTTGAGCAAAGCGAAGGGATAAGGATAGACCCATCCTTTACTCCCCAAGAAGCTGAGCAAACGAACGGCATGTGGGGTTAGTTACAGGGCTGACAGGCTATGGTTGTTGTTTTTTTTTTTTTAGAAGAGAATTTTCCTTTGAGTCAATTATAGATACAGAGATTCTCAAAATGTGGTCTGTGGACCTATCAGGTATTTTTGAGTCAAACTCTTTTTGGTCTTTTTGAGACCCATAGTCCCTATAGTCCCAGCTGGCCTGGAGTTCGCTATGTAGACCAGGCTGGTCTTGAACTCACAGAGATCTGCCTGCCTCTGCCTTCTAAGTACTGGGATTAAAGGCAGCCTGAGTCAAACTCTTTTTTTTTTTTTTTAAAGTTCCTTAACAGTTTCATACATGTATATAATGAAGTTTAATAATTTTCATTCCCGCTGGGCATGGTGGCACACACCTTTAATCCTAGCACTTGGGAGGCAGAGGCAGGTGAATCTCTGTGAATTCAAGGCCAGCCTGGTCTACAGAGTGAGTTCCAGGCCAGCTGGGGCTATAGGGAGACCCTGTCTCAAAAAGACAAAAAAAAAAAAAATTCCCCTTCTCACAGCCTCTTTACCTCTTTGACTAAAACCCTTCTTCCCCAAAAGTCCCCTTCTTTCATGGGATGTGTGTGTGTCTGGCCAGTTAGCTTTAACTGTCAGCTTGACACAGCATACAGTCACCTGAGAAGGGAGTCTCAGTTGAGGGATTTCTGAGATCAGATTGGCCTGTGGGGGATTGTCTTGACTGTTGTTTGTTGTAGGAGGGCCCAGACCACCATGGGTGGCATCATTCCCTGGGCAGACAGACCTAGACTGTATAAGAATGCTAGCTAAGCATGAGCCTAAGCAAGCCCATAAGCAGCATTCCTCCATGGTTCTACTTTGAGTTCGTGCTTGAGTCCTATCCTGACTTCCCTCAATGACAGACTGTGACCTGTAAGATTAAATAAACCCTCTCCTCCCCTAAGTTGCTTTTGGTCAGAGTGTTTTATCATAGCAACAAAAAGGAAACTGGAGCAGTGACCTACTGAAAAGTTTATAATAATTAAAATCAGTTTTCAGTAGAATATCTATTGTCTAGTTTTCAGGCAGGGCACTGGCTTTCTGAGTAGCCGTGGTACCCTTCACTGACATGCTTTCATCAGGACTAATAATTCACTCAAGAATTCCCTTGACAAGACACTAAAAATAATGAATGTTATTAAATCTTGACCCTTGAATACTTATCTTTTTAGTATTCTGGGCGATGAATTGGGAAGTACACAAAGCATTTCTGCTGCATGCTGGTATATGATAGTTGTCTTGAGGTAAAGCATTTTACTGTCATTTTACTTTCAAACTAGATTAGATGATTTTTCAAATGGAACATAATGTTTATTTGAAATAATGACTGAGAAACTGTGATTTTTCAGAATTGGGCATTTATCAGACTTTTTTTTTTTTTTTTCGAGACAGAGTTTCCCTGTAATCCCAGCTGTCCTGGAACTCACTATGTAGACCAGGCTGGCCTTGAACTCACAGAGATCCACCTGCCTCTGCCTCCCAAGTGCTGGGATTAAAGGCATGTGGCATCATGCCTGGCTTATCACACATTTTCTTCCAAAGGAATGAAATGAGCCTGTCACATAAATTAAAGAAAACAAACAAAACCACAAAAAGGTACCTCATACAATTAATACTAAAACTTGATATTTTAATTAAAAATTTTGAGAAATTTGCGTCTACCACATTGAGCTTGATAGCCTCCCAAGGTTTTTCAGCTAAGAGTTCTTGTAATAGATGAATGATTGTGATAGTTTGATATTGTTTAATGAAATGTGTCAACATTTTTTAAGATTTGCAAAGTCTTGCATAGATCCCTTTAAAGCATGAAACAAGTAGTGGAGGTGGTTCAGTGGTATAGTACAGGTTCACTTAGTATCCATGGTGCCCTGTGTTCAGTCCCCAGCACACAATAGGACAAAACCCATAAAGCAGAACATTCGATTTTATAGCAGCAGAGGACAAAAATGTTCACTGGGACACTTTAAAGTCAGTGCTGGGCTGTGCCTTTAAGAAATAGCTATTTGGGGGCTGGAGAGATGGCCTAGCGGTTAAGAGCGCCGACTGCTCTTGCAGAGGACCCGGGTTCGATCCCCAGCACCCACGTAGCGGCTGAGAACCGTCTTTAACTCCAGTTCCAGGGGAACCCGACACCCGCTTCTGACCTCCGCGGCATTGCACAACACGGGTGCACATACCTGCATGCAGACAGTTACACATGTACACATTAAAAAAAAAGAAAGAAAGAAATAGCTATTTGTCAGGTGTTGGTGAGCTATAAGAAAACCATAGTCGGGCTGGAGAGATGGCCTAGTGGTTAGGAGCGCCGACGCTCTTGCAGAGGACCCGGGTTTGATCCCCAGCACCCACATGGCGGCTGAGAACCGTCTGAAACTCCAATTCCAGGAGAACTCCAGTACCAGGGGAGCCCGACACCCTCTTCTGACCTCCACGGCATTGCACGACACGGGTGCACAAACTTGCATGCAGACAGTACATTCATACACATACAGAAATAAATAAAAAAATTAATAAAAAAATTTTTTAAAAATAAAAAATAAAAAAAAAGAAAACCATAGTCACAATTAACTGAAAAGACTCCTCTCTTTCCCAAGTACACATCTATCTTAGGTTGCAGTTTTTCTTTGCTTCCAACAAAAGAATATATCCCAGGGCTGGGGCTCTAAATCAGGGAGTACAAGGCTCTGCGTTCAGTCCCTCACACTGACAAAAACAGAAATGTGTCCCAGTAGATTAAATGTGGGGTAATTGTATTGAAAAGTTTAAAGATACCTGTGTGATAGGTATATTAGTGTTGTGGACTGGAAACAGCAAATTAGCAGATAGATGATCCGTTATCAATACTGTTTTTTGAAAATCTGAAGAGGGAATTCTGTTGATTAAAGATAAGTATTCATAAAGACATGGAATATAGTAGTCAGTGAGAGCAAGACATTAATAAAGAGGCAAGTGATGGGTAGGCAGTGGCTACGATTAAGAAAAGGAGCTTCCGGGGCTGGAGAGAGAACCTAGCGGTTAAGAGCACCAACTGCTCTTGCAGAGGACCCGGGTTCGATCCCCAGCACCCACCTGGCGGCTAAGAACCGTCTGTAACTCCAATTCCAGAACTCCAGTTCCAGGGGAATCTGAGACCCTCTTCTGACCTCTGAGGCATTGCATGACACGGGTGCACAAACCTACATGCAGACAGTACATTCATTCACTAAACTAAACTAAACAACTAAACTAAAATAAAATGAAATAAAATAAAATAAATAAAATAAAATGAACTTCCAAGGCCAGCCTGGTCTACAGAGCAAGCTCCAGGCCAGCTAGGACTAAAGGGAGACCCTGTCTCAAAAATGACAAAAAAAAGGAGCTTCGTGTCAGCTCCAGAGCCTATCTCATTTGACACACTTAAGTGACAAATGCTGTCTTGGAAACTTGGTATTCAGTTGTTAAGTGTCACATAGCTAATGTATGACCAAACTTTGTCCACAGTGCCCAGCGCTCTGTAGAATACAGGAGAGCAAGGGTGAGAAAGAGGCTCATCTCTATGGAATGACCACTGCAGACCCTCAGGGACCCTCCCCCCCAAATCACAAGGGGCACAAGTAGATAACTATGCACCTCAAGAGTTTAGAAAACAAGAACAGACCAAATATAAAACCAGTAGATGAGAAGAAATAATAAAAATTAGGACAGAAATCAATGAAATAGAAGCAAAAAGAAAAAAGCTAACACAAAGAAGCAATGAAAGGGAGAGTTGATTCTTTGAAAAAGATTGATGAACCCTTAGATGAATTAACCAAAAGAAAGAGAAGACCCAAATTAGTAAGATTAGAGGCAAATAGGAAAGCATCACAGCAGACGTCCAATGTGGTCTGGCTTTATGGAACAAGAATGATGAAATGGGAAGTGAAACCCTAAGCCTGGGCTGCAGTGAGAAGGTTTTATAGTCAGCAAAAGAAGAAGGTATCTGAACCAAATATATAAAAATATAAACATACTTGAAAATATATGTGAATTAGTAAAACCAGAAAATGAAATAATAGTGAAAAAATGTGGTGTTGGTGTTAAAGCTTGTAGAGATACTGAACACTTGGTGGTTTATAAGCTTTTCACATGCATTATTGGTTTTGAGGTTTACAGGAAGGTAGGTATGGCTACCTCACTGATCAGGAAATTGAGGTTCTGAGAGAGAGTCGATACCAGAAGAGGTCTATAATAGCTTTTGTATGGAGGATACATCTGTCTTTTGAGATGATGGGGAAGAGTGAGAGGATGACTGTGAAGGGCACCAGGGGTAGCATTAGTGCAGTAACTGAGGCGCAAGCCAGTGTGGACTGCTCTTTGATGTTTGTGCTTCAAATGTACTGCACTCAAACATGTGAAGAGCTGAAAAGAAGCAGAAGGGCAGCTCCACGAATTTCCCTTTTACTTGCCATGTGGGCTAACCTTGCACAATGTTGTGATATGGAGAGTCCTGTGGGGAAGCAGCTGGGAAGAACATCATTGTCCATTTGCCTGGTGGATTCCTGTGAAGCATAGGCTTGTTACTCTCTAAACTCTAGAAACGGCCAAAATAAATTCTTCAGATATTTAAAATCTATGAGATGTGAAATGAAATGAGATCTTTCTTCTCTTTGGTCCTTATCCCACCAATACTGGATGAGGTATGCTCATTATGAGAGAATTAATATTAATTACAAGAATGAAAATAGACTATTCAAGAAGCCCATTAGAATTGGTTTGGGGGCTGGAGAGATGGCCTAGTGGTTAAAAGTGCCGACTGCTCTTGCAGAGGACCCGGGTTCGATCCCCAGCATCCACATGGCAGCTGAGAACCGTCTTTAACTCCAGTTCCAGGGGAATCCGACACCCTCTTCTGACCTCCGCGGCATTGCACAACACGGGTGCACAGACCTGCATGCAGATAGTACATTCATACACATAAAGAATAAATTAAAAAAATTTTTTTTAATTAAAAAAAAAAGAATTGGTTTGGAAGTCATTCTGGAGCACAAAATAGTGTTAAAGATCATCTGGCTACTCAAAGCACAGTATTGCCAATAAAAATGAGCTTCTTGTTTAACAGTAAAGTGACTATGTGGGGTCCTGGGCATCTCATCTCTCCCAGAATGACACTGTCACTCCACTCAGGGTGTGCCAGAATGGAAAGTTCAGTTAGAGAAGAGTCTGTGTTAAAGAGTGATGTGGCTGGCCTGGTATACAGTAAGGAATGCAGACTGGGGACAAACCTTTAAGGAGGAGATCACTGAAATGTCAATTGGGGGATACTATGAAAAGACAGGAAGCCTTTAGAGATGAAATTGCAATGGATTTATGGATGCAAAATTAAATGGTGTCTTTCTCTTCATCCTCAACCGTAGTAAGGTATTAGAACATTGGTAGTAGACAAGTCCAAGATGAAGGGAATAACCCTTCATAAATTCTGGTATCTCTTTTAAACTCAGCCATTACATTTGGAATAACCATAGCTCCCAAACTAATTTGAAGAGGAGATTCGAATGACTAATCTTGTTTTGTTATTGTGTATTGTTTTTCTTTCTTTTTTTTTTTTTTCCGAGACAGTGTCTTGCTATATAGCCATTGCTGGACTGGTACTCACTCTTATATATAGCCCAGGCTGACCTCAAATTCACAGTGGCATTCCTTCTTCCTCAGCTTCCTAAATGCCGGGATTATAGATGTGTGCCACCATGCCTGCATGACTAGTTTTTTACATATACATTTTTTTAATTTTTTTGAAAACTTTAAGTATCTGCCTGTAGGCACAGTATGGAGATGGTGATGACTCTCCTGTGGGGTAGTATTGTCCCTTACAGGGTCCTACACAGAATCCAAGCCTTTCAAGTGAGTCCCAAGTGAGCCAGAGGCTGTGATTTTGTGCACAGGGTAACTGTAGTAGCCAAGCCAGGGTGTGCAGCTGCGCCTGGCCTCTACAGCAGCTGCCAGCTGGGAGTCATTTCTGGCTGATTCCCCAGAGTGTTTCAGGTTGAACCAGAAGCTAGACTTCCTGGGGCACAGTCAGAGTAGAGCAGCAGCACGGAGATTGTTTCTAAAGGAAAGGTGGCATAGAGACGAGACGCTGCTGAGATCTGCCCCCTCACCCACTTAATCCCCTTTTCATCTTTTCCTTCTCTTCCCCAAGTCCTCCTGCCACGTAAAATAAAGGAGCTGCCTGAACCAGGGGCACATCAGGGATAGAGAGGTTATGCATGGAGGGTGAGGGTCGGGTGTTTAGAACCTGTCCTTGGGGGTTCAGCCTTTGGGTGTGCCTGGGTTACACTGATTTCATTTGGTTTCCACCCTCCTTTCCCAAGTGTCCATCTACCTTGAGAAGATATCATGGTTTTATGTCTCTGGTGGGAAGGAACTTTCTCTACAGCTATGTTAGGGGTGTGGCCCACACACCCTGGGGTGGCTCCCTTCCCCTTGTATTGATTGGCATTGGGCCACTGATCTCCATGTTAGAGGCTTAACACAAATGATCCAAATCATCATGACTCCAAACATAGAACCTTACTACTGCATTTCTAGTTACTAAAAAAAATCCAACCTGTAGACAGTTGATCTCATGTCCAAACATTGGGAGTTTCAGGGAGTAAGCAAGTGGTGCAACGTCTTTGATTTCACGAAGACGCCACTAGCCTGGCTTTCCTCATAACTCCCATTCTGGGTATCCAATTCAGGAAAGCTGCTATGTAAATGAGGATAATCTATATGGTCTTCTAGAAAGTTCTACATGTTTACATTTTTTTGCAGTTGCTTACAAAAATGGCAGCACTGAACTTTGTTGGTCGTGTAGCTCAATAGTAGCATCATGCATTAGTGCCTGTTTTCCTCCACCAATTGTGTATATGGATCTAAATGTCTAGACAAGAGGAAAAGATAGTGTCTATATAGTTGAAAATTGTTCTTAAACTCCTACTTCTGTAAGCCCAATTTGCTTTTGTAATGTTACTTCCTACCAACAGATACTGACTTAAAAATATGAGCGAGGTGTTAGAATAATGTTGATACTTTGTCAACCATACCTGACAAACATTAAGTACCCTTGGGCTTTGGGATTCAAGATTAATCTCCAAATCAATCCAAGGTTAACATTTTCTTAATGTGCAGAAAGCCAGATAAGTGATCAACTGGAAGAAGTGCCCAGGAAAGACTGCTTCCCAGCATTATGTGCGGCCTTCAGAGAGCATTCCTCATCTGGGCGTGGACAGCAGCGCCTTAGTAAATCCTGTCTCTTGTGACCTTTTTCACTGGTCTCTGATCCAGTATGGATTTTTGGTCTTGGCACTTGAGTTGAATCCTTGTTTTGAATCGCACTGCCGTGGAACGTGTAGAACGAGTTTTCCACTCACTTGAGTTGAGATCCTGGTTTGGAATCGCACTGCCGTGGAACGTGTAGAACGAGTTTTCCACTCGAGTCGTTCTGCCCCTGACTTGCAGAGTGAGAACTTGGATTTTAGTTTTATCCCAGCATCTAAATAGCCTGGGTTTTCCATTATGCCTGCCTCCTGTGCCACTGACTATAGTACTCTTTGAAGATAAGATGAAATGGAGGTCCTTTCTTTCAGAAGGGTGTCTGAGGTACCCATATTTTCACCTGATGTGGTGATAGGAATTGCTATTCGATAATGACAGGGGGATCTTCTGGTTTGTGTCAGATGCTTCACCCTTGGCACTTGGAGCATCTCTGTCACTGTTTCTTACCCTGTCACAGTGTCTTCATTAGAATGTGTTGCTAAAGAACAGGCAGCATTGTCAAAATTAGTGCATCTTATAAGAATGCACAGAAGTGCCAGACAAGCAGCTGGGGTGCAGATTCGTCCAGATGCAACGCTGGAATTCCCCAGAGGGGCATCTTCATTGTTTTCTTTCTTTGTTCCAGAAGCAAAGGCCGATAATGAACCAAGCTGCTCACCAGCAGCTCAGGAACTGTTGACAAGGCTGGGATTTTTACTGGGAGAAGGGATCCCAAGTGCCACACACATAACCATTGAAGACAAAAGTGAAGCCATGGTAATGCCTGAGGAGGATACTGCAGTTCGTACCTGCTCAGTGGATGGGGGAAGGGGATGGGGGCGTGGTCCTTGTTTACTCAAAGGGGTTCTGTTGCGTATTGAAATTTATTGCAACAGTTTGTTTCTGGGTCTTTTGGGGAGAAGGTGGGAGGGGGTTAGAGACAAAGAAAAGGAATCAAAACCTAAGATAATGTCTACCTTAATCTTCTAGTCACTATCCTGAGAATAGTGGCTACATGATTTAACATGGTTTAAAACATTACTTCTTGAGATGGCTCAGCAGTTAAAAGCACCAACTGCTCTTGCAGAAGACCGGGGTTCAATTCCCAGCACCCACATGGCAGTTAAGAACCGCCTTTGGGCTGGAGAGATGGCTCAGCGGTTAAGAGTGCCAACTGCTCTTGCAGAGGATCTGAGTTCGATTACCAGCACCCACATGGCAGCTAAGAACCATCTGTAGGGGCTGGAGAGATGGCCTAGCGGTTAAGAGCGCCGACTGCTCTTGCAGACAACCCGGGTTCGATCCCCAGCACCCACATGGCGACTGAGAACCGTCTTTGACTCCAGTTCCAGGGGAATCCGACACCCTCTTCTGACCTCCGCGGCATTGCACGACACGGGTGCACAAACCTGCATGCAGACAGTACATTCATACACATACAAAATAAAGAATAACAAAAAAAAAGAACTGCCTTTAACTCCAGTTCCAGGGGAATATTACTTCGTAATGATGCTGCCTCTGTCTTTACTGCTCCATTCTTCTCATCTGACTGTTTTGGTCTATGCTTTCCTGTGCTTTTCTTAGCAGTTGGGACTTGGGGCAGTGGGGGGGTGGGTCAGTGGGGTGAAGCAAAGATTTATAGGAGATGAGGTAAAGGCAAAATGAGATAAGATCAAATGGTTTGTCCTCTGGGAAGGCAGTCCCTGTCCACAGGAACACAGCCAGCAGCCTTCTGCCACCTCTAAGATGGGCGAAAAGCAATGAGGGGCTAGAGCTTCTGCTCCCTGCCAGGGTCTCTGTGAGGAGGCATTGTGGATTGATTGAGACTGCAGTGGTCACCAGTCTCCTTTCCTGAACACAGAGCCCATAAATCTTCACGAATTGAATCAGGCTGCCGTGCTCATGAAAAACACAGTCCCCAGGTTTTCCGTCCAGAGGTCAAATAACCCATTTGTCTTCTGCAGGCTTTAAATGAAAGGAAGTCTGCCTGTTGGCTATCCCTGTTTTATAAATTTGTGTTCCCACTAAACTGTTGCTTAGACTGCCTGTTAGTAAAAAAAGAAAATCACAAAAGAGGGGACCAAATATACTCTCTTAGCATTTGGAATACCATGTATGTCCCTGTATAGCTATAGTTCTCTTTCTAGAGGTCAAAAACTCTCCTCCATTTGTCCTGTGTTTAGTCTCGTTGTTTTAGCTCCAAAACAAAAGCATGTGTTAAAGCATCCTGTGTACGCCATGCTAACTCCTCCTTCCATTCGTCTTGCAGTGCACAGCTCTGAGCCAAGGCATCAGTCCTTGCTCCACACTAACAAGCAGCACCGCCTCTCCTAGCACCGATAGCCCCTGCTCAACCTTGAATAGCTGTGTCAGCAAGACGGCAGCCAACAAAAGTCCCTGTGAGACCATTAGCAGCCCTAGTTCCACCCTGGAGAGCAAAGACAGTGGAATTATAGGTAAGAAGCACACTGCTCGGTAATGTAATGGCTTGATGCACATCAACCAGAGCACTCACAGGCACTTTGTAAGAGGGGTTCAGTGTGGTTCGTGAAGGTCAATCTTCAAGGGCCCTCTGTGTTCATTGCAGACAGCACTAGGGTTGTGTGCAGTTGAGAGAATGAAGCATCAGCTTCTATATTCCTTAATGTTTATTTTATATCACTGGGCTCATATGGTAAAAAATGTTTTTTTTTTCCATATTATATGTGGCTTGTAAAGTTACAAAAACTTTGTTGGGCATCACATCCCCTTAAGGCCACCAGAGTGGGGCGATGAGATTCCGGAATATGAAGTAGTCTTCTCAGCTAGCTCCTGTCACTTTTCCCCTGACGACAGGTAGTGTGTACATTCTCTAGTGCTTCTTATGGGATATTACCACTGTTTTGAGGCCAAGATTTTTTTTTTTTTTTTGGTCTTTTTGAGACAGGGTCTCCCTTTAGTCTCAGCTGACCAAGCTTGCCTTGAATTCACAGAGATCCTGCCTGTCTCTGCCTCCCGAGTGCTAGGATTAAAGGCATGCGCCACATACTTACCTGGCAGGGGAGATACCATGATCAAGAAGGTGGTTTTCCCAGGGTGAGGCTCATCCATTGCACTTGGGATGTGCTGACCCCTGTGATTTCCCCAAATGCGGGAAACTCGACTGCATAATTTGTGGTAGTGGGGGATTGCGTTGCCGCTCCCCTGGGGGGAAAAAAAGGTGTGCGCCACCATGCTCAGCCGGAGACAGTTCTTAGTTGCCCTGTAGGTGCTGGGAATCGAACCAGGATCCTCTGCAAGAGCAGTTAGTGCTCTTAACTCCTGAGCCATCTCTCCAGCCTGAGGCCAAGATTTTCTAAGAAAGCCTTAACTGAGTTCCCATACCCATGTGGTAGATGTGGTTCTGCTGAACTGAGAGTAGGAAGAGAGATTCTAAGTGGTTCAAGCAACACTGAATGGACTTCTTTACACACTTCTTTATCTAGAAAGTCAAGGATTTTGATATATTCAGTAGCCTCCATACCTGTGTGATACTAGAATTCAGGCACTTTAAGAGCCCCAATTGTTATCCCCTATCTTAGACAGATTGCTTGTGTGGTTCTATAGGTGACTTGGGGATACGTATCTGAGGTGTCTTTCAGACAGCAAGCAGGTGGGGACTGGTAGGGGATTACTCAGGCCTTCCTCTGTTCTAAAATTGTATTTTTATTTCATAGTGAAGCTCTTCTGAACATTTAACACTTCCCCTTTGGCTGAATTCTACACAGGGCTTTGAGGGATATTTATGTATTATTACTGACCGAACTTGACATCCACATTAATAAGTAATCAAATGCAATGACTTTTGAGTGCCTTATTTTTTCCACCTACCTGTAGTTTCTTTCAAGTGTAATTTGAAAAGCAAATCATGAATTCATCCAGCTTGGACTTTGAAAATGGCTCCAGAGAGTACTGGGAGTGGGCTGTGGGCTGTGGGCTGTGGGCTGTGGGCTGTGGGCTGTGAGCTGTGAGCTTGCTCTCCATAGCATAAGGACACTCAATTTCAGCAGGTGGCCTTTTCGTACTTATGTGGATTGTTTTCCTGTTTTCCTACTTGCGTTATAAAACTGTGATTTTTATACCATAGTACTTACTCATTTAAACTTCTGATTGATTCTTTAGTATGTTCAAAATTGTGCACTTACCACCACAATTTGATCTTAGAACATTTTTACCATTCCCAAGAGAGACATTCTGTTAGAAGTCACTGTTTCCTGGAGTTCTCCATCCTAGTTAGGCTGTAGCTTGCCTTCTCCGTGAAGGCCAGCTGATTTGGGACATTTCTCATGAATGGAGGGTGACTCTCTGTCTCAGATCCTTTTCATTTAGCTTCAAGGTATTTTGACTGAGCTTATTTAGCTGATTTGCATTCTTATCGTACCCAGCTTCTCCAGCTGGTTTATGAATTCATTTCAGTAAAGTTCTCCCTTTAAACCACTGTTCTCATGCTGTTTCTGAGCTCTCTGCCATAGTTAGACCTTGGGTATGAATTATTTGTGAGTCAGATGACTTTCTTAGCTCTTGACGGTTCATCTCTTTCAGAAAGTTTAATCCTCCTTCAAGGATTTGGCCAGTTCTGCCTTTTTTTTTTTTTTTAGCACACTTCTTATTCTTATTTTTACTGTTAGTTCCAGCATTGGCATTACATGCATCTGATCTGTAATCATGTCAGGTTTTTGTTTTGACAGTTATAAACATATTCAGTAACAGACCCACCATTCATCATTCATTCTCTCTCACTGAGATACAATGCTGAAAACTTGAGAGCTATTTGTTTTACGATACTTGGGATCAGACCTGGATGTGTATCTGCTAAGCAAGTGATACACCATTGAATTACATACCCCCTGCCCTTACAAAAAGGAAACGGTGCTGATCCAGCCTTCTGTATTGCCATGGGATGAGTAAGCTACAAGCCGCTCTTAACTAACACTTGATTTCGTCTTCCTGAGCCTCAGCTGAGCAGCCCGCATGCTAGATGCTCCATGGAACGTCAGTAATTTCCTTCAGTGTGCTTATGCTTGTTATTTCATTTTGTCTTGAAATGATTTAGGGGGAGTCTTGTTTTTCCAACTGTCCAGGGTTCTTAGCCGAGTGCCTGGAATGAGAAATTAAAGAATTCGGGGCTAGAGAGATGGCTCAGTGGTTAAGAGCACCGACTGTTCCTGCAGAGGACCCGGGTTCTATTCCCAGCACCCACATGGCAGCAAAGAGCTATCTTGGGCCAGGTGTGGTGGCAGACCTTTAATCCCTGCACTTGGGAGGCAGAGGCAGGCGGATCTCTGTAAGTTCAAGGCCAGCCTGGTCTAGAGAGCAAGTTCCAGGCAAGCTGGGACTAAAGGGAGAACCTGTCTCAAAAAAACAAAAAAGAAAAAAGAAAAAGTAAAAGAAAGAATTGGTGCTGCTATTAAGTTGCCTGGAAGGAAGGGGAACATATTGTTTGGTTATAAAGAACTTGCAGGATTCCTAGTTCGAGTTGATTCATCAGACATTTTAATATCACAGTGTCTTAAGCTCTGCCCAGATGAAAAAGGTAGGACTTTTCATGTCATCAGAACTGCCCTTGGCTCAAACCACCATGCATGTTCCCCTTAGCTAACATGAAAAATTGTAAAAAATGAAATAGAGGTGGAAAAAGTGAAGGGAATGAGTTAGCAGTCTCTCATGGGAGACCGTAGCTCCTGGGAAGCAGGTTGGCTGCCATCTCAGCTGTTGTCCTACCTAGTACAAGATCCTGGGTAGACAAGGGAAGCACTGTGCTGAGGACAACGTGCCTCTCTTTCCTCCTCCCTGACCTGTAGAATTAATATCTGTTGCCCAGGGATACATGAAGGTGTGGTAGGGAGGAGAAGAAAAAGAAGCAAGAATTTCCTCTCCCGACCAGCTTGAGCCACAGGTGTTTGAAGAAGCAGGAGTGCTGGGCCCAGAGAGGGAAGGCGTGTCCTCCAGTCAGCACAGGGTGTGCAGATAGGCAGTGCCTCTCAGTGGAGCAGGTAGCAGTGACATACTTTCTGGGGCTGGGTTGTGCCCTTTTCCATCTGAAGCACATACCAACTTTATAAAATATAGCCTGGGATGGCAACTTTTTAGGGCATCTTAGTTGTTTAAGAAAGCAAAATAGTCAAGAGCACCATGATCCTAGCGGGCAGAAGTGAAGGTGAAGCACTCTGTCTTGGAAGCAAAAGCCTGTGAGATGGGCTGCTCAGAATCCATGTTCCAAATGACTCAAGGCTTTGGGAAAACAGGAAACAGATTTCTGTTTAATTTTCATCTTAGGTGGGTAAACCTTTGAACCAGTGGAGCTGAGGTCGGATGGCAAAAGTAGAAAACATACATAGCTGCCTAAGTATTGCATGCTTGGGGTGGCAGTAGGCTCGAAGCAATGTTCCTAACACAGTATTAGCACAGGATATCCAGGACATTAGGGTATGTTTCAGACAGTACCAGTCTATCCTTGGAAATCCCTCAGCCTCCCCTTACTGTGTAAGCTGACTTCCAGCCTGCTGAATGATTTCATCTAAATCATTTTGCCCAGTAGATACAGGGACAAGAAGCCTGTGTTGCCACATGCCCAGGCACCCCCTCAGGGCAACTGTGGGTGCCCTGCCTGAGTTCCATTTCCTCTGCTTTGCTGGAGCAAGGGCAGGCTAGTGACCGTTAGAAGAACTTACTGGGCCCCCTTCCAGTCTTCCTCTGTGAGGCCAGGGCCTAATAGACTCTCCCGCTCTCCTTTCAACTATATTATGTTATCCAGAGGGGAGTCCCACTTTATCCTATTTCAAGAGGTTCAAGTTCTTCCAACATAAATGTCTTTAGAAGTATAATAATTCTGTCATGTAGAAACACTGGCTAAGCTGGATGGGATTAACTGAATTCCTATGAATGTCTTTTTTTTTTTTTAAGAAAAGTTCCTTACTCCTTAAATATTAAAATCTTTGGCACTACCTAGAAGTTAGTGTCTGATTTTCAAATTTGCAGTGTAAAAACCTGCTGAATGTGACTCCAGCTGTACTCGGTCACTATTGAACAGCTTTCAATTACTTGCTTTGGAAAGAAAAACATTATAAAGAAACATGCTATGAAGGTGTTTCCTCAGTGCCTGAGAAAAAAATTTTTTTTCAATGACACTTCTTTGGCTATAACTTGCTTCCAATTGTTACAAATGGAATTGTAATCTGTGTTCCAATTTTAAGAAAATGCTTATTTATTGTCAAGTATATGAAAACTAATCCAACCCTTTTAAAAATTGCTGGAAGCACTTTTGGGATTAAATCTATTTGATTTTATGTACAGATGTTGATAAATATTTTATATGTATATTTCAAACAATGACTTTTCCATTTACAAAGACAAGTTAGACTCATTGAGGAGAAACACAAACTAAACCCCGGTTTCCTATCAGAATTTCATATTTACTTATTATTTGCATGTGTGTTTGTATGAGTGTGCACATGGGTGCCTGTGTGTGTGCACATGTATCACAACATGCATGTGGAGTCAGTTCTCTGCTTCCACCTTTATTTGGGTTCTGGGGATCAAATTTGGTCACCACATTTATTCACCAAACAACTTTCCTCGCTGAGTCATTTCCCTAGACCCCCAATTTATTTATTTTTACTTTTATTTTTGTAGGATTCTTCCTCTCCATTAGAGGTGTGTCAAGAAGAAGGAGTTAGAGCTAGAAATTGGAAGAACTCTGGCTGAGGGTGGGGCCTACTCAAAGCCAGTGAGCCCTTCCTTCTTCGTCCACCTTTACCTGTCCAGGCTTTCACTTGCTCAAGCATTTTTGCAGTGTCCTGCACTTGTTTCTCTTGAGAGACAGTATTTATATAGCTCAGGAAGTCAGAAGGACTCTGCCTGCCCAGTGGTCCTGCCCCTCACACCATGAGGCTTCCACCTGCCTGGGCCCCCGACACCTGAGCTGTGGGTAGTGGGGTACCAGCTTTCAGTGCGTCTACCGCTGCTCTTCTGCCCTGCTTTCCTGGGGTGCTGCCACTTGTTTCCTAATGTTCATTTTGAGGCAGGAGACAGATGTTGGCGTCCAGGAGAGCACCTGTGTGGAAACATTTCCTCTACAAGAGTGGCTCATGGTGAGCTGTTGGACCCTCGGGTAGTATCCTGCTGCTGCCTGATGGGGTGTGCTAATATTTGGTTCCCTGAACAGAAAAAAAGTGATGGCAGAGTGACTTTTACCTCCCATTGACTCTCTCCCACCTCCTCCAGGCTTGCGAAATGAAAGCGATGGCAGAGGCAGTAGCTTTTGTCTGTTCACTTCCAAGACCCCATGTCCCCAGGGAGGCGATCAGATGCAGCCGCAGAGGACAGGGATTTATTCGTTTTTCTTTTCATTTTTAACTTGTAAATCCTGCCTTTTTGGTTTTATGCTAATGCTGCTTTGTTGCCACCTGGATTGCCCCCCTTGCTACTAACTTGGAATGCTTTGAAATTGATTTGGTAATAACTATTTAGAGTGTTTCAAATCTAGGTTAATACTCATTTTGCTACATTGCCTGCAATTTAAAAGTCATCCTTAATTATAGAAGCCTTTTTCTATCTCTTGGGTGGAGAGAAATTTTCTTTTCCACATATAACTTGGTAACGTATTCGACGTGGGAAGGAAGTCCTCCAGGTGACTCTGGCCAGCAGAGCGCCTTCGCTGCCCTCGGCCATGCTGTGGCTGGCGTCTCCAGGTGACTCTGCCAGCAGAGCGCCTTCGCTGCCCTCGGCCATGCTGTGGCTGGTGTCTCCAGGTGACTCTGCCAGCAGAGCGCCTTCGCTGCCCTCGGCCATGCTGTGGCTGGTGTCTCCAGGTGACTCTGCCAGCAGAGCGCCTTCGCTGCCCTCGGCCATGCTGTGGCTGGTGTCTCCAGGTGACTCTGCCAGCAGAGCGCCTTCGCTGCCCTCGGCCATGCTGTGGTTGGCGTCTCCAGCTGTTCTGTTGATACAGTGAGCATGTACCGGCACCTTCTGTGTTTCAGAAGCAAGTTCAGTATTGTGACAAAAGATAAGGCACAGTGTCTTCTTTTTAACATTTGCCCCCTGTGGGACTACAGGATGATCTGTTCTGTCTGTTGCTGAGAAGAGGGACACAGCCCATGAAAGATGCTTGCCCTGGGTGCATACTATGTGCCTTGAGCCCTTTTTCTGAGGAGTCTGGAATTATGGGTATCATCTGAGTATGTTAAAGGCTCTAGGACAGATGCAGTTTGAGTGCTGGTATACAAAGCATTACCAAACCACCTTCCAGTGCCTGCTAGAAAACATTGCGTTCAGACCCTAGACCCCTGGAGATGATCCTCTGCCATGCCAGATTGAGTTATGGCAGTGTTCTTGCTGAGAGAGGCGGGTCCAGTCCTCCCTCCCACGCTGTACCCAGCCTTTCCTTCAGGTGTTTCCACAATTGAAGGGCCCGATGAATGTGCCTGGGAACTGCAGCTGGGTCCTTGGCCTTGCTACATGTTGTGGCAGAGCACAGCTTGCGCAATGCGGGTGAGCACTGAGCTGGAGATTTGGTACAGAGATCTGCCTGTCACAATCCAGTGCACAGGGTTCCCAGCACAACACCCGAAGAGGCAGGGCTGGCCGAAAGTGCCAAGCTGCAGTCCAGAAGCTGGTGCAGGAGGAGACGCCGGGCAGCCCTGGAGTGGAAGGGTTCCAGAGCCCCATCCAGGCATCCCTCTGGCATTCCAAGAGAGATAGCTGTGTCTTCCCAGGACCCTCTCCTCTTTGGGCTGGCAGAGGGTAGGAGCTGGAGCAGGTGAGCCAGGGACTGTTCTGTGTGGACCTTGCTGATTTGTAGGTGGGGTGGGCCTAGCGTGGGAATGGGAGAGATGCACAGTCCTCCATTCCTAGCTGGAAATATTAAGCCAGGAGGAGTTCAGTCATGTAGTCTTTGCCATTGTTGCTCTGGGAATCCAAAGTGTGGCTTGGTAGCCTGAACACCTGTTGGTATGAGGCCTGAGTACAAAGGAAAGGACCAAGACTTTCTTTCCAGCCAAAGTCCTAGAAAACTGTCACAGTGTGGCCTTGATTTTGATCGCCTGTCTTTGCACAACCTCGGAGTTCTTTGTTGCAGTGAAACATAACTTGTAAATTTGTCAGTGATCTTCATTTGATCGGGGCACTGGAGGCTCTGCAGTAGCTGGAGTTTCCTTTTGAACTCATTCCCTCCCTCCTCCCACTTTCATAAGCAACTATCACATTCCTTGCTGGATTGATCTTTAATTCATTGTTCTAAATAAATGTTTTTAACTTTAAACTCTGCCTGTCTCTCATTAAACTGAGAATCGAGGTTCACAGATGTTTAAGAGCTACTTTCCCCCCTTCAGTTGTACAGGGAAGAAAGTACTAGCATATTGAGGATTTAAGAGATACTTTAACTATGACCTCCTATCTAGATTTTTATAAGCCCAGGGAAGGGCTGGGCTGTCTTATAACCCTTATTTTGAAAATGGAGAACGCAAGACAACCTATGGAGTATTTGCAGAAAATGTCTGTTTCTATTTTCCTTATCATTTAAAAATTTATTTTTTGGTGTATGTTTTACAGTGTAATAAACTAGGGTGGACTGTGTAGATGATCTATAAAATGCACCCAGGGGTGCATGTCCCAGATTTTCTGGAAATAGTATGGCATGATGAGAACAGCCCCTGAGGCACAGGGATGCTTTGAAAATTGTGGAGTTTTCCTCATGAGGCTGTTGCAGGGAGTCATCAAGTTAAGATATGGCAAGGGCTTAGAACAC
This sequence comes from Rhizomys pruinosus, assembly GCA_009823505.1. Lineage (NCBI taxonomy): Eukaryota > Metazoa > Chordata > Mammalia > Rodentia > Spalacidae > Rhizomys > Rhizomys pruinosus. Next base: position 222,344 of record VZQC01007186.1, on the reverse strand, counting down.
AGCAAGCACTGGGCATGTCAACCACTGTAGTGTGCATGTGACTTCCTAATGCTATGTATTTATTCTGAATTCCTCCATAGGGGATAATCAGTTTGCACACAGAGGCATGTAGTAAACCATGATTTCTCTTTTTGCCTGGAAGCTGGAATTAGGAAGAGGAAATGAGAGCTAGAGAAAAGACGAAGCCAGAAGCCAGGAACCTACAGTTTTGCTCCTTTTCCTAGCAGTGGTCAGAAAGTCATATTCTTAAGTGTCCTCATAGCCAGTGGAAAGAAACACAGTCGATTGCATAAGGCTGTGTTTGCAAAGACGGAAATGTATTCTCCTGGTACTGTGTGCCCGGGGAATCACATCATTGTGCAGGTCCTCGAGAGGAAGCTGAGGCTTGAAAGATGGCTCAGTGGTTAAGAGCACTGGCAGCTCTTGCAGAGGACCTGGGTTTGATTCCCAGCACCCACATGGCAGCTAACAACCATCCATAACTCCAGTTCCAGGGGAAGCCTACCCCTTCTTCTGATCTCCATGAGCATTGCATGACATGGGTGCACTTAATCATGCAGGCAATACACTCATACACATAAAATAAAAATAATAAAAAAGAAAATATTTTTCTAAATAGAGGGGAAGCCCAGCTTATAACCTGTCTTCATTTGTCTTTGATATGCATGTGTCTGCACTATGCTTACACACTCTACATCTCATGTCTCCTGTAGCTTGAAGTGGATTCTACTGTTATATAGAACATAGGCTTGATCATTGGCCTAAACCTTCTGGATTCATGCTGTAATCCATGTAGTTTTCTTCTTGATGTTTTTTTAAACCTTTGACATGATTTAGGTCCTAGTGAGCTACTTGGCTCTGGACCTATACTGATTTCAAATTTAAGTATACTTTAACATAGAAACTGAAAAGGGGGCAAAGATGGGTTGAAGAAAACTCAAGGGCAAAAAGGAGGAAAGCTTATTGTGGAGCTTTACCTAGTAAAATATTTAATGACTAAGGGGATGGTAGTTCTTCACCAGGCAGACCCCATGAAGTACACACTCTTTTGTAGCCACAGAGTTTTAGGAACTCCTTTTATGTGCAAGCAGATGGGAGCTTTGGAAATGTACTGCATGCTCAGTGAGATGAGCTGGTGTTGGATGTGCCACCACTCACAGTCTGTACATCTCTCCTGCCTCATCTGTGCATGTGTGTATTTGCAGGTCTGGGTAAAGGTGGAGTTACTATAGAGGAGGACAGACACTTTCTTGCAGTAAACGAGTTTTCAAAGTATACACTGACAGAAAAGTGGTTGTGAATTAACAGCAAGCAGCACCAAGCCCAGTTTATCCCCAAATGGTAGAGCACAGCCTAACCTGACAGCCTGATGAAGGTCCACACCCCCCATGTTATAGAATCCTGTCCATTGGAAGAGTAGTTAAGACCCAGCTCAAGTGATGATGATTGCTTTAATAGACTAAAGCTGGCATCTCCACTAGTTGCAGGGATGAAATGTTAGACTATTTTGAGTCCTTAGGGAATTTTATATTTATCCAGTCTTAAGGTGATGTCAAATATCCTTTACTTTAGAGGTTTTTTTTTTTTTTTTTTTTTTTNTTTTTTTTAGATAGGGTTCCACTGTAGCCCCAGCTGGCCTGGAACTCACTCTGTAGACCAGGCTGGCCTTGAACTCACAGAGATCTGCCTGCCTCTGCCTCCCGAGTGCTGGGATTAAAGGTGTGCGCCACCACACCCAGCGAGTTCTTTTTTAAAGATCTATCTTTTTATGTGTATGTGTGTATATGCTACATGTGAGGATGGCTGTGGAGGAAAGAATGTCATATCCCCTGGAACTGGAGTTACAGGCAGTTTTAAAATGATAAATAAGAATGGTACCACCAAATACAATAGTCCAAATGGTGAAAGCAAGCACACCCCTCCCCTCAGTCAGGACCATTACCTTCTCATTTCTTCAGCATTTAAATGTTGGGGCAGCCTGGGAACTTAACTTACCACAGTATGTCTCAGAAAAAACTCTCAGAGTTCCAAATGCTGGACTTGTAACAATTTGTTTTATAGGACTGTCTGTATTTTATGCTTTCAACTTATTAGCAGAGTTACTATTAATAATGAGTTACCATAAATAAACAATAAACTCATTAATAAATTAAACCATTCCTTTAAGACACAGACTCTGGTATATAGCAAACCTTCAGTGTGTGTTAGCTCTTCAGTCCACCCTGCAACAGCAGCATTTTCGTGATAAGAGTCATGCTTGTTAGGCTTACCTGTAAGTTGTCCATTTCAAAACACAACCATGAAGGCTATGCCTGATTCCAGAGAGCTGGAGGTGTGGTTTATTACTGATAGAACACTCAGAAACATTGGAATAATGATGGCGAGTTCCCTGAAGTTGAGACAACTCACCCAAACTAGCTTCTACTTCGGTTAGTGACAAAAGGCTGTAGTCAACTGTGAGGTTAGTGAGGTGTAGTGTCGGACCACAAGTGGAGCTAAAGTTTATTTGCCTGGTCATTCATTCAGCAAATATTTGTTGAGTATTTACTGTGCCCCAAGTGTTGTACTGTCCAGAAAAAGGAAAGCTCAACTTGACATAAGTACACTGCACAGGTTTTTCCATGTGTAGAAGGGTTTAGAAATGAGGAGTCTAGGCTGTAGCAGCAAGGTCATTCTTAGAATTATGGCAGGATGTCCTGCAGCCACGGCAGAGAAACTATTTTGTTTTTACTTCTAAACCTTCCCAAATATTATAAAAGTTAAACCAAATTCCATCAGGCCTTTTAGTCCTAAATAAGTAATTCTGTTTGTGTGAATGTACCAGTTGCTGACACAGTGTGCTCTCCCTGTGCCGATAAAGCCGCTCCCCCAGGCAGCTGGGTCTGAGTGCACTTTGGCCAGCTCTCTCCCATTTGCGGGGCTCCCAGTCAGAGGCCTGGGCTGCTGGGATCCAAACGGACCATTAGTGGACATGGCTCTTGTCCTCAAGGTGCAGGGGATCCTGTACAGTTCTGAGCTGTGAAGTAGGAGCATCTGTTTGTAGGAGCTGTGTAGGGTGAGTATTATGAGTTTCTTTTACCACATTCCCCAGCGTTTTGGCCAAGATGGTTTTAAGAGTTTCTTGAAGGTTTGCTTTTGTTGTTCTGTGCCGGTTTTCTTCCTGACTGGTTAAAATTTAATTCTAAAACCAGAACATACACTCCCTAGCTGGTCCTTTGCCTGCACTAGTCACACAGATTTTTCCATTCTGTCTTGTTAAAGGAATAGGCAAGTTGATCTCTCTGGACCATGCTGAACAGATGTTATAAATGTTAATTTTAAAGATCAAACTCTCTGCTTGACTTTATAATTGCATCTTTGTTCCTATATTTTCCTGCATCTTCTGCATTAACTATTGTGTTGCCTCTCTCCCCCAGAAAATATTTATTCAGATGGGACATTTAAAGAGTCAGAGGAATTTAATGAGACATGAGCACTACATCTTTGTTAAAGGGAGGATTCATTATCTCCAAACTATATAGAATCCTGTTAATCTCAGATTCTTTAAGACAACTTTTTCATTATCGTCCTATCAGTTTTTCTTTCTTTCCTATAGAATGATTTACCAGTTTATTTCCCCTGATAAGCAACATTCTTTTAATTTACCAAAATGCAGTGTATGAAACATAACTTTGATAAAAATCTGTGTGGACCAGAAAACTTTCCATCGGTCCTGGGGAGGGTGTCTGTATATTTTAACTCTTAACAGCCCCAGCTGTGCCAGGCTGCCTTCAAAGTATTCTGATCTCTCATTTCAGCCACAATTACAAGTTCATCGGAAAATGATGACCGGAGTGGCTCCAGTTTGGAATGGAATAAAGATGGAAGCCTAAGGATAGGGGTTCAGAAGGGAGTGCTTCATGACCGCAGGGCCGATAACTGCTCCCCAGTGGCAGAAGAGGAGACCACTGGGTCAGCAGAGAACGTGCTGCCCAAGGCAGAATCCTCAGCTGGAGATGGTCCTATCCCTTACTCTCAGAGCTCCAGCTCGCTAATAATGCCACGGCCCAACTCAGTTGCAGGTAAGGCCATGCCTCTTCCTGGAAGGGTTATCTCACCAAGCCCGTGGAACCCTAGGTTTGCTGTCTTTACCTGGAAATCTAATCCCAGACACAAGTCAGCATTGTGATCTTCTCTGTAGACCTCAGTTTACCCATCTGTAAACACATAAGGCTGTACTTAATGAGCTTTCAGTAATCCTTTCACTCTGGAATTCTTTAAGTCTATGATTTGTACTGTTGGACCTTTGTAGATGACGTTCAGTATTCTGCCCTTGGTATTTCCTGTAAGCTTGAATGAATTATGACTTCTTATTACATCTTGATACATAGAAATTATTTAGAGTGAAGTGGTAGAACTCAAAAGAATTTCTAATCCAATTTGAAAGCTTTGTTTTGTCTGACTGAAGCTCGTCATAGGTGAGAGGGCAGATATTTCTGTGTGATGGGGTTCTTTTTTTTTTTTTTATTTCTGTATGTGTATCAATGTACTGTCTGCATGCAGGTCTGTGCACCCGTGTCATGCAATGCCGCGGAGGTCAGAAGAGGGTCTCGGATTACCCTGGAACTGGAGCTCTCCTGGAATCGGAGCCTTAGACGGCTCTCGGCCACCATGTGGGTGCTGGGGATCGAACCCGGGTCCTCTGTAAGAGCGGTCGGCGCTCTTAACCGCTAGGCCATCTCTCCAGCCCGTGATGGGGTTCTAATGGAGCTCACAATTGAAAGCATGTGCAGAGGGAATGAGAGCATCTGCAGGAAGCTAGAGGCAGAGTCGCGGCAGTGGTTCTCTGGGTTGATTGTTGGACTGGTTGGTGGCTCATCTTCAAACAAGGAGGGATGTGGTAGATGGTTTCAGAGAGAAGCTTCACTGTTGTGCCTTCTGAAGGGCCTACCTTGTTACCTGCCCTGCTTCTGAATTCAGAAGAGGTACTTGTTACCAGTATAATGCTTAAAAAGTGTCTCCTTTACTAGCACACCAAGTCTGCACATCAAAAGATTTTTCTGATTTTTCTGTAATTTATACTGCTCCTCTGGTTTGTGCTAGGTCATTCTGGCTGTTGTTGGGTGTTTTTTATGATGGAACTCTAAAGCAACTGGTAAATAAATGGCCTTAATGGAAAAGTTGTGAGGTACAACTCTAATTCACTTTCAAAGGAAGTAAAATGGCCTGGTTCCAAAAAGGGATTTGGCTGGTCTGCCAGAGAGAAGTACTAGACAGCATTATGCGTACTGATTGATGGTTCTTCCACAGGCTCCCTGTCCCCACTGGCCTGCTCCTTGAACCTGATATGCTGTACTCAAGCTGATTCAGGCCAGAGTTACAATGAATGGTCACTGTAGTATCCTAGAACTTGACAGCTTTATTTTCTTCAAAATAGCACACTGTATTCAGTATAATTAATCTGTTTCAAAACTGGGAAATACATTAATACATTAATTTTAGCATTGTTAACACTCTGGTTCAAGCTTATGTTTTCTACCGGATGCTCTTTGCTGTGGTCTCCTGCTATGTGAAGTGACAGTGGGTGTGAGCTGACCTTTTCCAGAGACTGCCTGGATTATGGAGCAAAGCTGTCTGATTTCTGCTGTGCTCATTCATTAGCTCTTATGTGTGCCCTTGGGTTAGACCTCCTGTGGAATGGGAGGTTTTACCTCTGGACTTAAGCAGAGACTACCTGGCCTAATGGGTTTGCTCATTTCTCTTCTAAATTGCATACATTAAAAGCCAACTACACAATTTGAAAGGAAATAGCCACAGTGTCCATTAACAAGTGAAGAGTCTGGTAGATACTTCATTTCCCACCTTCCAGTCTTAAAGTTGACCCTTGCGTAAGGAATGGCAACATGTTTCAAGATTTGTGGAAAAGAGAAATGCTCCATTGTATGGACTCTACATAGTACTGTTTATTTAGTAGTTACAGTGCAAGCTGCAGACACGGAACCCTTAAGGTTAGAAGTATTGAAATAAAATGTGAAGGACCATATAGTAAAACCTCTTGGAAGTTTTTGCATGTAAGCACAAACCATCCATGTAAACATAGATTGCCACTTGGTAGGAAAAGTGGGCCCATAGGATAGAGTAAGGAGTGGCAGATGATACCAGGCCTCTGTTGACAGGTGTCTGCATGGGACCTGGAGTTCCTGAGTAAGATCTCCAGCCTTTGCTGTCATGGGGTCTGCTTCAGAGAACCTTGGCTATCTGCTGCGAAGCACAAGGAGCAATTATTTTTTGGTCAAAGATTAAAATTAATTGGGTAGATTTAGAACTTATAAAGGTATTTCTTACAGGGGGATTAATTTGAAATATTGCACCTCAAATAAAAATGAGTGACATGGACATCTTTTCCTTCATTAAAAAGGAGAATGCAAAGCTCTTAACATTGTCGGATAGTCTAGAAGTTAGGGAATAGGTTCTCCTATTTTTTCTTTTTCTTTTTTCTTTTGAAATACTTTCAGAGTTGATCACAGAACACTGTGTATAATTTTCCAGGAAACCAACAAACAGAATTCCCAGTTGACTTACAATTTTCTTGAAACACTAATTGGTAATTGCTCTGGACTTACTGGCATTTATATTTGGTAGGTGCCCATGACTTAGAATTTTAGCAGATGTTGCTTTTTATATAGCAGTTTCCTGTAGCATCGTGAAATGTGCTCCTTACTCAGATGTGTGTGTCTGTATATTTTTACATGTGTAAGTGCATGGCTTAGTCACAAAGATGTTAGAGTGGGTTTTCTGTAATATCACATTGCTTGATTTTGATTTTTCTTGGCAGTGTGTTTAGGATTTACAATGTGTGTATTGTTAAGACCAATGTGAGCTTGGCTTTGCACTTCTGGTGTCTGAGAATGGTCACTTGGTCCACTGGTGAGGAGTGCCAGGGCTCAGAGCAGAGCAGCAGAGGACTCAGTGGCTTCCAAACACCTTAGAAAGCAAAGGTGGCTGCAGCTGGTGGTATAAGGTCCTGCTGCAACTTTAAGCTCAGCTTAGTCAAGGTTATGTGTTTGTTACTGTTTGAAACAGGGTCTTATTTTGTAGTTCAGCTTAGCTTGGGACCCCTGGTGCTCCTGCCTCAGCCACATGAGTGCTGAGATTCCATGTGTGCACGCATGCCTAGCTCTTACTCATGGTTAAAATGGAGAATCGGTCATGCGCAGTGGAGTTGCTCAGGTGCGCTGCTGCATAGTTTGGAGCTGAAACTAGTGGGTGGATATCTGTAAACAGAATATGTAAAAATCTTTTCATCTCCTGTATCTGTGTGAAACTAGGGCCCCACCCCAGTTTTTCTTTTCTCCATTTGGAAATTTTTTTAGTCTTTTCAGTTGTCAGAAAATTACAAATTGAGTATCATGCTCTAAGGGATCAGAGAAGGGGGAGAGAGAATCCTGTTCTTTTTTTTTAGGGGGGGGCTCTTTTTGAGACAGGGTTTCCCTTTAGTCCCAACTGGCCTAGAGCTCACTGTGTAGACCAGGTTGGCTTTGAACTCACAGAGATCCCCCTGCCTCTGCCTCTGGGATTAAAGGTGTGTGCCACCAGGCCCAGCTGAGAGAAGCCTTTTGAGACTATTCTCTAGGACCAAACCCTGGCTCTCAAATGAGTTATGTATGGGCAAAGGCTCTGATGGCCTCTTCTGCTTAAGCCACAGTGGGTACATTCACCACGAAGCATATTAAGCAAGGCCTCCTTAGGAATGAACCTAGCATTAGGTTTTAGACTGTGTTGTTAGAGGGATCCTAGAGGGGAGGGGTGGGCCTGCCACCACTGCAGGGAGTTTCTCTCTGTGCAGGATCTAGAGAGAAGTTTAAGGCTGTCATTGGATTATCCCACTAATCGCAGAATTCTGCATAAGGAATTTATTTATTTATTTATTTATTTATTTATTTATTTATTATTTACCTATTTTTATTTGAGACAGGGTCTCTTATAGCCCAGACTGACCTCAAACTAGCTATGTAGCCTGACTTTGAACTCCTGATCTCCCTGCCTCCACTACCCACCTTGTAGGAGTATAGGCATATACCACCATACCAGTTTAGCTTAATCTTTCTTTTTTTTTTGTCTTTTGGAAACAAGGTCTCCCTGTAGCCCCAGCTGTCCTGGAACTCACTATGTAGACCAGGCTGGCCTTGAACTCACAGAGATCTGCCTGTCTCTGCCTCCCAAGTGTTGGGATTATAGGCGTGCACTACCATGCCTGGCTTAGCTTTCTTTTTTTTTAATTTTTTTAAATTAATTTTATTTATTTCTGTATGTGTATGAATGTACTGTCTGCATGCAGGTCTGTGCACCCGTGTCGTGCAATGCCGCGGAGGTCAGAAGAGGGTGTCGGATTCCCCTGGAACTGGAGTTCTCCTGGAACTGGAGTTTCAGACGGTTCTCAGCCGCCATGTGGGTGCTGGGGATCAAACCCGGGTCCTCTGTAAGAGCGGTCGGCGCTCTTAACCGCTAGGCCATCTCTCTAGCCCTCCTGGCTTAGCTTTCTAATGAGAGTATTGTACATAGTCTTTGCCATGTATAGAACATTATTTAAATGCACATAGTGTATAATTAGGCAGCAGATATGCACCAGTAAGAGGCAGAAGCACTGGTGTATGTTCTTGAAGGGAAGGGTTCAGATATTTAATCTTTTGTCTGGGAAGGGTGAGTGTAGGTAAATGTTACATTCTCTAAGATGCATCAAGAGGGTACTGGACATCCCTGAGGTTCTTGTTGAATGAAAGAATGAAGAGTGATGTTAATATAAAGAAGGAAAAAACAGAAAGCTGCGAGGAAGTAGGATGGTCTCAGGAGAGATGGTACTTAGGCAGCTGGATCTTAGTCACAGCCTATGGAGTAGCCAAAGGGTTTTCAGAAGACTGATGCCCCAACTTGACTTCTGTCTCTTGTATCCTGGTTCTACTGATGACTTCAACAGTCCTTAGAAAGCATAACCCTTAGAATGTAATTTTTTCTGAGCACCTCATTTTAGATAATGTCTATATTTTATTATCCTGAAGGATCATCATGTGTCTAAGATTGATAGGACTTTATGTTATAATATTTAACCTATAAACTAAATTAGGTCAGTTTGACCCAGGATGTATATGTAATTAAGTTTTTTTGGTATATTTTTAGATGTGTGGTGTGTGTGTGGGTGTGTGGTGTGGGTGTGTGTGTGTGTTTGCCTGCATATATGTAAGTGCACCTGTGTCATGCAGTGCAATGCAATGGAAGCCAGAAGAGGGCGTCAACTCCCCTGGAACTGGAGATACAGTTGGTTGTTACTTAAAATATGGATGCTGGGAATGGAATCCAGGTCCTCTGCAAGAGCAGTCAGTGGTCTTAACCACTGAGCCATTTCTCCAGCCCACAAAAGTTTTTCTTTTTTTTTTTTTTTTTTTTTTGTCTTTTTGAGACAGGGTCTCCCTGTAGCCACAGCTGTCCTGGAACTCACTCTGTAGACCAGGCTGGCCTTGAACTCACAAAGATCCGCCTGCCTCTGCCTCCCAAGTGCTAGGATTAAAGGCGTGCGCCACCACGCCCTGCAAAAGTTTTTCTTTTTTAAGGCAAAACATGTACTATATATTTGTAAGACTTGCTGAGAATAAGCAAAAATTAGTTCATGGTAGTTATTTTATAATCTTGACTTACTTGTGTATACATGTAAGTGACCCCCTAAGGCTTTTTAATGGTTAACTATATGCTGTGAGTCTTACTGTTTTGGTCAGAAATAAATAAAATAATACATTGCAGTATCTAATACATATTCATACAGACACATCCATATACATTTTTATACATACATACATATATGTACTTTGGAGCTTCAGAAAGTGTTTGTGCTTTCACTGCCAAGAGCTAGCTTTTAATGTTCTGAGAACTGTAGTACTGTGCATGCAGAGTTTGCATATTAAGAAGGTCGGAATTCCAAACAGCAGTGAGCATCCCAGCACTGCAAAGAAGAATCTAGTTCTATGCCATGTGTTAGCGGTAAATACTTCACTTTGCTGTATGACACTGGTTGTCAGGACTTTTCATTTTGGAAGTGGATAATGAAGTTGGTGTCTTTCAAGGAACAGTGGAGAATTCTGGCAATCAGACCAACATTACCTTAAAAATTAGTAGTGCTTAATTGTTTCCATTTTTCAGTTAACAATACTGCTGGAAAAACAAGCTGGGATAAATAATCATCCTGAATTTTGCACAAAGTTGGAGCTGAATTGCTTAATAATTTATAACTTACAGTAGTTTAGATATGGCATTAAACTAAATTTCACTTTAATATTGCAGCAACAAGCTCTACCAAATTGGAAGACCTGAGTTATTTAGATGGACAGAGAAATGCTCCTCTCCGGACATCGATTAGATTGCCATGGCACAATACAGCAGGAGGTAGGACACAGGAAGTGAAAGGTATCTATCCTTGCATTTGCGTATGATGTCATATGATGAGCTTGTTCACTTAACTTGAAAGTCCCTGATAACCAGTATCTAAACTGGTTTTGTTGTGGTTGTTGTTGTTTTTGGTTTTTTTGGTATTTTTGAGACAGGGTCTCCCTATAGCCTCACCTGGCCTGGAACTCACTTTGTAGACCAGGTTGGCCTTGAACTCACAGAGATCCACCTACCTCTGCCTCCTGAGCACTGGGATTAAAGGCATGAGCCACCACACCCAGCTCTAAACTGTTAAAGAGTGAAGTATGAATGTACTTTTTTTTTTTGTCTTTTTGAGACAAGGTCTCCCTGTAGCTCCAGCTGTCCTGGAACTCACTCTGTAGACCAGGCTGGCCTTGAACTTACAGAGATCCACCTGCCTCTGCCTCCTGAGTGCTGGGATTAAAGGTGTGCACCACCATGCCCGGCATGTGTGTATGTACTTTTATTTATTTTTTTATTTTTTTAATTTTATTTATTTTTGTATGTGTATGAATGTACTGTCTGCATGTAGGTTTGTGCACCCGTGTCATACAATGCTGCGGAGGTCAGAAGAGGGTGTCGGATTCCCCTGGAACTGGAGTTCTCCTGGAATTGGAGTTTCAGACGGTTCTCAGCCACCATGTGGGTGCTGGGGATCGAACCCGGGTCCTCTGTAAGAGCAGTTGGCGCTCTTAACCGCTAGGCTATCTCTCCAGCCCCATGTGTATGTACTTTTTTTTTAATTTTAATTTTTATTTATTTCTGTATGTGTATGAATGTACTATCTGCATGCAAGTCCGTGTGGTGCAACGCCGCGGAGGTCAGAAGAGGGTGTCGGATTCCCCTGGAACTGGAGTTCTCCTGGAATTGGAGTTTCAGGCAGTTCTCGGCCGCCATGTGGGTGCTGGAGATCGAACCTGGGTCCTCTGTAAGAGCGGTCGGCACTCTTAACCGCTAGGCCATCCCTCCAGCCCCATGTATGTACTTTTAAAATATCTAAAAAGCCTGCTAGGAAGATAGCCTGAATAGTTTTCGGCTTTTTCCTTACAGTGTATGATTAAATTACTTTGGACATTGAAAAATAATTCTGCAATAAGTTATTTCAAAGTGAAAGAGAGTTTAACACTCAATAGATAGTTGCCATTAACAAAGCATCAGTCTTGTTTCTGGCCCCTAGACTGTATCATCCACATCCTGTGACTGGCTGTAATGCCCAGTTGTGTAGTCAGTACCCTTATTGTGCAGGAAAAGCACCATTGCCCCAGATGAGAGCTGTGCCCTTGTACCTGAGAAGCTGCATTCTCATTTTACCTGAGGAAGAGTAGAAGGAACACAGCTTCAGTGTGCTTTCTGATAAGCAGTCCATATATGACTTGGCCCTTGCATTGCTTTCTCTGTATGTGTAAAAATAACTTGGAAGTGTGAAAGGAAGGGCAAGTCATTTTAAAAGGATACTTTGGGGGACAAATAGGGAGTGACAAATAAGTATTATAGGAGAATTTAGAAGACCAGGTAATTTGTCAAAATATTTCAACAAGAATAGCATATTGTTTCTGAGTATACTAAATTAACATCCTCCTGAAAGCAGTGTTTGTTTCTTTTTCCCTCACAGCACGGTTTGCTCCATACAAGCCACAAGATATTTTGTTGAAACCCTTGCTGTTTGAAGTTCCCAGCATCACAACCGACTCTGTGTTTGTGGGAAGGGATTGGCTCTTTCACCAGATAGAAGAAAACTTGAGGAACACAGAGCTGGCAGAAAACAGAGGAGCAGTGGTTGTGGGAAATGTGGGATTTGGGAAGACAGCCATCATTTCCAAGTTGGTGGCACTGAGCTGCCACGGAAGCCGTATGAGGCAGATTGCATCCAACAGCCCCAGTTCATCACCCAAGAGTATGTCCATGTTTACTGCTTGTCTAGCTCATGTTACTGTAAGATAGGCGGAGGAGACTGCTGTTTGTTGACAGGAATTACCAGTTTTCTTAAGTTGCTCTAGCTGCTGTATGATTGTAGGTTAAGCGAACTGTCTGAATACTTCCATCTCTCACAGTGTAGTGGGGTGTTCTGTCTTGACCTCCCTCCCCCCTCCCCCTCCCCCTCTCCCCTCCCTCCTTTCCCCTCCTTCCCCCTCCCCTATATACACAAGGTCTCTATGCATCCCAGGCTGCCCTCAAACTTAACATCTGTCAGCCTCAATCACCTACAAGTGCTGAGATTATAGGCATGCACCACAATGCCTAGCTTCACTGCTCCCTTCATATATAAGAAAACTATTCAAAGAAAATATTTTGGAGTAGTAACAAGAACAATAGAGTCATGTGAGGGGTTTTGTGGTTTTTTTTTCAACCAATGAAGTAAGAAGTATAGTAACCTAGGAAAACTATTCTCCAGCAGGAAGACAGGGTTTGAGGATGTACAGTTTGTCTGGAACTAATCCAGAAGTATATTCCACACTTGGTTTTTGTTTGTTGGTTTGGTTTTGGGGGGTTTTCACACACACACTTGTTATATTGTATGCTGATGTTACAATGGGTGGCTCTCTCCTCCAGCGTCAGATCCCACCCAGGACCTTCCATTTACTCCGTTACTTTCTCCAAGTTCTTCCACAAGTGGTCTCAACACGGCCAAAACACCTGCTGGCTCTGGTACTTCTGAAAACCAGAGACCTAGAGAGGATGCGGTGAAATACCTGGCCTCTAAGGTAACTGCTTCTGTTTCATGGGGATCTTCCGGTTAGAGATGTGCTAGTTTGGCTTCGAAAAGTGAACTGGAAAAAGGATCTTATAACAAAAACAACTGCTTGGTTCTAGAATGTGGCTTTTAATGAAACATGATTAGTACTCTAAATAAAATGTTTTAATGAAAAATCCTAAAGACGATGCCAGTGGGTTTATACCTCAAGGCGGTAAGATAAAGCATGTGTACTTTCTGCAGTCCATCCTTACAAGTACACACCCTTTCATTTGCTGTGTCACCGGGAGATGAAGAGAGATTTAAACTTGACACTGACCTCTTCCACTTGTACTCTGTTGTCTGGGGCCTTGGTTCTCTGCGTCCTTCTATCAGAGGTCTCATGAGAGGTCATAAAAGAAACTTGGCTGACTTCTTCCTAAATGCATGGTCATCAAGGAGTTTCTGAAATTTTCCTTCTGTTCTGCTTCTAAGATTGGCTCATATGATACCTTCACCTTCTGCACCGAAGCAGTCACCCTCCTGAGGTGCTGCCATCTCCCTGGTCAGCAGTGGTGGGAATGGTGGAGCGGGGAACCAGCAGGGATGGCGGTGGTCAGGGCACCTTGAAAGGACACTGCTATGAGGGGATACAGAAGAAGTTAAAGGGACACTGCTCCTCTCAGATGCCTGCTGGCTCCCCTGTCCCCTAGAGGTAGCACAGTGAGCCCTGATACTCTGACCACCAATTCAGAGCAGTCCTCTGGACATGAAGGCATGATCTGAGGTGAGCCATAATGTGTCAGTCTCAAAGCCAACCTTTCTGTGGTGACTTTTCAAACCTGCTCATTGTGATCTACAGTAAGAAACACATCTTAGCACTTGTGTATACATAACCACATGTATAACAGAAGCAAAGGTATTATTGAACTGTGCTTAGTGTGCCATGTAACATGTCCAGTAATTTAAATTCACTTTATTCAAATATTTTTTTAAATTACCTTTGATTCCAAATTGATTCTATAACTTGCTTTGGATTAGCCAGCTTCTTTTTGTCAAACACTGAATAAGACTGTGGTTTGCACAGTTGAGTGCTTTGAGTTGATTATTGGTTTCCTCATGTAGATTCCTTTTAATCTCTGTCCATGTAGGAGTTGAAAGGCAGTGACCATTTCTTTAAGTGCTAGTGACATATTTATTCTAAGCTAGAAGTCATACAGTGCTTCTCAGTTGGCCTAAAAGATCCCCCACATCTACTCTTGCTACTTGCTAAGAAACTGCAGCCCTGAAACCTTGAGCAAGATCTTGGAGTGTCCTTGTCATCTTGACCAAGCTTTTCCTGTGTCTGGGGCTGTGAGCTATGCACTGAAGCCAGTAGTTTGTAGCCTATTTGTTATTGAGGCTGCAGAGATGAATGGCCAGCGGTGACCCAGACCTTCTGGAAAGCCACCGCCTTCCACAGGAGTGTGCTGTCCTTTTCCACCTTTCTCACCTTATCCTTACAAGGTTCCTTTCATCCTCATCTGGAAAATAAGGATTTTTTATTTCTGAGCAGCATACTTCTTGTTCCCAAGGGCTCTGTCTCTGGCACTGTCCGTGTGGTCTGACAGACAGCCCACTGCCACAGCACATCCATCTGAACCCAGGGAAGCCCTCGGCCTTCCCATGCTGGGGCAGCTCCTTTCTTCTCTCGTGCCCCCTCATGTGATACGCAGATAACTTGGAATTTCTGATCTTTATCCTTCAGTATCTCTTGAAGAAGTGTGAGTGTCAGGAGGGGGCTGAGAGCGTGAGCCATTCCTGGCAGGAGGAAGAAGGAACTATAACTTTGCAGCTTGGGTTCATAGCTGGCAACTGGATCCTTCTCTTTTTGGGTCAGCAGAGGGTCCCCTTGAGGTGCTGCTGCCCTTCCTTTAATCGTAGCACTCGGGAGGCAGAGGCAGGCGGATCTTTGTGAGTTCAAGGCCAGCCTGGTCTACAGAGTGAGTTCCAGAACAGCTGTGGCTACAGGGAGACCCTGTCTCGAAAAGACCAAAAAAAAAAAAAAAAAAAAAAAAAAAAAAAAAAAGAAAATGCAGTACAGAAGGCAGTATCAGGAACATTGGGCTCGCTTGGAAGTTCTCTAAGCCAGATTAGGTATTGGGTTTTATAGATGACTTTTACTGTGTATCTACATTCAGTACAGAGTACATTGTGCTGATTTTTGTGTTAATCAAGATGGATTTGTGGCTGCAATTAATGGTCTGCTGAGAACTCAGTAAACCACACCAAGGAAGAAAGGAATAAATGAATCAATTAAGCTTGTTAGAGACTCAGTCTTAGGGAATAGAAGTATTTTTTTTTTTTTGTCTTATTATCTCAGGAAAGGGCCAGAGTTGTACTCTTATTTGAAGTCGTGTTAAGAGCTGTGGAGGGGATGAGGTGATGTTGCGGTCTTTGCTTCTCCCTCAGGTGGTGGCCTACCACTACTGCCAGGCCGACAACACTTACACGTGCCTGGTGCCGGAGTTTGTGCACAGCATTGCAGCTTTGCTCTGCCGATCCCACCAGCTGACTGCCTACAGAGACCTGCTGGTCAGAGAGCCCCAGCTGCAGAGCATGCTGAGCCTCCGCTCCTGTGTGCAGGACCCAGTGGCTGCTTTCAAGAGAGGCGTGCTGGAGCCACTCACAAGCCTGAGAAACGGTAACTGTACCTCCTCAGCAACCCTTAGGCCCTTTCCTAGTATAGGATGCCCAAGTGATCCACAGAAGGAGGGTGGTCAGCTTCGGCCTGGGATAACAGAAGATGTTGGAGAGTCAGTGCACATCTGGTCCCATCACACCCAGGTGGTATAGATTCCAGTGAAAGGTCTCTAATAAGAATAAGATCTACAACTAATCATTTTTTTTGGGGGGGTGGGTCTTTTTCAAGACAGGGTCTCCCCGTAGCCCCAGCTGTCCTGGAACTCCCTCTGTAGACCAGGCTGGCCTTGAACTCACAAAGATCCGCCTGCCTCTGCCTCCCAAGTGCTAAGATTAAAGGCATGCGCCACCACACCCAGTTTTGTTTTGTTTTGTTTTGTTTTGGTTTGGTTTGGTTTTTTTTTTTTTTTTTTTGGTCTTTCAACTAATCATTTCTTTTTTTTTTTTTTTTTTAATTCTTAAAAATTTTTTATTTATTTCGGTATGTGCATGAATGTACTGTCTGCATGCAGGTCGGTGCACCCGTGTCGTGCAATGCCGCGGAGGTCAGAAGAGGGTCTCGGATTCCCCTGGAACTGGAGTTCTCCTGAAATTGGAGTTTCAGAGGGTTCTCGGCCGCCATGTGGGTGCTGGGGATTGAACCCGGGTCCTCTGCAAGAGCGGTCGGCGCTCTTAACCGCTAGGCCATCTCTCCAGCCCCCTCAACTAATCATTTCTTAAGAAGCCATTTATAAGGACCGAGAAAAGGAGGCTTTCCCCCCTCCAAAGGTTTGATACTTATTATGTGAGATGAATCAACAGTAGTCAGATTAACAGGACAAAGCTAAGCAGGTTTACTAACCCCTGCAGGGCATGCATGTGGAAGAAACCTCAGTCCCTGGTAGCTGAGAACGGGAGTTGAGGCTTCTAAAGGATCTTCAACAAAGAGCAGTAACTTTTAGAGAAACAGGACTAAAGAAAAGAAAAGGAAGTTTGGGCTTTCAGAGGAAACTATGGGAAGATAAATATGTAAGAAAATTAATGCATGGAGACCCTGTCTCAAAAAGACCAAAAAAAAAAAAAGAAAATTAATGCGGGGCTGGAGAGATGGCCTAGCGGTTAAGAGCGCCGACCGCTCTTACAGAGGACCCGGGCCGATCCCCAGCACCCACATGGCGGCCGAGAACCGTCTGAAACTCCAATTCCAGGAGAACTCCAGTTCCAGGGGAATCCGACACCCTCTTCTGACCTCCGCGGCATTGCACGACACGGGTGCACAAACTTGCATGCAGACAGTACATTCATACACATACATAAATAAATAAAATTAATAATAAAAAAGAAAAAAGAAAATGCTTGATGCAAGCAGTAAGTCTGCTCTCTGGACCTCTCCGATGCTGCAGCTCCAGAGGCCTATACTTGTCCCCCTCCTGGTGGAGTTATCTCCTGTGGTTAGGCTGTGGGGCTGGGCAGAGAATGCCTCTGAATTTACTTCTTAGTTGTTTGACCTTCACGGGAGGTGAATTCTGGTCTCCCATATAACTGTGAGCTGTTTAGATGACCAACACGTTGAAGACAGTTGGCTGAGTAGTTTGCATCCCTAAGTAGCAGAGAAGTGAGTGGATTGCTGGGAATTTTTCAGCATTTTTTTTTTTTTTTGGTTTGTTTTAGCTCTTAAATCTAATACCATTTTTAGGAGTTTCCATTTGAGGCCACCCCCCTCATTCCCTGAATAGTCTACAAGTAGAGGTATTATGATACTATGGGCTCATCAAGCTTTCCCACCTCCTTTTCCCTTCCTCTGTTTTTAAAAAACATTTTATTATTTTTATTTTGTGTGTTCAAGGGTATTTGCTTCCATGTAGGTAGGCACACCTGTGTTGTGTAATGCCCACGTCAGAATGCCCAGGTCAAAAGAGTGCATCACACTGCCCAGAACTGGAGTTACAGATGGTTGTTAGCTACCATGTGGGTGCTGGGAATCGAACCTGGGTCCTCTGCAAGAGCAATCAGTGCTCTTAACCACTGAGCCACCCCCCCCTTTTAAATTTTTTTTATTTTGCCAGTGGTGGTGGTGCACACTGAAGCCGTAGAGACAGGAGGATCTCGAGTTAAGGGCAGCCTGGGCTACATAGGCCCTTTTAAAAAAATTATGTGTATATTGCATACATGTATGTAAGTGTACCCATGTGGTACAGTACCCGTGGAATCAGAAGAAGGCCTTGTGTTTCCCTTGAACTAGAGTTTGGACAGTTGTTAGCCACCATGTGGATGCTGGGAATCGAACCTGGGTCCTCTATAAGAGCAGCTGGTGCTCTTAACCACTGAGCCATCTCTCAACCCCCCCCCCCACCACCACCTCGCTCTTCTTTGAGCTAAAAGCTAGCTATGTACAAAGCATTTCCTGCTAGAAGATGCTAGAAAAAGGGACTGAAATAAATCTGGGCAGAAAGCTGACACCAGTAAACAGAAAACTAGGCTTGGGCTGTGCAGAGGACCACCACCCCCCACCCCACCCCAGCATCTGTGAAGCAGAGTGATTTAGGCCAGACAGTGGCCCCTGGGTTGTGGTGTCCAAGGGGTTCTTTTTCCTAGCCTGGAGCTAGTCCACTGAGAAGTTCTAACTGAGAGAGAGCCTGGTGTCTTTTCCAGGTATTTTTCTACATGTGTCTATTATTTTTGCTGTAGACTACACTAGTGATAGTGCTATATGAAGAACTAATGGTATTATATCCACGATTGAGATTCTGCTAATGTGTGTAAAAGCAATGTTTCTGAAAACTGTTCTGTAAGAATTGGTTTTCTTTTGGCTCTGTGCTCTGGTTTTCATTATAAATTTAATAGAAAATATGCTTCTTTTGAAAACATGTCTTCTACCATATGTAAATCCTTTTAGGTTTTGCTAACACTTTAAACTGTGGATTAAAATGCACTAAGTGATGCCATGTTATAGAAATGTATAATTTCTTAATTTGAGAAAATTATTTTATCCTTTAGAGCAGAAAATTCCGGAAGAAGAATACATTATTTTGATAGATGGCTTAAATGAAGCTGAATTTCATAAGCCTGATTATGGAGATACACTATCTTCATTTATTACCAAAATTATTTCTAAATTCCCTGCCTGGTTGAAGTTGATTGTGACTGTGAGAGCAAATTTTCAGGTAACATAAGAATTTTCAACTTTCCAAATCCCCACGCTGAAAATGTACAATGATAAATGCCAATAACTTAGTACTATAAACTACTTCATTACTGAATTGAAAACTGTATCAGGACTTTGAAATTTAGTCTAGAGAGTCACCAAAGAACATTGACCTTTGTACCCTCAAGGCAAGATTATTAAGGTGTCAGCTAAGTGTCATACCAGAAGTGAGTTGTACTGCAACTAGTCCTGTCTTACCGTAACAGGGTATGTGCGCTGGCTGAGGCTTCTGGCCAACTGGTCTACTAGTGTTTAAAACTATTCCTACCAGTAGCTATTTCCATGGGTTTATGATGGTTCTTTACAGAGTTTTGTTTTTACTTTGTAATACTAGTGGATGAAACCCTTTTTTTTTTTTCATCATTAACCTGAGATTAGATCCAAATTTAAACTATATTTTTGTTGTTACAGACCTTTGAGTCCTGCACTGTCAGTCAGACATGTTTTCTTCAGTAAGAATAATTTGGCAGGCAGGGAAGGACCATGACAGGAGATCTGTGTTCTTTTCCTAGCTAAGTTTGCCAGATGCGTGCTTAGCTTCCATGCAAAATGGAGATGGCCGTGCTCTGCCTTCTTGCTACAGTTACTGCATTATGGATGCGTCCTTCAAGCTCCTCTCTGCTCTCTGTTAGGCCTGTACTTACTTGAGTAGGAAAGGGGTGGCGGAGGACGTTGTTTCTGGCTGCTGGGTACATAGGTACATCTGTCACCAAAAATTAATTACACCATGCAATTACGATTCAAGTACCAGTGTACCTATATCACATTTCCATTAAAAATTTTACTTCATTATTTTTCAGTACAAGAATGTCTTATTATACTGAAGTAGGCAGTGGGTTTTTTGTTGTTGTTGTTTTTACTGCTGCTGTCAAGGGATACAAATGGGGAGGGCAGTCTCAGATTTCCTGGTTGGATTTCACAGCCCCCCTGGATCTGATGCACAGAGAAGATGACATTATCTCGGCATCTAGCTGTGTTCTTAGATGTGCAGTGTTGGTTTGTATTTTTCCTTGCTGTATAACCAGTTGCACAGTGCAGGGATTATGAGTGTTGGTTCACCTGCGGGGTCTCACTGCCCCCCGTTGGTGTGGCCTGGTTGCTGCTGTCTGCTTGGGCCTCTCCCTCTGCTCACTTGGCTGAGTCCTCGACGAGGCCTTTGGGAAAGCCTTTACCAATTCTATCTTGCTTCAGGATTTCTTTCACATAAGCTTTTTATCTGTACCTTATCCTATTACATGCTTTAATACAAAACAATGGGCCCCTGTAATCCATGAAAATCCTCCTTGAAAGAGAACGAGTGAACCTGGCTTAAAATGCTGCTCAAGTGAAAGAGGAAACTTTGTGGAGTGACACTTTGGGTTTTTATTTTCTCGCAGGAAATCATCAGTGCCCTGCCGTTTGTCAAGCTTTCCTTAGATGATTTTCCAGATAACAAGGACATTCACAGTGACCTGCACGCCTACGTCCAGCACAGGGTCCACAGTAGCCAGGACATCCTCAGTAACATCTCCCTGAATGGCAAGGCCGATGCCGCCCTCATCAGCAAAGTCAGCAGCCACCTGGTGCTGCGGAGCCTGGGGTCCTACCTGTACCTTAAGCTCACCCTGGACCTCTTCCAGCAGGGACATCTGGTCATCAAGAGTGCCAGCTACAAGGTGGTGCCTGTGTCTCTGTCTGAGCTCTATTTGCTGCAGTGCAACATGAAGTTCATGACCCAGTCTGCCTTCGACAGAGCCCTTCCCATTTTAAATGTGGCCCTCGCGTCCCTTCACCCCATGACAGACGAGCAGATTTTTCAGGCTATTAATTCTGGCCACATCCAAGGCGAGCAGGCCTGGGAAGACTTTCAACAGAGGATGGACGCCCTCTCCTGCTTCCTCATTAAGAGGCGAGATAAAACGCGAATGTTCTGCCACCCATCCTTCAGGGAGTGGCTGGTATGGAGAGCAGATGGTGAAAGCACAGCCTTCCTGTGTGAGCCCAGGTATGGGAGGTCCTTCTCATTGGTGCCCACAGGGGTCTCTGTCACTTGGAGAGGAATTTGCATGGTTTTTAATGGAAAGGCAACTTGGATTGAATAATTCATTTTGCTGCTTTGTTTTCCACGCTTTGGGCCAGAAGGAGAAGCAGTGAGAGTGGTTTCCTACTTCACTATGAAAGCTTCCTGCCTTTGATTGCTAGAACTGCAGGACTCCAGTGGGGGCCATTTCCTAGCTGCCAGTTCTCTCGAAGATCTGTCTGCTCGCCCATCAGCACAAACAGGGTCAGGTGTGGGATGGAATGTGGTCTTTGCTTCAGGGAATAGCAGGTTTATACAGACTGTTTGTGGCCTGGGGTCTCTGTCTTGCCCTGCTACTGGTGACTACCTCTTGCAATACTGCACCTTGTCCTGGGGAGAAGTGTTGGGGGCACAGAGGAGAACCCAGTAATCCAACCTGGCTGACTCCTTTTGAATCAGTGGTTCAGCTGAGTATTGCAGGTTAGACCAGGGCAGGATGCAGTTCTTGCAGAACTTGAACTACATGTCCTCCTGCCTCCCTCCCTGCCCGCCTGCCTGCCATCACCTAGTTTGAAATCGGGTGAGGTGTGAAGAATTGGAGGGCCAGAGTGCCTTCAGTTAATGATGCTCTCAAGCCTTTCTGAATAGCTTGTAACTTTGCTTTCTTGAGCAGCTGTGCCCTGAGTCAAGATTGCCCCCTATTCTACTCATGGGGCTGGTAAGCTGCTAGATGGTCCCCTTACAGCCATAGTGGGCATTGGGCCAGATGCTTGGGTCCAAAAATGAAGAGGCAGGTGACCATCTGGGAACCACAGAACTGCTGTCCTCCCCACAGGCACTGATAGGTCTGGTGCTGTTCAGTGCCATGGCTGTTGCTTCCTTATGTGACGCTTCTGGACTCAAGGTTTGTTGTTAATGTTTCTCAAACCTGATTTGGGGCAGTAAGTTGATTATTAAAGCCAGATCACAGTGACTCAGTTCACCAAGTTGTATTATCGACTTCCGCGGCATTGCACGACACGGGTGCACAAACCTGCATGCACACAGTACATTCATACACATACAGAAATAAATAAAAAATAAAAAAAAAGAAAATCGTTTTTAGGAAGATCAACTGTAGTTAAGTTTGTAGAAACATAAAAACAGTTCGAAGACTTACAGGGCCCAGGTTCCTTACTAGTGCTAGGAGCAAGAAGCAGCTGGACTGTAGTCATCATTAGTTCGTGCTGCTTCTTGGCCAGTGGGGGCAGCACAGGACAGCTGAGAGCATGGTGTCTCAGAGGACCAACAACTGCAGACAGGCCGCAGTCCCCAGAGCATGAGGCTGCCCACCCCTTGTGAGGAGAGGTGGGTCTGGGCACACTTCCCCCGTTCTGCGGGCCATCTCTGAACAGCTTGCTTTGTGATAAGGATCTCTCATTAGGTACAGCCACATTTTTCTAGCTTCCTTCTGCTTCTGATGTTTTTGTCCCATGAAGTCCTTGTCTATTTTAATGGCTTGAAACATTTCTCTTGATATTTTCTTCTAGTGCTGCATTGTTTTTACTCTTAACATATAAGGCTTTATCTTTTTTCTTTTTTAAAAAAAGATTTAAGTCGGGTGTGCACTTAAAGAGGCAGGTGGATCTTTGTGAGTTCAAGGCCACCCTGGTCTGCCGAGTGAGTTCCAGGACAGCTGGGGCTACAGGGAGACCTGTCCAAAAAGACCAAAAAAACAAAAACAAAGATTTAAAATTTAAAAATTTTTAAAAATCTATGTGTTTATCTGTGTCTGTGAGTGAATGCCAAATAATCGTTGTATGCACAGGGGCTAGTAGAAGGTGTTGGGAGTCTTGGAACTAGAGCTAAAGGCAGTTATAAGCCACCCAGTTCAGGGGCTGAGAATAGAACTCAGGTCCTCTGGAAGAGCAGCAAGCATCGTAACTGCTGAGCCATCTCTCCAGCCTCTAAGTCTTTATTTTTGAGTTGATTTTTTTAACTGATAAGAGGGAAGTGTCTAATTTCATTTTTCTGCATGTAGACACCAGTTTTTACAGCACCATTTGCTAAAAGGACAGTCCTTTTTCAATGCATGTTATTTTCATGTTGTTGAAAATCAGTTGGCTATCAGAATGTGACTTCGCTTCTGGAGTCTTAAATTCCATTGGTCTGTGTGTCTTTATGCAAATACCCTGCTGTTTTGATAACTACAGCTTTGTAGTCTGTTTTGAAGTCAGGTACTGTACTGCCTACTGCTTTGTTCTTCTTGCTCATATATTTTAATTTTGCAAGGATACTTCATAGGTTGTGGGGAACACTTCTAAAAGTAGATATACACTTTTATATTTCTGTGTGATATTAGAATCACAGATTGTTTCCTGGATTTATCAACTCATTAAGATTTCACAAGGACTTATGGTGTAGAACAATCTCCTGTTATTGCCATTAACTAGAGGAAAAAAATGAATAAAATACTAATAGGTGCAACAGGTCTACTGCAGACATAAGTAGCTGTCAGAAGCATCATAGGCCATGCTCTGGCAATAGTAAATCTAGTTTGGTGCTTTTGCCTGGCATGGAAGAGTGAGAAGAGCCAGCAGAAGGTGCAAGAAAGATGACCTCTTAAACGTCACCTGGAGGTCTTTTGGAGGCTCTGCAGAGTGGAGTGTCTGGGGTCAGGGTGAGGAGGGTGCCCGGCAGGAGAGACTTGCTCCCCTGGAGTTAGAGGTGCATCAGGATGGAGAGAGGCCTTGCCTTGCGGACAGACCAGAGGAGGAGGAGGAGCTGCATAGGCGACTTCAAGATGTTACGTCGCAGAGGCTTTGCTCTTAGCAGGCCTTTCCAGGTCAGAGTCGGCTTTGGTTTTCACCCTGTGGTCAACGCCATTGATAGAAAGGTGTGGTGTGACTTAGTGAGGGAGCTTGTACCTGGAGAGGGAAAAGAGCTCTGGACTTCTGGGACTGTTGGAGAATTGCAGGGAAGGAGGTTAGAGGTAAACAAGAGGTAAAGGGAGATTTAGTGGAAGTGCTGAGATTTTCAGCATAGAAAATAATCCTGCATCCTTAGGAGACGGCTTCTGCTGAGTTGTAGGGAGGGGCAGATGAGAGAGCCAAAGACCCAGGGTGGGAAGTGAAAGAGTTGAGAGGCATGGGCTTTGGCTTTTAGTCACAGGAAGTTAGTTCTTGCTGACAAGTGTATGAGACAACATGGGGAAACAGTTCCCACAAAGGGAGGAAAGCAGAGCTAAGTGCCCAGGGTGCGGCTGCTCCTGCGTATTCCCACTGAGCCTGTTCTTTGCACTGTTGTTCTGGCTGAAGTTCATCCTGGTCATATGTTGAGAGAGCTCCTCAAGGGAAGAACCCTGCATTGTTCTCCCACGAGCCCAGGCTCTTGGGCCTGGCAGACTATTCAAATCCCTGCTCTCTTGGTCACTAGCCATTTGGCCTTGGACAAATAACCTGTTCAGATTGTTTCTTCATGGACACACTTACAGGATCATGTGGGTAAAGGAGATAGCTCAGTGAGGATTCCACATCTGAAGTAGAGCACTGGCTTGACAGCTGCCAGCTGTGCAACAGGATCAGACTCGGGACTGCGGGTTGTTGAAGAGAGCACAGTGGTGGGACTTGAGAGAGAAGAAGCCACATGCTTTGCGGAGAGCTCTGAGGACCTCTGCGCTGGCCACTGAGAGGTGCTTATTACCGCGCAGGGCGAGCTGCGCTGTGCCATCTATCTGGTTTAGCAGAGATTAATTATAAAGAATAAAGGGCTTCAATGTGCTGTTTTCGTGTAGCACATGACATATGTTGATCACATCTAGCCCCTCCCATTTCTCTTTCCTAGACCTTTTTCCATTTTGTGCTGTTCTAGTTAGCTTTCTATTGCAGTGATAAAACACTCTCACCAAAAACAACTTGAGGAGGAGAGTGTTTATTTCATCTTACAGCTTCCAGGTTACAGTCAATCTCTGAGAGGAGCCAGGGCAGGAACCTGGAGGTAGGAACTGAAGCAGAGACCATGGAGGAGGACTGTTTATTGGTTTGCTCCTGTCACTGAGCTCAGCTGCTTCCCTTGCACAGCTTGGGGTCAACTGCCCAGGGAAGGTACTGCCACAGTGGCCTGGGCCTCCCACATCAATGAACAGTTAAGAAAATGCCTCCCAGACATGCGTAGCAGCCAGTCTGATAGAAGCAAATTCCCAACTAAGGTTTTTTCTTCCCAGATGTCTCTGGTTTGTATCAAGTTGACAAAAATGAAACAGTACACAAGCCATCTGTTGTTTATTTCCGTAGACTTCATGTATTATAGAAATCACGAAATGCTTGTCTTTCTGAGTCAGGCTTATTTCACTTAACATGATCATCTCCAGTTCCATCCATTTTCCTGCTAGTGACATGAGTTCATTCTTCTTTGTGGCTGAATTATACTCCTTCGTATATATTTATATATAATGTTTCTTCATAAAGTAACTAGTACCTCATGTAGGCCAATCCCATAATTTAACTATTATTAATAACTCTGATTAACATGTATGTGCAGGTATCTCTATTGTATGCTGACTTTTGATTCCTAAAGGTATATACCCAGGAGTGACTTTTTTTGGAACTTCCCATACTGCTGTCTACAGTGAATTATACAGTTTATTTTCTCACCAATAATATATAACATTTAATTGTTTTTAAAATCTTTATTTATGGGTAGGAATGTATTGCCTGCATGTATGTACGCCAGAAGAGGGTGTTGGATCCTCTGGAACTGGAGTTACAGGTAGTTGTTAGCTTCCATATGGGTGCTTGGAATTGAACCCGGGTCCTCCACAAAAGCTGTCAGTGCTCTTAACTGCTGAGCCATCTCTCCAGCCCCAACATTTATTCTTTTATTGTTTTATTTTATTTGAGCCAGGGTCTTATATGTCCCAGATTGGCTGGCCTTGAATTTATTACATAGCAAAAATGTCCTTGAACTTTTCCTCCTATACCTCAAATTCCAGGATTATAGGCATGTGCCACCTCACCAAACTTATGTGGTACTGGGGATTGAACCCAGGACTTCATGAATGGTGGGCAAACACTCCTAGCTAAGCTCCATCTTTAGCCGTCTTTGCCTGATGTTAGCCATTCTGACTGAAGTAAGATAAAAACACTGTATTTTTTGAATTTCCCCAATGGCTAAAGATGTTGAGTATTCTTATTATTGGCCATCTGTACATCTTTTGAGAAGTTCATCTGCACATTTGTTGATTGGATTTCTTGTTCTTCTGGTGTTAAATTTTTGGAACTCTTTATATATGAGTAGCAAGCAAAGATTTTCTCACCCTTTGTCCGTCCATCTGCACACTTCCTTGTGTATTTACTTGGTATTGGGCACTTTGCTAGGGAGTGTGTTTATTATAGCTGTGACATAGTTGAGGGCCTATGTTTCATGGAATTTGTGGTTTTGTGACAGGCATTAAACCAATAACCCAGGGTGATGATGAGGAGCAGAATCACAGTGGGTGGTCCTGGAGATACAGGCAACGAAGTGTTCAGGCCTGGGTTATGGTCACTCTACAGAGATTGGGCTGGCTGGGAGGGGGGATGGGAGGGAAGGTGGCAGTGAGAAAAAGACCTTAAAATGACTTGCAAAATAAGCAGCATTTACCGGCTTCGTGAAGGGTCGTCTGTCAGCCTGCCCTGTGTTGGTGTACTAAAGCCACCAGAAGACAGCTTGGGGTCAGAATTGTGATGAGCCATCTGAGGGTCTGTGGTGTGTTAGAATGGGATCTTTGTGACAAGCCTTTGTATTTCTTGCCCTAGGAATGGACATGCTCTACTGGCGTTCATGTTCTCTCGACAGGAAGGCAAGCTGAACCGGCAACAGACCATGGAGCTGGGCCACCACATCCTAAAGGCACACATTTTCAAGGTGAGGTGTCCATCAACTC
Source organism: Rhizomys pruinosus (assembly GCA_009823505.1). NCBI lineage: Eukaryota > Metazoa > Chordata > Mammalia > Rodentia > Spalacidae > Rhizomys > Rhizomys pruinosus. The sequence continues at coordinate 195,472 of VZQC01007186.1, read as the reverse complement.
TATGCTGTGGAGGGTTTTAGACAGCTTTGTGGGCCATCGGAGAAGTCCTCTGTGACCACTTCATTCATTCCCTGTTGTGTCATTTGGTCACTTGGCATGTGTAATTTCATACCACCTGGGTTTTCTGACCATACTTGTTTTCATGGTGAAGTCTGATGTCCCCTCTTTCCCCTAGGGCCTGTCATTAAGTGTGTCTAGAGCCTTCATCAAGTGTGGACTAAGTTTTTTTCCACTTTCGAGGTGCTGAGATTACAGTAGTGAGCTTCTTACACTAGGAGGTACAGCACTGATCTTCTGATTTTGTAATGTGACTGGTCACTGCCTAGACTCCTTATGCACTAGGGGTTATAGATGGCAACCTAATTCTATCATTTATGGTTCCTCTGATTTCCTTTTGGAAAGGGAAGCTTTCTTCTTACCAGTCTCCCAGATGTGCGTAGAGTTCACAGGGCCAAGGCAGGTGATTTCCCCACCCTCAGTTATGGCTCACAGGCCCAGGCATTTTGAAAGTCAGTGTGTGTTCAGCATGTGTCTGCACTGCGTGGAGCAGACTCACTTTCAAATTGATGCCCAGCTGGGAAGGAGACACTTAGGGACATCTGTCTTTGGTTGTTTCCAGGGCCTCAGTAAGAAGACTGGAATCTCCTCAAGCCATCTGCAGGCCTTATGGATTGGTTACAGCACAGAGGGGCTGTCTGCTGCCCTGGCCTCTCTCAGGAATCTCTATACTCCCAATGTGAAGGTGAGCAGCCCTCTGTACAGGAGCCTGGCCCTGGCCTGTTTCTTCTTTATCAGTCTGGGCCCCGGATGGTATAAGAGGACAGAGGTGGTCCTGATGATGCCATTCTGTTATGAATTACACTTTCCCCTAGAAGTTTAGGCTTTGCTCCTGTAGGATGACGGTGGTAGCTGGAGCTGCCGTTAGCCCATAGTGACCATTTCAGAGAGGAGGCAATAAGGAAGCAAACCACAAAGGAGCCCAAAGGCCAGAGAGGGATTTACAGCGATAGATACTGGATTTTAAAAGTGTCCTGGGTTACTATAGCAACTCATCTCTTCATGGTTCATAAGAAATTAATCATTGATGAGTGACACAAAACAATGGGTACCAAAAAAAGGTAACTGCAGGTTCAAGGAAGCAGGCACTCTGGCAATGGAAAGAGTATTAAGTTGGTCACCTGCTGAGCCAAGAACTTCTCGGCTGTGGCCAGAGGCTTCCTATCATAATACTCTTTCTCTGCTTGTACAGATAAGTTTACCTTCCCCATTTGCAGACTGACGCATTCTGAGAACTGCAGATGCACACAAGCCAGATACCTGGTTAAGGCCACAGAGAAGAGGTCAGGCCTCTCAAGTTCCAGGCCCTGACATGTTTTGGTACAGAAAACTGGGCTTTTTCCCAGTGGACTGTGTCTTCCTCCTATGTCACTTCTGTGAAATGACTGCACCTGCTGCCGCACAGTAACACAGGAGAGCTCCAACATGATCATGCAGCGGAGGGTGAGGCAAGGCCTCAGTCTTCAGGCATCTGGTATCCACTTCCCACAGTTATGGAAAAAGGCCACATGCACCAGAGATGGAGACAGGAGGACCACTCCCGGGCCCTTTGGTGCCCCTTCTCCCTGCCATCCACACACCTCACCCTCAGCCCACTTACCATGGCCATGGTTGTGCGGTCTGCTCACAGAGCCTTACCCATGTTGCTTAGGGGTGCTCCGGCCCTCCCTCCTAACTCTCCTTGGTAAGTTTGAGGGATGATGGTCTCACAAACCACCTGAGGATCATGTGTACTAGGGAGGACCCAGCAGTGCAGTGAGTCTGGGTGGCTGACCCGTACCCTTGTCCACTGTAGGGAATAGAGAACCTTCTGCCCCAAGTTGTCAGAGAGAGTGTTTTCAAAGATCAAAGTGCCATTTCATTCAGGGGACTGCCACTCCGTCAGAACCGGAGGCTGATGTGGGTAGGCTGCTGGCCAGCTCTGACTGGCCTCCTCGTTGGCGCACCTTTGTGCAGAGCACCACTATAAATATTCCCGAAGACCCTGTGGTTGGCCTACTCCTTCAAATTTTCTCACCTCCAGCTCATAGCTCCCAGTGCATGACTGAACCATCCACGTAGATTAACATCAGTGGGGAACAGGAAGCCATCTTTGTAATTCAGGAAAGCCAGTTTCAAACTGCCATCCCTCATCGTAAGTAGCACTGGCTTTTCAGGTGGAGTTCCTCTGGAAGCAAGGTACATGACTCTCAGTCTAGATGTCACATAACAAGAAAGCTGCACTGAGAACTTTTTCACTTCAATTTTATAAAAATTCAAGTTTAGGTTACTATCTTTCTGACTGGCTAACAGTTTACCTTTTGGTTTCTTTATAGAATTTATAAATTCTGTATAACAAAGAAAAAGAGTAGGAGTAAATTGTGACTATCTGTTTTCACTACATCAATAAATTCATGGGTATAGAAGTTATTTACTTGGGCTGGTAAATGTGGAGAAGTGAATGGAAAAGGGGATACTCTACTGAACACAAATTTTCGAGGCAGAGCATGGTAATGTAACAAGCTTTGCTCTCAAGGTTATAAACCTTCCCTTCAACATGCCTGCAATTTTGAGTTGTTCACTTTTGTTTTATAAAATTCTGGTGTTACCTACCTCCACACCACCCCCAAATTTATATTACTTGCTATAGAATCTCAAGGCCTTCCATTATCCTTCTGCTTTGTCTTTTTAGGTCTTTCAAGAGGGAGAAAAAGATTTTCACAGAATATTGAACAAATTATAGTAATTTAAAATTATGCATCCAATTAAGGAACTTTTTTTAGAGAGTATTAAATGTTGTCATACGGGAGTGAATGTCATTTTGAAAATAATTGCAGTTTGCCACTTTGGCAAATTAAAGTGACTTGTTCTGGAATGAGTGGTTGGTAATTTCAGAAGCATGCTGTTGATTTCTAGTGTTGTCTCCTCCCGTCACTGGGCAAGGGTCACGGGAGCCTGCACCTGCGTGCCCCACTGGGGCCCTTGCCACCAGAGCCTCTGGGCTCCTGCCTAGCTCATTGTTTTGCTGGAATGTTCTCCTAGGGCTGGTGCCATCCCTAGGCTGCAGACTTGGTAGTGTTTAGGTTCTGAGGCTTTCTCTGCTGAAGGCAGGGAGGAAAGAACCGGGGTGAGGTGGGGTCTTGACCTACTTCATTTGGCTGGACTCAGGGGGTCAGACACAGTCTGTATCCAGTTAGGCAGGGCACATTTTTAAAAGGCTCTGCTTCTGTAAGGCTCCAGTGTACTTAGCCAAGAAATCTGACTGCTGCTTCGTAGCTGAGCTGGCCAGAACTTTTTCAGTTCCTTGTCCTCACTGGTGCCCCACTGCCCTTCCATGTTTTCCTGCATTCATTAAATCTGTAAGTTGGTAGGCGGGATTGCCACTTCCAAGTGCTAGCCAAGGAGAGCTTCTGTGGTGAAGACTTCGAAATCTCCTTCAGTTGGGCAAGAATATATAGGATGAGTCATTTCAGCCCCTTCCTGTGGCAGTGCAGTCTCAGCTGGAGCCCTGCTCTGCCCCTGCTGCTCCTGTAGCAGCAATTAGCTTTGTTGTTTGAGTTGCCCTTGCCCTAACCACTCTGAGCCTCTTCCCTCCTATGAAATGGAGACAACAAAAGCAGTCTCCCAGCAGTCAGAAAGCTCACTGTGAAACCTCCCGGGAAAGAACGTGGCACGACTTAAATGCCCAGATGAGTTGTTTTTCCTCATCTCTGACTCTGGAAACTGACGGCACTGGGGCTACAGGCACCTGGGAACTTGTAGAAGAGCTGTTGGTGGCTATGAACCATGGGAGGCCCTCCACCTTGCTGCCCTGTGCTGTGGAGAGCCCAGGGGTACATACAAGGCCATGTGAGTGGGAGACAGACATTAGGTCTGAGGACCTCACAAAAGGGTGATGGTAACAATAGCTATAGATACTGGTTTAGCATTCTTGAAATGCTCAATGCCATGCTTAGTGTCTCGTGTGTGTGTATGTGTGTGTGTGTGTGCGCGCACGCGCATGCGCGTGTGCACACGCATGCGCGTGTGCACACGCACCAGCTGGGGTATGTGGTGATGGTGGTATTTTGACATTTCAGTTTTGATCTTTACAACAACCTAGTGAAGTAAAACTGCTTTTATCCCTGGTTTTTGGCTGACGAAGCTGAGGTTTAGGGAAGTTGGTATCCCCCAAATCCTGTGGGTGGAAGGATACCTGATACTCAGCCCGCTCATCCATGTCTGCAGGTGCATTTGTCACCTGCTATGTTTATAGTTCTGCCTGCCATGTGATTCACTTTTCACTTAGGAGATGTGGTGCCGAAGCCTCAGTCCTGGTTAAGGTAGAATGTCCAGCGCACAGAGCCCAAGCGCTGGAGACTTTCAAGCTCTTGGTGGCTTCAGTGAGAATTTTAAGTGATAAAAGGTATAACAATGCAATCAGGCGTAGTGGCGCACGCCTTTAATCCCAGCACTTGGGAGGCAGAGGCAGGTGGATCTCTGTTAGTTCAAGGCCAACCTGGTCTACATAGCGAGTTACAGGATAGCCAGGGCTACAGGGAGACCCTGTCTCAAAAAGTCAAAACAAAACAAAAGTACAACAATGTACCAACAAAGGATATGTGCTTCTGCAAAGCAGATGAAATGTGAATAGGTGAGAAACCTCCGCCCCTAAGCACATACATACCTTCCAGAAGTTATCTTAGGTGTGTACCATAGTGCTGAATGTACGCCTCCCTACACTTTGCAAAGAGAGCCTTCTGTGTAGAACAGAGTGACAAGATGCTCACTTCCTAGGGGCACATGAAGCACTGAAAATTGAGGAATTTTCCGAGAAGTTGCTGAAGAACCGCTTACCCACTTCATCGTCTTTTCTCTTGGGCTCCTGTATCTCAGAGATGGGGCTGATGGGGAGGGAAAGGGTAACTGGCTAACAAATTGATCCAGGGGATTTACAGATAGTTCTTGCCTGTCCTGTGCTGGTCCTCAGAAGTCTTTTTGTTTGTGTCTTGCTCCAAACAGAATTCCTAGGCCTTAATAAAAATCCCCCCCCCAAGTCTTTCTTCAGCATAATCTTGTTCTTTGGATACCAATAACACTTTCACTAGAAAGGGAATTTTTAACCCTTATTTTTATTTAGAGTTACAGTTCTAAATTATCTTTGCATTATCTACTGTATTTTGTAGTGTTGAACCTGTGTAGCTGCGTAGCAGGATCAGTTAGCTTGTTTGCCATAGTCTCCTGTTTCTGATTTCTTGTCCTTTGTGTTTTCTGCCTTTCCATCTCTTCAAGTGCTGATTGGCAGTGAGAGACTGGATTGGTGCTGACCTGGGTCTAGCCACATGGCCAGATGACCAGGCAGAGCCTCCTTATCACAAGTGTGTGGCCTGTCCTTCCTCGTACTTAAGTATTGGTCCCAGCAATGTGAAAGGCACGATGTGTGGGCCATCCCCATCTATGGAGAGGATTCCTTGTGCTTCTTTTCTTTCTGAACCTTTGTCTTAGACTCAGCGTCTGCTGAAATGAGCTAGGAATAGTAGAATATGCCAAGGGATGGCGAGGGCCTGGAGTCTGTACCTGTGTAGAGTATGTGTAGGGTACGGTGGAGATATTCTGTATGAGATACAGACTTCTCTTTGGTGTTCTAGTGTTGGAGCAGAGACCAGTAGGGAACACTTCTTTGCTCTCTGTGTCTGTAGAGCCAGCATTCTACACAGAGGGAACTGAAAGGACAGAGGCTGTGATGACAGGGCCCGTTTTGTACTATTAGGGCTGTGGGACGTGCGGTGAGGGGATTGCCCTGGAAAGATGGTCAGAGAGGAAGCTGGAGGCCTAAGCTTTGGAGGTCCCCAGAAGCAGCGAAAATACCCTGCATGTCCCACTTTAGGTTCTACATGCTGAGATGCCACCATAAGCTGTGGCTCCCCTCTGGCAGCATTAGTGTCCCCTACGTGCAGTCTGTAGTAGTCTGCCAGCTGCTGCAGTGGATACATCACCGAACTACCCGGAATTTTATAGCCTGTCACCTTTCTGTATCTTTTAATGATTCCTGTTTGTCTCTAGTCAGATAGATCACATGGTCTCTGAGGTTTTCACAGCTAATAGGCAGCCCTAAGGACCTGCCAGGGCTTCAGGGGAGTGATGGATGCAGGTTGGAGCAAGCTGTTGAGGGGACCAGTTAAAGAAATGCATGGGGCATTTTAATGGGTGTGAAAGTGGTGTCATTTTCTTTTCTTGTGATCTGGAGATTTGAAGATTAGTGTAGCTAAAAAATTTCATATGTTCAATGATTTTGTTTTAACATCTGTAGATTAAAATCCTTCCCTGATAGCCAGGCATTCAGTGGATAACGAGTTAGTGGGTACAGCAGACGGCCTACTAGCAAAGCCCAGCGCTGACGGCAGAGCCCAGCGCTGACGGCAGAGCCCAGCGCTGACGGCAGAGCCCAGCGCTGACGGCAGAGCCCAGCGCTGACGGCAGTGCCCAGCGCTGACGGCAGAGCCCAGCGCTGACGGCACTGCCCAGCGCTGACGGCAGAGCCCAGCGCTGACGGCACTGCCCAGTGCTGACGGCACTGCCCAGTGCTGACGGCAGAGCCCAGTGCTGACGGCAGAGCCCAGTGCTGACGGCACTGCCCAGTGCTGACGGCAGAGCCCAGTGCTGACGGCAGAGTCCAGTGCTGACGGCAGTGCCCAGTGCTGACGGCAGTGCCCAGTGCTGACGGTCCTGAGGCCAGGAGAGCTTGTCTGTGCTTTCTGTCCTTCCTTGTAGGAACACATCCTCATTAAGAAAAGAGACTGTGTCTTCTCTTGGCTTTATCTCATTGTCCAGACTAGGAAGAGGAGGCACTGCAAAAAAGTTCTTTTCAATTGTGATGACTAAAAATACTTAATAAAAAATTTACCATATTAACCACTTTTAAGTGTTTGGGTCAATAAAATGTATTCATATTTAATGTTCTAAATCTCTAAAATTTTTCATCTTGCAGGACTTGGTGTCCATTACACAGCTCGTATTCCCCCTCTCTCTGTGGTCTGGAAACCACCATTGTGCTTTCCGTCTGTGCATTTGATTACTCTACTGACCTGCCAAGTAGCATTCCCTGATACCTGTCCTCTGGCCTATGTAACCTACTTTTTTTTTATTTTTTATTTATTTTTTAATTTTTATTCTTTTTTAATTTTTTTTAATTTAATTTATTTATGTGTATGAATGTATTGTCTGCATGTAGGTCTGTGCACCCATGTCGTGCAATGCCACGGAGGTCAGAAGAGGGCGTTGGATTCCCCTGGAACTGGAGTTAAAGACAGTTCTCAGCAGCCATGTGGGTGCTGGGGATCGAACCCGGGACCTCTGCAAGAGCAGTTGGTGCTCTTAACCACTAGGCCATCTCTCCAGCCCTTAACCTACTTTTTATACTATGCTTTGCTGTAGCTCATCAATAATTGAATTCCTTTCTGAGGCTGACTTTTTCTACTCTCTGCATATATATTTCTTTTGTCACAATTTTTATTTGTTTGGTTTATGTGTATAAGTATTTTGTGTGCATGTATGTGATTGAACCCATGTGTGCAATGCCTGCAGAGGTGATAAGAGGGCACTAGTTCCCCTGGAACTAGAATTCTGGATGCTTGTAAGCCACTATGTGGGTACTGGGAACCAAACCTGGGTCCTCTGCAAGAGCAGCCAGAGTTCTTAAACACTTAGTCATCCATCTCTCCAGGCCCTGTGTATACATGTCTTTATTTATCTATTAGCTGGTAGACCCTGGGGGGTGCTTCTGTGTTTTGGCCTTAGTGGTGCTGCTGCAGTGAATTTAGGTATGAACATGTTTCTTTTAATTTGGGATTGCTAGATTATGCTGTAGTTTTACTTTTCATTGTTTGAAGAACCCTCGGTTTCCATTGTGGCAGCACTATTTTCAATTCCCACCAGTAAGGATTTATATTATTCACAAGTCTCCCACTTGATACTAATGCATCTCAAATTTGAAAAGACAAAAGATTGAAACTACTGCCCTTCTCCCCAAGCATTGTTGAGACTAACATGTATATGAAAATTTAATCTTGTTGGGGACATTGTCCAACAGGTGAGCCGGCTCCTGATTTTGGGAGGGGCCAACGTGAACTACAGGACAGAAGTGTTAAATAATGCCCCTATCCTATGCGTCCAGTCTCACCTTGGCCACGAGGAAGTGGTCACTCTACTTCTGGAATTTGGCGCCTGCCTGGACGGAATGTCAGAGAACGGCATGACTGCACTTTGTTATGCAGCAGCTGCTGGCCACATGAAGTTGGTGTGTCTGCTAACCAAGAAGGGGGCAAGGGTAAGCAACTGTCCTCACCACAGGGGACAGCCAGGGTGTCTGAGGGCATGGGAAATATTTTCCTGTGATTGCAAAAATTATTGTTTCCTGGGCTCTGTGGGTCTCTGCTTAGTCACATTGCAGTGAGTTCAGAAAATGTACCAAATGTACAGAGAGTGTGGGACATCTTGGTAGGAGTCTCAGGAGGGAGGTAGTATGTACCTCAGCTATCACTCTGCTTGAGCCTTTTGAATAACAGCGGGTGCCTTTACCTGCTGAACCATTTAGCCAGCTCTGTTTGAAGAGTTTTTTTTTTTTTTTTTTTTTTTTTTTGTTTTAG
>VZQC01007186.1:43235-180480 GCA_009823505.1 Rhizomys pruinosus | reverse complement strand
ACCTGTGCTCAGGTGGTCTTGGGAAAAATTCCCATTCTAAAGCTCTGTGCACTCCTCCATTTCTTATTTTATGTCATTTATTGTTTTTTTAAAACAGTATCACTGGGCGTGGTGGCGCACGACTGGCCTTCAATTTCCAGCACTTGGGGAGGCAGAGGCCAGGCCAAGCCAGATCTTTTGTGAGTTCAAGGCCAAGCCTGGTCTACAGAGTGAGGTTCCAGTTCCAGGACAGCTACAGCTGGGGCTATAGGGAGGACTCTGTCTCTAAAAGACCAAAAATACAAAAAAAAAAAAAAAAAAAAACCACAGACCCATGATTCTGTGGTCTTGGAAAGCCATTGGGCTTGAAGCTATGGAAACTGGACTGCTTGAAATCATTGTTCCCTTTGCTGGCTGGAACATTGGGCAACTTACTGAGCCTTTAAGCCCTGGGCTTCTCGTGTGCCCAGTGGATCCCAGGCACTGCTCCCTGTCAGTGTGGTGGGAACCTTAGGCAGCCTGGTGCCGTTGCCGTGGCATAGCTTTGTGCTACTTGACACTCCACTGTAGCTACCCTGCTTAACAGATGAAGTCAAGTGGAGGCCAACCTCAAATTTCATTGGCAAATGTCTTTTGAATAACAATGGTTAACACATTGGTGATTATCTTTTGCCTGTTTAGTAAATTGCTTTATTTAAAGTTCAACTAAAAACAAACAAACAAACAAACAAAAGTTAGGCTTATGGTAACTCTGGGGGCATTTTTTTCCCCTAAAACTCATCATTTGGGACTCTGAATGGCAGGACCAGTGTTTGTGCCTCATTCCTTGCCGTCGCATCCCATGCCTCCATTTCTGGAGCCCAGCTGTCCTTTACCTTTATTCCAAGGCCGGCAGGTCCTCTTCCATCACATCCGAAACTCCACAGGAAGGAGCTGTCATATCGATGGCTCTTTCTTGCGCAGTCCCAGCCGATCCGACAGTACGCCCCTAAATTCACAAACGTGGCAGAACTGGGCCCTGGGGCCCTCAGCTCCAGGACTCCTCCGGTTAAGACCGGACATGTTGGAGTGCTTCCTGTCTGGGCCTTTAGGAAGTCTGCGCTCACCCACTCCCACTTCCTGGCTAGCCAGTTTGCCCCAGGTCACCTAACTGCCTGCCCCCCTTTCTGGCCCTCATCATTCGGACCTGCACTCACTAGATCCTTACTCTTTTTTTTTTTTTTTGTATGTATATGAATGTACTATTTGCATGTAGGTCTGTTCACCCATGTCGTGCAATGCTGCGGAGGTCAGAAGAGGGTCTCGGATTCCCCTGGAACTGGAGTTCTGGAATTGGAGTTACAGACGGTTCTCAGCCGCCATGTGGGTGCTGGGGATCGAACCCGGGTCCTCTGCAAGAGCAGTTGGCGCTCTTAGCCGCTAGGCCATCTCTCCAGCCCCAGATCCTTACTCTTCTTTGGATCCGTGGTTCAGTGACCAAAAACTGCTCTTTTCCTCCCAGTCTCAGCTTCTCAAAGATCTGGAAACTGCTTCATCCAAGTACCCCTTGGAAAAGAGTTTTGTCTGAGATTTTGATCTCACTAGAGAACTTAGTGTTCTGTGTTGTTTGCTGAAAGACATATGAGTGACTATTTTGTGATTAATAGTGCTACAAAGGGAGCCCGAGGCTTGGATTAGTTTCCTCATTACAGCAAAGGAAGTCAAAGGTTCAGTTGTGTTCAGAAAGAAGAAAAGTTGGACTATAAACCCCATCCACTTGCAGCAGAATGGACTTTCACACAGCCGTTGGGGATAGCCATGGTCTCAAAGTAGAGAGGATGCTCACCTGTGCCTTTGCCTTGCTTCTGCCCCCCAGGTGGACCACTTGGATAAGAAAGGCCAGTGTGCACTCGTCCACAGTGCACTGAGAGGCCATAGTGACATTCTCCAGTACCTGCTGAGCTGTGAGTGGTCGGCAGGTCCTTCCCAGCCTGGCACTTTGAGGAAGAGCCAAGCCCTGCAGCAGGCACTGACAGCAGCCGCCAGCATGGGCCACAGCTCGGTGAGTGGGACTTTGAGGTTCCTGCCTGGGAGGTGGAAGCCCCAGGCCAACACAAGAGTTCTTTTGGTCAGGTACCACTTTCCTAGAAAAGGAGGAAACAAAAGAAACAAAAGAAAATGAAGATTTCGAAGTGGTCATTGGCCTTGACTACACTAATGGGTGTCTGTTACTACCACGTCCTGCTCTGCTGCGAGGCCCAGGGCATGATGCGTGTGATGGGTGAGGAGGTCGGTGCTTCCTGTTTGAAGCACCTCTTTCCTCCTCTTTTTCTCTCCTCTGTTCCACTTTTACCCTCTCTTGGTTTCTTACTCCCCCCACACCTTGATTCATTCTTTTGTCTTTATAGTTTCTTAAACATAATCACATGGAGTCCTAGTTCTAAAATCATTCTTGAGTATGTGAAGGATTTTTAAAAATAGAACTTGAAGGCTTTGAGAGCACGTGAGTGTGCTTGTCATTCGCAGTTCCTACACTGAGGGAGAACTTCATGCCACACGTATTTAAATAGAGCATTTATCTATGGTAGATGTCGGTAGTTCTCAGTTTGAAGGTTTAATTGTCATCGCCTGGCCTGTCTCTTTGCTTTGTCTGTGAATCTAATACCATTTTGCTCATGCTCTGCAGTGTATTTCTCATCTCTGTTATATTCCGGCAATTAGCGGTGCCAGTATTTTGGAAAAGTCTTTCCCTAAAATGACTTAAATTTGAGTGCCAAGCTGGCTGGATGACATTTGGCACTTACATACAAGGGCAAATATACACACAACATGCATTGCTAGATAGCTAACATTTGTCATTACGAACACATATGCCTAAATGCACAAGAGTGTTAAATACGTGCATCTGGAAATGTGGGTGTTTTCCTGCTTTATTTTACCTTATTTACCTTCCTGCCTCTATTTCCCAAGTGCTGGGAATGATCATGGGCATGTGCCACCATGCGCTGTCCCCTCCTTCAGCGGAAGCATGTAAAAAAATCATCAGTGGGAAGTCTGGGAGCACCACGTGCAGACATTGCCCTCCTTTCAGTACATGCTCAGCCCCCGGGAGCTGGCCTAGAGCAGCAGGGCTACAGCAGCAGGCTTACAGCAGCAGGCTTACAGGAGCTGGCCTACACAGCAGCAGGGCTACAGCAGCAGGCTTACAGGAGCTGGCCTACACAGCAGCAGGCCTACAGCAGCAGGCTTACAGGAGCTGGCCTACACAGCAGCAGGGCTATAGCAGCAGGCTTACAGCAGCAGGCTTACAGGAGCTGGCCTACACAGCAGCAGGGCTATAGCAGCAGGCTTACAGCAGCAGGCTTACAGGAGCTGGCCTACACAGCAGCAGGGCTATAGCAGCAGGCTTACAGCAGCAGGCTTACAGGAGCTGGCCTACACAGCAGCAGGGCTATAGCAGCAGGCTTACAGCAGCAGGCTTACAGGAGCTGGCCTACACAGCAGCAGGGCTATAGCAGCAGGCTTACAGCAGCAGGCTTACAGGAGCTGGCCTACACAGCAGCAGGGCTATAGCAGCAGGCTTACAGCAGCAGGCTTACAGGAGCTGGCCTACACAGCAGCAGGGCTATAGCAGCAGGCTTACAGCAGCAGGCTTACAGGAGCTGGCCTACACAGCAGCAGGGCTATAGCAGCAGGCTTACAGCAGCAGGCTTACAGGAGCTGGCCTACACAGCAGCAGGGCTATAGCAGCAGGCTTACAGCAGCAGGCTTACAGGAGCTGGCCTACACAGCAGCAGGGCTATAGCAGCAGGCTTACAGCAGCAGGCTTACAGGAGCTGGCCTACACAGCAGCAGGGCTATAGCAGCAGGCTTACAGCAGCAGGCTTACAGGAGCTGGCCTACACAGCAGCAGGGCTATAGCAGCAGGCTTACAGCAGCAGGCTTACAGGAGCTGGCCTACACAGCAGCAGGGCTATAGCAGCAGGCTTACAGCAGCAGGCTTACAGGAGCTGGCCTACACAGCAGCAGGGCTATAGCAGCAGGCTTACAGCAGCAGGCTTACAGGAGCTGGCCTACACAGCAGCAGGGCTATAGCAGCAGGCTTACAGCAGCAGGCTTACAGGAGCTGGCCTACACAGCAGCAGGGCTATAGCAGCAGGCTTACAGCAGCAGGCTTACAGGAGCTGGCCTACACAGCAGCAGGGCTATAGCAGCAGGCTTACAGCAGCAGGCTTACAGGAGCTGGCCTACACAGCAGCAGGGCTATAGCAGCAGGCTTACAGCAGCAGGCTTACAGGAGCTGGCCTACACAGCAGCAGGGCTATAGCAGCAGGCTTACAGCAGCAGGCTTACAGGAGCTGGCCTACACAGCAGCAGGGCTATAGCAGCAGGCTTACAGCAGCAGGCTTACAGGAGCTGGCCTACACAGCAGCAGGGCTATAGCAGCAGGCTTACAGCAGCAGGCTTACAGGAGCTGGCCTACACAGCAGCAGGGCTATAGCAGCAGGCTTACAGCAGCAGGCTTACAGGAGCTGGCCTACACAGCAGCAGGGCTATAGCAGCAGGCTTACAGCAGCAGGCTTACAGGAGCTGGCCTACACAGCAGCAGGGCTATAGCAGCAGGCTTACAGCAGCAGGCTTACAGGAGCTGGCCTACACAGCAGCAGGGCTATAGCAGCAGGCTTACAGCAGCAGGCTTACAGGAGCTGGCCTACACAGCAGCAGGGCTATAGCAGCAGGCTTACAGCAGCAGGCTTACAGGAGCTGGCCTACACAGCAGCAGGGCTATAGCAGCAGGCTTACAGCAGCAGGCTTACAGGAGCTGGCCTACACAGCAGCAGGGCTATAGCAGCAGGCTTACAGCAGCAGGCTTACAGGAGCTGGCCTACACAGCAGCAGGGCTATAGCAGCAGGCTTACAGCAGCAGGCTTACAGGAGCTGGCCTACACAGCAGCAGGGCTATAGCAGCAGGCTTACAGCAGCAGGCTTACAGGAGCTGGCCTACACAGCAGCAGGGCTATAGCAGCAGGCTTACAGCAGCAGGCTTACAGGAGCTGGCCTACACAGCAGCAGGGCTATAGCAGCAGGCTTACAGCAGCAGGCTTACAGGAGCTGGCCTACACAGCAGCAGGGCTATAGCAGCAGGCTTACAGCAGCAGGCTTACAGGAGCTGGCCTACACAGCAGCAGGGCTATAGCAGCAGGCTTACAGCAGCAGGCTTACAGGAGCTGGCCTACACAGCAGCAGGGCTATAGCAGCAGGCTTACAGCAGCAGGCTTACAGGAGCTGGCCTACACAGCAGCAGGGCTATAGCAGCAGGCTTACAGCAGCAGGCTTACAGGAGCTGGCCTACACAGCAGCAGGGCTATAGCAGCAGGCTTACAGCAGCAGGCTTACAGGAGCTGGCCTACACAGCAGCAGGGCTATAGCAGCAGGCTTACAGCAGCAGGCTTACAGGAGCTGGCCTACACAGCAGCAGGGCTATAGCAGCAGGCTTACAGCAGCAGGCTTACAGGAGCTGGCCTACACAGCAGCAGGGCTATAGCAGCAGGCTTACAGCAGCAGGCTTACAGGAGCTGGCCTACACAGCAGCAGGGCTATAGCAGCAGGCTTACAGCAGCAGGCTTACAGGAGCTGGCCTACACAGCAGCAGGGCTATAGCAGCAGGCTTACAGCAGCAGGCTTACAGGAGCTGGCCTACACAGCAGCAGGGCTATAGCAGCAGGCTTACAGCAGCAGGCTTACAGGAGCTGGCCTACACAGCAGCAGGGCTATAGCAGCAGGCTTACAGCAGCAGGCTTACAGGAGCTGGCCTACACAGCAGCAGGGCTATAGCAGCAGGCTTACAGCAGCAGGCTTACAGGAGCTGGCCTACACAGCAGCAGGGCTATAGCAGCAGGCTTACAGCAGCAGGCTTACAGGAGCTGGCCTACACAGCAGCAGGGCTATAGCAGCAGGCTTACAGCAGCAGGCTTACAGGAGCTGGCCTACACAGCAGCAGGGCTATAGCAGCAGGCTTACAGCAGCAGGCTTACAGGAGCTGGCCTACACAGCAGCAGGGCTATAGCAGCAGGCTTACAGCAGCAGGCTTACAGGAGCTGGCCTACACAGCAGCAGGGCTATAGCAGCAGGCTTACAGCAGCAGGCTTACAGGAGCTGGCCTACACAGCAGCAGGGCTATAGCAGCAGGCTTACAGCAGCAGGCTTACAGGAGCTGGCCTACACAGCAGCAGGGCTATAGCAGCAGGCTTACAGCAGCAGGCTTACAGGAGCTGGCCTACACAGCAGCAGGGCTATAGCAGCAGGCTTACAGCAGCAGGCTTACAGGAGCTGGCCTACACAGCAGCAGGGCTATAGCAGCAGGCTTACAGCAGCAGGCTTACAGGAGCTGGCCTACACAGCAGCAGGGCTATAGCAGCAGGCTTACAGCAGCAGGCTTACAGGAGCTGGCCTACACAGCAGCAGGGCTATAGCAGCAGGCTTACAGCAGCAGGCTTACAGGAGCTGGCCTACACAGCAGCAGGGCTATAGCAGCAGGCTTACAGCAGCAGGCTTACAGGAGCTGGCCTACACAGCAGCAGGGCTATAGCAGCAGGCTTACAGCAGCAGGCTTACAGGAGCTGGCCTACACAGCAGCAGGGCTATAGCAGCAGGCTTACAGCAGCAGGCTTACAGGAGCTGGCCTACACAGCAGCAGGGCTATAGCAGCAGGCTTACAGCAGCAGGCTTACAGGAGCTGGCCTACACAGCAGCAGGGCTATAGCAGCAGGCTTACAGCAGCAGGCTTACAGGAGCTGGCCTACACAGCAGCAGGGCTATAGCAGCAGGCTTACAGCAGCAGGCTTACAGGAGCTGGCCTACACAGCAGCAGGGCTATAGCAGCAGGCTTACAGCAGCAGGCTTACAGGAGCTGGCCTACACAGCAGCAGGGCTATAGCAGCAGGCTTACAGCAGCAGGCTTACAGGAGCTGGCCTACACAGCAGCAGGGCTATAGCAGCAGGCTTACAGCAGCAGGCTTACAGGAGCTGGCCTACACAGCAGCAGGGCTATAGCAGCAGGCTTACAGCAGCAGGCTTACAGGAGCTGGCCTACACAGCAGCAGGGCTATAGCAGCAGGCTTACAGCAGCAGGCTTACAGGAGCTGGCCTACACAGCAGCAGGGCTATAGCAGCAGGCTTACAGCAGCAGGCTTACAGGAGCTGGCCTACACAGCAGCAGGGCTATAGCAGCAGGCTTACAGCAGCAGGCTTACAGGAGCTGGCCTACACAGCAGCAGGGCTATAGCAGCAGGCTTACAGCAGCAGGCTTACAGGAGCTGGCCTACACAGCAGCAGGGCTATAGCAGCAGGCTTACAGCAGCAGGCTTACAGGAGCTGGCCTACACAGCAGCAGGGCTATAGCAGCAGGCTTACAGCAGCAGGCTTACAGGAGCTGGCCTACACAGCAGCAGGGCTATAGCAGCAGGCTTACAGCAGCAGGCTTACAGGAGCTGGCCTACACAGCAGCAGGGCTATAGCAGCAGGCTTACAGCAGCAGGCTTACAGGAGCTGGCCTACACAGCAGCAGGGCTATAGCAGCAGGCTTACAGCAGCAGGCTTACAGGAGCTGGCCTACACAGCAGCAGGGCTATAGCAGCAGGCTTACAGCAGCAGGCTTACAGGAGCTGGCCTACACAGCAGCAGGGCTATAGCAGCAGGCTTACAGCAGCAGGCTTACAGGAGCTGGCCTACACAGCAGCAGGGCTACAGCAGCAGGCTTACAGCAGCAGGCTTACAGGAGCTGGCCTACACAGCAGCAGGGCTATAGCAGCAGGCCTACAGCAGCAGGCTTACAGGAGCTGGCCTACACAGCAGCAGGGCTATAGCAGCAGGCTTACAGCAGCAGGCTTACAGGAGCTGGCCTACACAGCAGCAGGGCTACAGCAGCAGGCTTACAGGAGCTGGCCTACACAGCAGCCGGGCTACAGCAGCAGGCTTACGGGAGCTGGCCTACACAGCAACAGGGCTACAGCAGCAGGCTTACAGCAGCAGGCCTACAGCAGCAGGCCTACAGCAGCACTGAGCAGAAACACCTCAGAACAGCCAGGAACCAGTGCATGTAAAAAATTAAGATTATTAACCAAAAGACCTGAAGAATGTGCTAGTTTCCTAATGCTGTTATAGCAAATGGCTGTAGGCTCAGTGGCCAAAATAAATAAATAAATGACCAGCAACACATACTTACTCTCTTAGAGCTCTGGAGGCTGGAACTCTAAAAGTAAGGTGAGAAGAGGCCAGGCTTCCCTCTGAAAGCTCTGGGAGAAGAGCCTTTCCTGCTAGCAGCCACTGTTCTCCTCGTCTCGTGGCTACTCACACCAGCTTCAGAGCGCACCTCACTTGGCTCTTCTCCCTTTCCTCTTGCCGTTTAAGGAGCACTCAGAGATTCTAGGGATTAGAACTCGGCCCAGTAAGCCTGCCCCAAATGGTGTGGACTGGGAGCTTAGAAAATGGCTTCCCTGTGTTCTGTGACCACTACTGCTCACTCGGGACCATACTGGCTTTGGTCCAGGCACAGATACTTCATTTCCCTCAGAGCAAACTTTCCTGGCTCCAACATGTGACCTGTTCCACCCTTTGACAGATGCCCAGAAGGCAAAAAGAAAAATGCTGTCAATAGAAAAATCATTTGGACAATACTTAAAGAAAATTTTTTGTTGTAAAAAGTATATATCACCTTGTCAGTCCTTCTGAAGACTGCACTCACCACCTTCTGGTGATTTATGCAGAAGGTGCACTTTAAGTGATCCGCTGGGTCCTTTGTTGATTAGGTTGGCATATTTGGGTCATGTTGGAATTCATTAGAATTCTGAGTATATAGTAATCGTGAACAGTGTTGCTGAAATTCACTGAGATTTTTTTTTAATTCTCCAAGTAAAAGTGTGAATAGCATATGAATTATGATTGAAAATGGTTTTATTATATTTCTTTTCCTTGCGCAGCATGAGATAATGGTTAAAAAACAACACTCTCTCCTTTGATATATGGGCTATAATAAGCACCTATTGCTATGAGAACTCATTAAATCACCTTGGCACGTCTGACAGGTAGTCCAGTGCTTGCTGGGAATGGAAGAGGAACATGAAATCGAAGTCAATGCTACCGACACATTGTGGGGAGAAACAGGTAATTATGCTTCCACTGCTTGTAGCCAGGGCAGCGTGCATGATGCTTCTGCCCCACTGTGGCCTGATGGTTTTACAAATGACTTGTGAAGCATGTAGTCCTATTTTTATTTTGTCACAAGGCATCTGAAGCTTACAGCATTTTAAACTTTCCAAATGACTTCTAAAGCTTCCCTTGGAAGCAATAAAATTGACTCATTTTGAATTAGACCAGCAATTAGGATGCACTTACTTGAGGAATGTCCAGTGGAAATACCTAAGTAAAGCTCTCAGGTCTGCACATGTCCTAAACCACGGGATCTTCCTGTGCTGCCTTCCGAGGAGCTGGGCAGCCACCTCATTGTCAAGGGAATCAAAGCTGCTCATAGGGAAAGCTGAGGCCTGGTGGGCCTCATACAACAAGAGTCAAGTGATACACTCAAAGGCCATGTCCATTGCTCTGGGGAGCTGTCACCATAGTTAGAAGAAAGGCTAAAATTCAGATTAATAAAGATACTGTTGCTTTGAATTTTTCCATTTGACTGAATTGGTATGAGAAGTCTAAGATTTCATATTATGAATCATCTTTAGTGGATATAACCAAAAGTGTTTAATGTGAGTTTCCTGGCTTTGTTGTGTGTGTACGTGATATATGTGATTTCCATTTTTCTTGCACAGATTTGTTTCCAAATGCTTCTAAGTTATTTCCTAACAAAGCAGATGGTGGTATGGAGAATTTATTAGCTAGCTCACACTTAGGAAAAGCCTCAGAGATTTTCGTGGTGGGAGTACAGGCCTGCCCAGCAGAGTATATGCCCCTCCCCCCCAGGCTCCTACCATCAGCCTGGCTTTCCATCGCTCACTGTGGGCTGAAGGACAAGTGAGGCATAGCATGGGTTTCAGAGAAAGCAAAGGACTCCAGATGGTGTAGACCGGTCCCGAATTTCTGTCTCCTCCCCATTGAGAGTCTGCCAGTTGGTTGACAGCTAAAGAGCGACTTGAAAAATTAGACTACCCACTGACTTTTTTAACAGTACACATTTATTACTTTACAGTCTCTGAAAGTCAGAAGTCTAGACACACTGGGGCTGGGTTCTCTGTTTGGGGGTCTTACCAGTCCACCCATAGTCTAGGTATTAGTTTGGCTGTGTTCTTCTCAGAGATTCACCCACTTCCAAACACTAATGTTGTTGGCAAGATTCACCCCTTGCACTTGTCTGTGAATCTACTAAAGATCCACACAGTCGTCCATCCCTTCTCTTCCAAGGCCTGCTAGGTAATCTTCAGACCATGGTAGGTAATCTTTAGGGGCTGGAGAGATGGCCTAGTGGTTAAGAGCGCCGTCTGCTCTTGCAGAGGACCCAGGTTCGATCCCCAGCACCCACATGGCGGCTGAGAACCGTCTTTAACTCAAGTTCCAGGGGAACCCCACACCCACTTCTGACCTCCGCAGCATTGCACGACATGGGTGCACAGACCTACATGCAGACAGTACACGCATACACATAAATAAATAAATAAAAAATATTAAAAAAAAATCTTCAGACCATGCTAGGTAATCTTCAAACCATGCTAGGTAATCTTCAGACCATGCTAGGTAATCATCTTCAGACCATGCTAGGTAATCTTCAGACCATGCTAGGTAATCTTCAGACCACGCTAGGTAATCTTCAGACCATGCTAGGTAATCCTCTTCAGACGGACACGCTAGGTAATCTTCAGACCATGCTAGGTAATCCTCTTCAGACCATGCTAGGTTATCTTCAGACCATGCTAGGTAATCTTCAGACCATGCTAGGTTATCTTCTTCAGACCATGCTAGGTAATCTTCAGACCATGCTAGGTAATCCTCTTCAGACCATGCTAGGTAATCTTCAGACCATGCTAGGTAATCATCTTCAGACCATGCTAGGTTATCTTCTTCAGACCATGCTAGGTAATCTTCAGACCATGCTAGGTAATCCTCTTCAGACCATGCTAGGTAGTCATCTTCAGACCATGCTAGGTAATCCTCTTCAGACCATGCTAGGTAATCTTCAGACCATGCTAGGTAATCATCTTCAGACCATGCTAGGTAATCCTCTTCAGACCATGCTAGGTAATCTTCAGACCATGCTAGGTTATCTTCTTCAGACCATGCTAGGTTATCTTCAGACCATGCTAGGTAATCTTCAGACCATGCTAGGTTATCTTCTTCAGACCATGCTAGGTAATCTTCAGACCATGCTAGGTAATCCTCTTCAGACCATGCTAGGTAATCTTCAGACCATGCTAGGTAATCATCTTCAGACCATGCTAGGTTATCTTCAGACCATGCTAGGTAATCTTCAGACCATGCTAGGTTATCTTCTTCAGACCATGCTAGGTAATCTTCAGACCATGCTAGGTAATCCTCTTCAGACCATGCTAGGTAATCTTCAGACCATGCTAGGTAATCTTCTTCAGACCATGCTAGGTAATCTTCAGACCATGCTAGGTAATCTTCTTCAGACCATGCTAGGTCATCTTCAGACCATGCTAGGTTATCTTCTTCAGACCATGCTAGGTAATCTTCAGACCATGCTAGGTAATCATCTTCAGACCCATGCTAGGTAATCTTCAGACCATGCTAGGTAATCTTCTTCAGACCATGCTAGGTAATCTTCAGACCATGCTAGGTAATCTTCTTCAGACCATGCTAGGTAATCTTCAGACCATGCTAGGTAATCCTCTTCAGACCATGCTAGGTAATCTTCAGACCATGCTAGGTTATCTTCTTCAGACCATGCTAGGTAATCTTCAGACCATGCTAGGTAATCTTCTTCAGACCATGCTAGGTAATCTTCAGACCATGCTAGGTAATCCTCTTCAGACCATGCTAGGTAATCTTCAGACCATGCTAGGTAATCTTCTTCAGACCATGCTAGGTAATCTTCAGACCATGCTAGGTAATCTTCTTCAGACCATGCTAGGTAATCTTCAGACCATGCTAGGTAATCCTCTTCAGACCATGCTAGGTAATCTTCAGACCATGCTAGGTTATCTTCTTCAGACCATGCTAGGTTATCTTCAGACCATGCTAGGTAATCTTCAGACCATGCTAGGTTATCTTCTTCAGACCATGCTAGGTAATCTTCAGACCATGCTAGGTAATCCCCTTCAGACCATGCTAGGTAATCATCTTCAGACCGTGCTGTGGCCTGGAAAGCAGCTCCCACCCTCCTCCACGGGGATTAGTGTGAATTTCATCAGCCAAGAGGTTTTTGTTGTTTGTTATTTTTTGAGATGAGGTCTTACTGTATATAGCCTTGGCTGGTCTGAAAGTTACTATGTAGTGTTCCAGCTGGATGGTGAGAGCCTTGGGCTGTGTGGGTTTGGGCACAACTGCTTGCAAATTGGTTTTACATGAAGGATGCTTGTACTCATAACTTATTACTTATTGTTAAAAAAATGAAATAAAAGAAAATAAATTTTAAAAAATTTAAAAAATTAAAAAGCAGAAAAGAATAAAGCACCTATAATTGGAGATCTGCAATAAATAAATAAATAAATAAATAAAATACAAGTCACTATGTAGACCAAGATAGCCCTCAAGCTTGTGGCAGCCCTCCTGCCTCAACCTCCCAAGCGTTAGGGTTATATGACCACCATATCTTTGAATGCTTTATTGAGAGAATTTTAAGTCTTAAAATTCAGGGCTGGAGAGATGGCCTAGCGGTCAAGAACACTGACTGCTCTTGCAGAGGACCCGGGTTCGATCTCCAGCACCCACATGGCGCTGAGAACCATCTGTAACTCCAATTCCAGGAGAACTCCAGTTCCAGGGGAATCCGACACCCTCTTCTGACCTCCGCGGCATTGCATGACACGGGTGCACAAACCTGCGTGCAGACAGTACATTCATACACATACAAAAATAAATAAAATTTAAAAAATGACAAAACAAATGAAAATCAACATTAAAAAAAAATTCAAGGTAAGAAAAGGGCAAGTCAGCACTGTCAGGCTTTATGGTGCCTTGGCTACCTCCCTACTGACTACCACCTCTGCTCCAAACCCCCGACCCTCCATATCCGTTCATATCACAGGGAACAGCTTGGAATGTTGCGGGGCAAGTTTTATATGAGAGAATATCTGGAAATAGGCGGCCTGACTAAACATATACTGCGCCGTCAGGAAGGTGCAGGTCCGTGTCAGGACACTCGAGGTCTGTTTTCTGACTCCAGATGTGGAAATGAGAAAGATGAGTGAGGAGGGTGCGAGGAGCTTCTGACCGAGTTCATCCTTGCAGCGAGGAGCTTCTGACCGAGTTCATCCTGCAGCGAGGAGCTTCTGACCGAGTTCATCCTGCAGATGACAGCGGTCACATGGAGGGACGGGGCGCACAGCCCTGTCACCGAGCTTCTACGAACAGTGGACCCTGGCACTTCCCAGATGTGCTGAGGCACTTGGGTACATGGCTCCTCAAGTCTATTCACTGTAGATTTAGCTTTCCCATGTTGGACGGGGGCTTATAAAGGCAGTTTCCACCTCCGTTTCTGGCTCACCAGAATTGAAGGGTGAGCTATTTTCTGTGCAACACCTCTACCCTGTTTGTTTCTCAGCCTCTTTCTGCTCTCACAGCTGAGAGGCCACAAAAGTAGGTACATCTCTTGCACACAGTGCTCCCTCGCTGTCCTTCCAGGGCAGACTCTTGTACACAGTGCTCCCTTGCTGTCCTTCTAGGACAGACTCTTGCACATAGTGCTCCCTCGCTGTCCTTCCAGGACACTTGCACATAGTGCTCCCTCGCTGTCCTTCCAAGACAGCTGAACACAGTGCTCCCTCGCTGTCCTTCCAGGACTCTTGCACACAGTGCTCTCTTGCTGTGCTTCTAGGACAGACTCTTGCAGTCTATGTACCTACTTCACAGGACCCTGAGTGTGGCTGTGGGAAGAGTCGTGTCCCCTGCTCATCAGGAACAGTGGGTTCTCTGAAATGATGACTACTTTCAGCCAGGGAAGAGGGGACATAGGGATGGGAGGGGATGGGAGGCCACCGTGAGACGCTCACTACTCTGGGCAGAGGCAGTCCAGTGCCTCAGAGCCTGAGCATCTTCATGATGATGGTCCTCACATGTGCTCAGAAAGGAGCACATTTATGGGGGCAAGAACTTGTATTACAGATTTTTAAAGACGTTTATCTAAAATAAGAGTAGTGTTTAGTCTGGCCACATAGCGCAGTAAACCCTACAGTTTTTTGTCAACTCTCAGCTATGCCTCATGATCTGAGGGAGTGGAGGACTTTACTTAGAGAATTCTTTATTTTACCAGCATCTCGGGCTGTTTGCTTATCTCCCCAGTGTTTAGAGACAAGGCCTTCAAAGTCTGCTTCAGCTGTAGCAGCTTTGAGCCTCTGCCCCCTTCCTTCTTCAGTGGAGAATAAGAAACTGACCTGTGAGCAGAAAGCTCAGAGCAGATGAGATGTCCGCCCCTCACTGAGATGGGCCACCCTCACTGCAGCGCTGTGACGCCCACAGACTGTCAGACACTGACGGCCTCACAGTTTCTGGGGCAGCCTGAAACATGGCCAGAGACCATCAGATGCTTGGGTTATCTCTGTCTCAGGCATTCCACAGCCATGACGAGTCAGTGCGGGCTCCCACAAAGTGCTGACTAAATTGAGTTATTGTTTCCATGTCAGTGTTTGATGTGAGTCAGCCCAAGCTAATATGACCAGGGACACTGAGCTGGTGACGTCATGCTGTTCTGGGGATTATCAGAAGGACCATGTTTCCAGACCCCAGGCCTCTCTCAGTGTGAGTCTGCCTTGTGCTTCTAGCTCTAGCCTCCCGGTTGGAACAGAAGGAAACAAAGGTCTCATTTTCCAGTGCCCTTTCGGGCAAAGGCTGCTTCTTCCCAGTCCTCTGCCTTGTTTTGGAGCCCCATCCTCAGGCTGTCTCACTGTTGATTTTTTTTTTTTTTTGAGGAGAGGCCTGGTTCTACACGATGTGGGCTTCATGTCATTGCCTGGCCTCCTGCTATCCCAGAAACAGGTGCTGGCTACCTGTGCTATCTAACATAATTAGTGAAATATGACTTAGTGCAAATGTATTTCGTGTCGTATTTTACCTTAATGTATTTACATTCCTACCTGTTACTCTTAGCGGAGGAATAGACGGGGCTTGTCATGTGTGCCTTGACCTAGGGATGAGGATTAGAAGAGAAGAAAGCCATGTAATTTTAAGCATGAGATGTTCATTTGTGAGTCACTTGGGAGAAGTGCTGGTGGAGAAGGGCAACGTAAGGAGCTCGTTCACTCTAAGAGCCAGTGACATGATTTTGTTTTGTGACACTCCTGCCCTACAGGTTTCAGAGCCCTGTATATGTGTGACAGGCCACCTAGAGTACAGTGGGGCCATGGCTGATAGGATGGACCGGCTCGTGTCCACCCCACCTTTGTATCCGCAACATCTCCCTCTCCTGGGCCCTCCAGCCGCTCTCCAAGCCCCTGTATACCAACTCAGTCTCCTCAGAGGCTCTTTCTCTGCTTCGCAGCACATCTGCCCACAGGCCCAGCATCCTGAGCATTCAGAGTATAGGATGTCAACTGAGGCCTGCCCGTCCCTAACTCTGACACATCTGAGATACTTTAAGTCTGCTATTTGGTTTGGTGAACATTTTCCAAAGGAGGTTAGCCATGGTAAATGATTGGCTCCTATTTCCACAGCTTAGATACTCGATTTGCCTCCATTTCTAAGAGTTTTCTCCTCTGTGGAGAGTAGGGGATTTGGGCTGTGGAGCCTCCCAGTGTGCGGAAGTGCATCAGTCCTGATTCGCAGTCTGCTAGTTCTGGGAAGAACCTGGTACATCTAGGGTTGAGTTCCAAGTGCAGCCCTGGCAGATGGGTTATGCCCAGGCCTTCAATTTGGGTGTCAAATGTCTGTCTCCACACTAGGTCACAGCTGGGGACAATACTGTGTTTCATTCCTTGTGGTCTAAGTCTTTGTGGATTCACTTTCTTTCCCCATTTTGTGGCTGTTGAACATCTTTCTTGGGTGTACTAGGCCATGGAAGCCTGGCTCCCCCTCCAAGGCTGCTGGAGAACACAGAAACAGGTTCCTTATTATGACTTTTTAAATGACTACTTGTTCATTTGTGTTTTACCTTGGAATTTTAGAGAAAGAGAGGAGAACAGTAAGAATTTAAAGTAAATTTAAAGTTTGCTGGGTTGAGTTTGGTCTTTACATATATAGATTCTGTATTCCTTACTCAAACTGCTTAGGACCAGCAATATTTGAGATTTGTAGGTTTTTCAGATGTGAGAGTATTTTCACAATTGGAGGTGCTCTAAAATCTAAAACTCTGAGCATTGTTTTGGTGTACAAAAAGTTTCAGGTTTTAGATGTGTGGATTTAGGGATTTGGGATACTCAACATGTATGGATCCCCCCAGAGTTGATGCCAGGTGGAACATTAGGAGAAGTAAAGCATTTGTCCAGTGCTTGGTGGTGGCTGTGGACAATGTGTGTGATGCTGAGCAAGAGAGATGAAGCGCTCTCCCCTCTTTCTGCGGATGCCTGCTGTGCCCTACACGTGACTGTCCTGCTCAGCTTGTGCTCGGCTATTAGCAGAGGAGCAGACATGAAGCATGCCTCCAGGGGCATGAGGCGTGCCTTCAGTGCTTGCTGGGTAGCTGGAGCTATCAGAAGTGTGAGCATTCTCAGCACGCTCTACAACTGACAGCTGTTCAATGCTGTGATCTTACAGAGTTTTAGAAGAACAGAGTCCAAATGAAATAGGATTTATGTCATCTATATTTTAGGAAATTGTTTTTAAATTGAATTTATGTTATTTATAGCTCACGATATTCTATAGACTTATTTGAAATAATACAAGAATGGAGGTGATGGAGATAGAATCAGACCAGGCATAGTGGCATATGCCTTGCCTTTAATCCCATCAGTCAGGAGGCAGAGACAGGTGGATCTCTGAGTTTGAGGCCAGTCTGGTCTACATAGATAGTTCCAAGCCAGCCGGAGCTGCATGGTGAGACCTGGCCCAAAAATATTTTAAAGATGAAATCAAGACTGCAGCTCAAGGAACAGCTCAAATGTGCACACCCTGAAGATATCCCAGCATGCCCCAAGCCAATGTGCAAGAGCCACGTGCTCAGAGCCAGAAGGAAGCGCGGTCAGTGCAGAGCATTCCTATTGACCTTGGGGCTGGGGGCAGCATAGCAGCTCTGTTCGGAGCACAGAAGCTTTGTTCTGGGAGTTTTTCTTCTAAACACATCCCTAAGCAATTGTTCAGCAAGTTCAGCCTCTGTAGAGAAGCCTTTCTGGAGGCAGCAGTGGAAGAGCCAAGAACTCGGACACCAGCCAGGCTCCCACTAGCTATGTGATCTTAGGCCAGCTGGTGAGCTTTTATAGACCTTTATTTGAAACAAATAAGAAGAACACTTGCCTCATAGAAGTTGGCTGTGTATGAAATGGATTTATGGATATGTAGAACCATGAAGCATTGTGTAGGAAGCACTTCATACATGTCATAGGATACTATTGAAACAGCTTAGGGTTCTGTGTTCCTGGTTTTCATTTTAAATTTTTTTCAGATCTATAATCCACAGGATTTTTAGGGGCAAGAAGTATGGTGTGGGAAATTTATTTATTTGATGGTTTAAGGGAAAAGGTTAAACCTGTGTCTCACACTACTTACTGAGCAGATGAAAGCTTTAGTCTTTATTTGTGCACCCCCCCCTTGTGTGTGTATGTGTGTGTGTGTGTGTGTCTGTGTCTGTGTCTGTGTCTGTATGTGTCTGTGTGTGTTTGCTTGCCTGTGTATATGCATGTGGAGGACAGAGGTTGACAGAAAATGTCTCCTTAAGGTATCTCCTGAGCGTCGAGCTCTTTGTCTTGGCTACCTGGCTGCCCAGTGAGCCCCCAGGACCCCTCCTGCCCCCTCCCAGAGTTGAAAGTGCATGCCACCATGCCTGGCTTTTCCATCAGTGCTGGGGATCAAAACTCAGCCTCTCATGCTAATCCAGAAAACAGTCTGCTCAGTGCAGCATCTTCCTAGCCTGAGTCTTCTGTTCTGATTGAGAGTATGGCTCCTGGTTAATTCAGTTCCAGGTTAAATTGTTGGCCTCCACACAGATTCACTTGATAATTTCAGGCAGAGAACATAACTTTCTATAGCTCAGTGACATCTCAAAGTATGCTTATCAATACTAAATAGTAATCTACCCATGATATTTTACAGTACTCAGCAGTTGGCAAATATTCCAAACATTATATGCAGCTAGGATTATAAGTCAATATTAGTTATTTTTTGTCAATATTAGTTATTAAGACATAGTAATAATTTATACTGTCTACAAAGAATATTTAAATGAATGTTTAAGCAATGAAGTCTTAGAACTATTTTGTAGTTACCCAAGGAAGATGAAGAAAACAGCATTTGATCACACATATGTCTGCTTAATGGCTCTGAACATTTTGTGGTTTTTTCCAAGGGCTCCTGAAAGTCCGAGGTTCGTATTTGATCTTTAATCCACACCTAGAGACTGAGAGTGCATTTTTACCAGAGAATCAGCAGCACCATCAGGGATGATATACTTCCCCAATTTGGCTTCTGTCTCCCCTAGTAACTTTCTCATGGGTGAGAAATACTGGGGGCGGGGGTGGCTCACTGGGTAAAGTGCTTACCATGCAAGCCTGATGACTTGAGTTCAGATCCCCAGAAGCCATGGCAGCCAGGTGTAGTAGCAGGTGCTGATGTTC
This sequence comes from Rhizomys pruinosus, assembly GCA_009823505.1. Lineage (NCBI taxonomy): Eukaryota > Metazoa > Chordata > Mammalia > Rodentia > Spalacidae > Rhizomys > Rhizomys pruinosus. Next base: position 161,644 of record VZQC01007186.1, on the reverse strand, counting down.
CCGGCACCACCGGGAGGTGAAGACAGGAGACTCTCCAGAAACTTCAAGGGGCAGCTAGCCTGGCTTACACAGCAACAAAGAGACCCTGGCTCATCCCTGCATGATTAAGTGCATACACACACACACACACACACACACACACACACACACGTAAAAAATAAAAACTGTGTAGCCAGGCATGGTGATGCACACCTTTAATCCTAGCACTCGGGAGGCAGAGGCAGGTGGATCTTTGTGAGTTCAAGGCCAGCCTGGTCTACAGAGTGAGTTCCAGGACAGCTGGGGCTACAGGGAGACCCTGTCTCGAAAAGACCAAAAAAAAAAAAAAAAAAGCAACTGTGGTGAAGGAGTGCAGTTTCTATGATGTGGCCTATGCCGTTGTCTTTTTATGCTGAACCTCTGTACTTGGTTCAGCCAGGCCTGACCCTACAGATCCTGCAGACCCTGTTGTGGCCTCAGGAGCCCTGGCTCTCCCAGGAGAGTTTTGCAAAATGGAGAACAATAAGGACAGTGTTGTAAACAGCACCACTTTGTTAAATTCAGAAAGCTTTGGGGCAGGATTGGGTTACATTCATAAGGTCAGCAAAGGCAGAGCTCTCCCAGAGGGGCTTCTTGAGACTGAGGAGTACTAGAGGCCTACTCTGACCCCCAGAGCCTAGAGCATTGTCTTCTGATTCAAGGACAGGTTTTTTTTGTTGTTGTTCTCTGTTTTATTTCCGTCTTTGTTTTCATTTTATCCTTTAAATTGTTGAAGATTAGATCAAGGAACATGAATTTATAGGTCTTGGAATAAGACCTTGGTTTTTATATCCAGTGGGAACCCTGCCCTCCCTTAAAGATGGACCAAAATGCCTAACAAAGCAAACTAAGAGAGTTGTAGCCCTCTCTCTGGAGGGTGGCAGAGGCTTTCAGTCAGGGATCTTGGAAACCAGCCTTTCTTAAACCATCACTGTGACAGCCCAGTTCTAAGTGGCAGGGCATCAAAACAAAAAATAACATTTCTGATTTCACTTTACCTTTTAAATAAAATAGCAGGGAAATTTCCAACTTTTCCTGCACACTCTGCTTTGGTTCTCTCCTTTATAGTTGCATGGTTTGTGTCCATTGAGACTCTGGCTAAGGGTTTGATACCATCATCCTTGTCACATAGAGTGGTCTCTACCTCAGCCACAGTTAGATGGCCTTTTTGAGAACTCTGCTGCTTGCTACTAACGTTCATGCTTCCATGTTTCTTTCATTTTTATAAAGACAGGAAAGGCCAGTATAACAGGAAATGAGTTGCACAATAAGCACACATATAAAGAGAAAGCTGAGTTGCCCTGCCCGTGGTGCAGGCTTAGCCAGCAGGAACTGTGTGCAGCAGGTGCAGACTCTTGCTTAAGAGTTTGGATTTTCCATATGTAGTGTTTGAAAGACAGTTGTCCGCTATGGAAGAGCCTCTGTATGCTAACCTGTCACCTTCCCTCCAAGTCTCCAGGACAGTCCAAGAAGCAAATGACAGAATGAGGCTCCCTGGTTATGATCTTTAAGCTGAGCCACCCTGAGTTAGTGCACTGGCACATCTCTGTGTGAGTGACAGATCTGCTCTAACGTTTATAAACAGCCCTGTTGATGAAATGTCTGTGTTCCCAGCAAGTCGACAGTTGAGGGTTGTTTTTTTAAATTAAATCTTTGCCCAGAGAACTTTAATATGTAAAAGATTCTGCCAAATGATCCATTTTATGGTACAAAGAATTATTTCTCAGAGATATTTTCAATAAGCTCAGATGGTTGAGTGTCAGTCAGGATTTTCTTAAAATGAACATCTGCCATGATAAATCTACTCATGCTCAGAAGACAGTACTGCTGAGGTGAAATTATCCAAGATTGTCAGAATAGGATGTGTGGTGTCTTCATAATTTAATTACACAAATGCTGTCCTGTTAAGGGCTTTGCAGTAAAAGAACTTGTGTCCAATTAGAGTCCTAAAATGTTCTGTGTATTCATGTTGATGTTGGAGCTCCCATTTCATAGCATGGATTTTGTTTGGCTGGAAGGAGGGGATTGCTCTAGCTTTCTCACCGTGGTGGTCCCAGTATCTACCCTCCTAAACTCTGCCCTGCTCTTGTCTGGTCTAGCCAAGTTTACTGACTCCCCCATTAGAGTTGGGAGTCAGCTCAGAGGTTGGCCTTCCTAGCAGAATGGTTGGAATTCCTAAGTACAGCCAGTTTGTTTGCTTAAGCCCGTGGTCTACTTTACTGCAGCCCGAATATGGTATCCTGAAGTCCTGGTGACTCTTGAAACCTGAGATGCATCCTAGCCTGGGGAGTTTACATGATCGGGCTAAAAATACTCACTTTGAATAGAAATGGAAGCCAGGTCCCGTTGTCTGTCAACAGGGTGTCTTCTCGGGAATTTGTGTGTAGAATGCCATCTGTTTTGAGCCTGAGCAAAGGGGGCCTGTGTCGACAGGTTCTTAATTCCCCCCAAGAAGAATTTAACAAGCACACAGCAAGTCAGGATGTGAAAGAAGAGGTGGTGGAATTTAGCCAGTCCCCAGGCCTAGCAGGGCATGTTGGTCAGCTCATCAGCTGCTCCAACTTCCGGCTTCTCTACGCCCTTGTGAAACACACAGACCCTGTTTTTAGCACAGAGCTGTCTAATGTGCTGTTTTACAAGACTTCAGTGGCAGCCGCAACAGAAATCCTGACTTAAAGGCCCATTTCTAATAGGGATGATGCTCAGGTAGACTTTGCTCTGGTCAAACCAAACGGAAAACTGGGTTTATTTCTTTCCATGGAGTCCTGGGCACATAATGTCCATGTTTGCACACATGTGTGCACTGGTATGTCTGCCTTGTGGTTCCTTTCTCCTTCTAGTTAGATACATCCAGGGAGGGAAGAGGAGGGTCTCTGGGTGGAGGGAAGTTTCAGAGCAGCAGGTGGTCTAGGTAGCAGCTACCACCAGGATCTCCTTTTCAGATAATGTACATTGTAGGGGTTCTTCCGGCCTTCCTGACTACTGGGTAGAAACAGACTTCTGTAGTGGAAGACAGAACAGTGCATAGCACAGTGTAATAGCCCATGAGTGCAGGTGTGCATGGAAGAGACCCAGAAGGGCTCCCAGAGGAGGCTTGGGTTAAGGGCTTCTGAGGACTGTGCGATGCCCAGAGGCTGCTCCGGAACGTTTGTGTGGCCACAGGAGAGTTCCGTGGAGATGGCGGTTTGTGTGGCCACGGGAGAGTTCCCGTGGACATGGCGGTTTGTGTGACCACGGGAGCGTTCCCGTGGACATGGCGGTTTGTGTGGCCACGGGCGAGTTCCCGTGGACATGGCGGTTTGTGTGGCCACGGGCGAGTTCCCGTGGACATGGCGGTTTGTGTGGCCACGGGCGAGTTCCCGTGGACATGGCGGTTTCCCACATAGAGAGCAATTCCTCTGTTCTCAGAGCTTCTCTCAGCATCTGAGTTTCTCAAAATAATCAATGCAAAATAACCCTTCCACCAGAAGCAGATTTGGGCATGGCATAGTCTGGTCTCCTATAGGGCAGAAAGTACCCCAAGCCCCATCTCAGGAATCATGAACATCTTCACCACCCTTTCAAAAACATATTGTCAGTGTGCTAGGAGGCTCCAGTAAAATTCAGTAATAACAGATATGGTGGAAGGTTTTGTGTTTATTGTACATTTTTATTTTTTATTTTTATTTTATTTATTTATTTATTTATTTTTGTCTTTTTTGAGACAGGGCCTCCCTGTAGCCCCAGCTGGCCTGGAACTTGCTCTGTAGACCAGGCTGGCCTTGAAATCACAAAGATCCGCCTGCCTCTGCCTCCTGAGTGCTAGGATTAAAGGCGTGCGCCACCACTCCTGGTGATATTGTACACTTTTAAATAGGGTGCGTTTAAGCAATGAACTGAGAATTAAACAATTGTTGAACCTTTGGACTCTTCATGTGAATCTGATCTGGTTTGATCACTTAACTACACAAATGACGAAACTGTCCTGGTCATAGAGGTATACTAGAAACACATTTCATGTCCCCACCTTGCATTCAGGAGCTGAGGAATCCCTGCAGTATGCGGGCTCTGTGTGTATGGCCTTCTGAACTTTCTGCCAGGGATGTTAACCCTAGGAGAAAGTTCAGAAGGTGTCCGCTCTGCCTTCTCACGGGGATGGACACTGCCTTCACTGCCTCCTTGGAGAGCTGCAAGGAGCCCATCCCACTTCATGAAGCAGTAGCTACCACTGAGGCTGAAGAGGATGCTATTAGGATTTGCCGTGCTTTGGAGAAAACAGTTGTTTGGGATTTGGGAACATCTTGACAGCTACCAAGTACTAGCTCTTAGGTGTCCGTGGTCAGTCCTGGTAGGGCTGATAACAGCCTCTAACTGTCCACGTCCTCGTCCCTGACTGGCCCCTTCTGTGCTCTCTGCTGTAAAGAGAAAATCAAGACTTGGGGTCAGTCAGAGTAGAGTCCCTTAAACATATTTTTCCAAAGAGATGTGCTGACCTTCCTGAAAGGAAGCACCTGTGCATCGTCAGGTAGGAGCCAGTCACACAGCAAGCAAAGGCCTATATTCTCTCTCCCCCCTCTCTCCTTCTTCCCTCCCTCTCTCCCCCTCCCTCCCTCCCTCCCCCTGTCTCTCTGTCTCCCTCCCTCCCTCCTCTCCCTCCCTTCCCCCTCTCCCTCCCTCTCTTTCTCCCTCCCCCTCTGTCCTTCTCCCTCCCCCTCTGTGTCTCTCTCCCTCTCCCTCCCTCCCCCCTCCCCTCCCCTCCCCCCCTTCTGTCCTGTCTCTTCCTTCTCTCCGTCCCCTCCCTCCCCCCTCTGTCCCTCCCTCCCTTCCCCTCCCTCCCCCTCTGTCTCTCTGTCTCTGTCTCTCTGCCTCTCTGCCTCCCTTCCTCCCTTCCTCCCTCCCTCCCTCCCTCTCCCTCTCCCTGTCCCTCCCTTCCTCCTTCCCTCTCTCCCTCATTACCATACCCACTGGAAAGCTGGAGTAGCTGTGAGCACAGGTAGAAGTAGGGGCTGACCCTGGTTGCATGGTATCACAAGGCTCCTGGAGGAGCCAGCATATAGAAAGCAGCCTTCCTGAGCACAGGCTCTCGTGATCCTCACTGCCTTGACCCTGGCTGTGCTGAGATGCTGAGACAGGGCCAGGTCCTGCCCTTTCTAAAAGCAGGTGTGGAGACCCCCCGCTCAGACTGCTGTTGGGAGTACTAGTTTTTACTCTGTGTTCTTTGATATTTTACTTCTTTGAGCTGAGTGTGTGAGGCTGGCCTGTTGAATTGTGCTTAGCTCTGTAGCATGTGCTTGCATAGACGTGGAAGTCTCCCGTGTTTCCTGGAGTGATCCACCATTGATTGCCATGTGGATAGGATCTGGCTTGGGGCTGTGTGGAGTTATGCCACACAAGGGTACACCCACCTGAGACCCAGCTGAGACCCAGCTTAGTTGTCGCCTGTTTCCCAGCACTGTCTTTAGCCTTCATGCAAACCAGTGAAGAAGGGATGTTCCTTGTTCTCCATCCGTTCTCGGGTGCGTCCGTGGCTAACGAGGATGGGCACTCTACTACGTTCCCTGGCACTGACTTTGGCCTTTCCTGAAGGCTTTGTTCCTGTTTCCTCGTTTATAGTCTGAGAAGTCTCCCTGTACTAGTGTGTAGGAACACTGCCGTGTCCTGGAAGCTGGAATGTGTAGGTTTGAGGCCATATTTAATAGCAGAGTTTTCCAGGCAGGCATAGGCATGGGGCCATGGCATCATGGCAACATTCCTCCTGACATCGGGCCTCTCCTTCTGAGGACCACCATGCTGTGCTCAGCCCCATGCTGTCCTCCATCTCACTGAAGAGCCCTCATCCTAGCCTAGGATGGACATTGACACCTCCTGTTGTCCTTTGCCGCATACAGTTCTGTGACAGCAGAAGCCAGGGTGTAGAGGAGGAGGCACGGGCCCTGCTCTGCAGGCTCCTCCCCTCACATATGGACCCTCCTCTCCACAGGAGGACCACTGTGTAGCATCCTGCTGCTGCTGGACCCTAGCTGACATCCAACATTGCACCTCTGTAATCTGCTCCCCACACCCCTAGTTTTTTACTTGATTGTTACAACTTGAAGTCTGACTTGTTAAAGTGGTTCTTTCTATGCTCTAGCAAGTGAGGAATAATGAGGTACTGTCTCAGTAACTTAAAATTTTTTAAGATTTTCTTGTGTGTGTGTGTGTGTGTGTGTGTGTGTGTCCCATGTGAATGTGGAAACCAGAAGAGGGTGTTAGATCTTCTGGAGTTGGAGTTACAGGCAGTTGTGAGCTGCATGATGTAGGTACTAGAAGCCAGTGCGAGGTCCTCTAGAAGAGCCATAGGTGTTCTCAACTGCTGAACTACTTCCCTAGCCCCCCAATAATTTTTGTTTAAAGGAACTTGACAAGGATGAGACAGGACTGTAAGACATCTGTTTGTCATGCACAGGATTCTGATTTTCTCTTACTGAAGAAACCAAAGCCAAAATTTGGTGAATCTGCAGTCTGGGCAAAGCATAGTGGGATGGGTTAGGGTCTGTCTGTCCTCACTGCTCTAGGCCATGTGACTCAGTGGGCTGGGGACCTTCCCAAACAACTCCTTCCTGTGGCTGGCCAGCCCATGTTGGCTGTCCACTGAGAGCCAAGCTCACGCAGCCTCAGTTCTTGTCTCTGCAGGCTCCTCACAGGGTGGCGGCTACGTTCCCAGAACCTGTGTTCCAAGGCAGCACACAGCACAGAGCTGCTGTGTTCTGGGGGGAGCCTCCCTCCTCCAGATTAAAAGGAGAGGGTGAGTCAGAGCCGAGGCCCTTTGCCCCACTGCCTGCTCACGGTGTCTTCTACCCCTGTGCCCTTCGCATAGCCCTGACTGCTGCTGCAGGGAGAGGAAAGCTGGAGGTCTGTGAGCTGCTGCTGGAACATGGAGCTGCTGTGTCTCGGACCAACAGGAGAGGGGTCCCTTCTCTGTTTTGTGCAGCCCGCCAGGGGCATTGGCAGGTACCCCGGGGGCTCCTGAATGCTTCACAAACAGTGGGTGGGAATGGAACCCACTATTGAGACCTCGTGTGGCTCCCGGGTCCTGTTCCTGTCTTGGGCTTTGCCTGAGACATCCCCACTACTTCTCAGAAGCAGACACATACCAGAAGGGCCAGAGACACTCAGCTTCCCTTAACCTCACGGGGAAGGCTCACTCCTCATTTCTGCTGCTGCTGTTCTGTGACTTGTTGGCACAACACATCTGAAATAGAGCTGTCCTGGGGTGCCTTTGGGAAGGGGAGTCAAACTCAAGCCATCTTTAACCCAAGGGAGCCAGGGATTTTTTGCACAGCAGTTCCTTCTTTCATTTTATAACAGAGACCACATATCTAGCCTTCCACACCAGGGCCATTTACATCCACACCACATGCACAAATGGCTGTAAGACCATTCATTACAGAAGAGTAATACCCTGCAACCAATCCTCTCCTGGTCTCTGCTTCCCAAGTCCCAGAGAGGGTGAAAGCAGTTTGTTGGTGCACGAAGTGAAAGCAGCAGGACTCTGCCGCCTTGTCCACTCTCATCCCTAGAAGCTCTTCCCGAGCTTCTGATTTTTTCTCCCCAACCTTAGCAGCGTGCATGGTGTAAAGGCATATTGCCGAGGCTCAGACTGTCCTTCAGGAAACTGCTAGAAGCTGCTCTCTGAAGAGGGCAGGCCATCCCCCAACTCTGCATCTTAGCAATGCATGTTAACTGAGGGTGCAGCGCCACGCTCCTGCCCCAGACCCAGACTGTGAGCACAGTCCCCTTTTAATATTGGCCACAGGTACCTAAGTCTGAGGATGCTCACATCCCTTAAATAAAATGGCACGTTATCAGTATACCATCTACACGTATACTCCTTTGTACTTTTTTTTTTTTTAATCTTTTTGAGACAGGGTCTTCCTGTAGCTCCGGCTGTCCTAGAACTCACTATGTAGACCAGACTGGCCTCGAACTCACAGAGATCCGCCTGCCTCTGCCTCCCACGTGCTAGGATTAAAGGCGAGCACCACCACGCCTGGCTTCCCTTGTACTTTAAATCACTCAGAGATGACTATAACACTTAATATGGCATAAATGCTATGCAGTTACTATATTGTTTAGCAACTAAGAAGGAGAATAGTTTCCATGTATTTCAGTGGGTGCTTGAATCTGCTGCTACAGAACCCCCAGATTCACAGGGAGCCATGCTTCACTTCTGGACCAGCTTGGAACCCTCATGACTACCACTGGCCATGCTGCCTTGTCCTTGGCTCTCCAGCCTCCCCCACTGTGGCTGTTCTGTCATCACCTGAGTGTGATTGGCATGCCCTCACTATTTCTACCGTGTATGTGTGATTTTCATAGATGTAATATCTGGGCACCTTTAAAAGAATACATATTCATGGGGGCTGGAGAGATGGCCTAGCAGTTAAGAGCACCGACTGCTCTTGCAGAGGACCTGGGTTCGATCCCAGCACCCACATGGCAGCTGAGAACCATCTTTAACTCCAGTTCCAGGGGAATCCGACACCCTCTTCTGACCTACTTGGCATTGCACCACATGGGTGCACAAGCCTACATGCAGACAGTACATTCATACACATACAAGAATAAATAAAAAAAATAAAATATCTGAAAGAATACATATTCAGAAAAAGATTCTGTTCAAAGGAATACAGTGGGAAGATTGTTCAGACCCCACATATCACACAACTGTTTTTTTTTTTTTTTTGTTTTAGAGAAGAGTGTCATTTATTGTTTTTAAAAGATTGAAAAACCCACTGGGTATAGAGAATGTGGTTTCAAGTGCAGCAGGGGTGTGGTGCTGCTGCATTAAAGAAAAACTAACTCCTAGAGTCATCAAACCAAGAGTGAGCCTGATCTGTCCTCAGGTCTGTTCTCATTTCTCTAAGAACCATCCCTTCTAAACAAAGGACCTCCTCTGCATGCACTTAAGCAGCACCATGTATGGTGGTATGGGAAAGGAATGGAGCTGTGTCTTACAGAATCTTTAACCAGAGTTTTACAAGTTTCTTTTTCTGACCCCTACTGACTCAAAACAGCATATAAACCATAAGCACATGTTATGAACCTGTGTCCACGTGGTGCTTGCAGCATATTTTCTGGATAATTTACTGCTTTCAACATCACTGCTTCAGTGATGATACTATCATAACACACACATACACACACACACACACATTATTCTGGGTCGGGGTGTAGAATGGTCATGAGAGAAAAGTAGAGAACATAGTTATAGTTTAAGATTAAAACTATATATTCATCTTAGCTAATAAAAATTGTTTACATGGGCCGGGCGTGGTGGTGCATGCCTGTAATCCCAGCACTCGGGAAGCAGAGGCAGGCAGATGTCTGTGAGTTCAAGGCAGCCTGGTCTACATAATGAGTTCCAGGACAGCTGGGGCTACAGGAAGACCCAGTCTCAAAAAGACCAACAACAACAACAACAAAAAAATTGATTACATGGGGAGCCCAAGGCTTAGCAATGTTGTTTACATTGTTTCTTAAAAACAAGCTGATTACACAATAGGAAGGCAGATTGAATACATACTGTTAAGTGATCTCAAAGCATATGGCTAACTTGGTTACAGGGTTAGGTAAAATTGGACACATTCCTAAAGTCATTCCCACACAGGGAAACTAATTCTGAGTGCTTTTAGATTGTTAGACTGCTGTTGGAGCATGGCTGTGATGTAAACCTGAGTGACAAGCAGGGCCGGACACCCCTGATGGTGGCGGCCTGTGAAGGACACTTGAGCACCGTGGAATTCCTCCTTTCAAAAGGTAAAATCTATCAGGCACACTGATTCCTTTTGCAGAAGAATTTGGCAGGCCAGCTAGTACACTATGCTTCTCAAATTCTCTTTTTGTTACGGAAACCGAGTTACTGTTGTGGAGGGAGGTTTCAAAGACATGATACAGCCCAGTGCCCACTTTTCAGCTTTGATGAAGACCCCTTGGCCATCAGCTTCAAACTTCACCGAGCTTTGCAGACCTGCTCAGGCTGATGCACATAGACAGATGCTCAGACTGTGGGACCATCGCCCATCTAGCTTTGTTCATGTTCTGTGGATGGACTTTTCTTTCAGGTGCTGCCCTTTCTTCTCTGGACAAAGAGGGTCTCTCAGCATTGAGCTGGGCTTGTCTGAAGGGTCACAGGGCAGTGGTCCAGTATCTGGTTGAAGAAGGAGCTGAGATAGACCAGACGGACAAAAATGGCCGTACTCCCTTGGACCTCGCTGCCTTCTATGGCGATGCGGAGACTGTGAGTACTAACAGAAGGAGGGTTTGCTCCCTGGGCCTGCCCCTGCCCCTGCCCCTGCCCCTGCCCCTGCCCCTGCCCCTGCATGCAGGGTGGATCAGCAGGAGACACCCTCACTTTGTGAGGCCTGACTAGGGTGTATAATTTTCAAACTTTTAAAATATTTGAATAATTATTTTAAATTGCTTTTTAAATAGCCACTGATGGCATAGATTATGTCTCGTTTCAGTCCATATGTACATTTCAGAATAATCAAATCGGACGAATGCTCTTACCACTTCCAGTATTTGTCAGTCTTTCTTTGGCCTGGAATATTTAAAATCCTGTCTTAACTGTTGAAAAACGTGCAGTGTGTTATTAACAGTAGTCACCATTCTGTGCAGTAGCCCCCCAGACTCATTTCTCCAGCCTGAGACTTTGTACCTTCTGACCAACACCCCCCCCACACGCAGCCCATCACCACTGTTCTCTCTGCTCTGACATTTGTGGGTTCTGTTTATAAGTGAGATCATGTGCTCTTTCTTGTCTTTCTGTATGCAGAGTATTTACCATGTCCCTCAGGTTTATCTGTGTTAATAGAAATGACAGGAGTTTCCCTACTTTTTAAAGGCTGAATAGTAATTCCATTGTATATTTTTATTCATTGATTTGTTTGAAAGCCATGTGGCATTGTCTAAAAACAGGAAGATTTTGTGGGTTGTTTTTGGCTAAGTGCCGAAATCTAACGAAGAGTGTTGTCTTTCTAACTGAGAGCCGAGGCGTCTTTCCAGACAGAAACCATGCCTCTGTCAGGCTGAGCACCCAGGCCTCCGCAGGTGCCAGAGGAGTGCTGAGCTACATATGAGACTTTGCTTACGTAGTTCTGTGCAGTGCTGCTGATGAGAGGATGGCTGGAGAGAAGAGGGCCGGGGTGTGGACAGACAGTGGTAACGGGCTGGGCAGGGCTTAGTTTTATTTACAATTCATCCATCAGTGGACACATCATTGGACAAATATCTTATAAGGACCCTAGTTTCAAACCTTTTGGCTATGTACCAAGAAATGGAATTGCCAGAACATATGGTAATCCTTTTTGTTTTTTTTTGAAACAAGATCTCATATAACTTAGACTGGCCTCAAACTCCCTCTTGTAGCCAAGGTTGGCCGACATCTGATCCTCCTGCTCTACCTCTCAGGTAATGGGATTGTAGGTGTAATTTGCACCACCAGACCTGGCAGTAATTCTATTTTTAATTTATGGATGGCACCCCACACAACAGACAGCAACTTGCAGGGGTGTCATCTTTAATATCTTCTTCCATTTTTTTTCATTTTTCTAAAATAGAATCTTAGGAGTGTAAGTTAATATCTCCTTGTGATTTTAATTCCTCTAACAATTACTAAATTTTAACATGTTTTCACATGCTTGTTGTGTATCCTCTTTGAAGAAACAGCTTTTCAAATCCTTTATCCATTTATTGATTTGGTTTTGTTACTATTGTTGAGTGATAGTTCTTTTATTTATTTATTTATTTTTATTTTATTTATTACTTTTTGAGACAGGGTATCTCTCTCTTTTTTTTTTTTTTAAGTCCTAGCTGGCCTGAAACTTGTGGGAAAATTCAGTTAAGCTGACTAACCAATGGGACCTCCCTGGCCACACCCATGGGGTGGGTTGTAGTGATACAAAGGTTTAGGATTTGGCCCTGGGATGTGAGTCGCACTGGCTATATAAGCTGGCCACTTTTGGAATAAAGCTCCTTTTGTATTTGGACACCAGAACTATGTGTTCATGAGCTGTGCTTTCCTGCATGTGTTTTCCACGTGGCTCACCTGGGAATAAATGGAACGCCCCATAGGAACTCACTGTATAGACCAGGTTGGTCTCAATGTCACAGAAATCCATCTGCTTCTGCCTCTGGAGTGCTGGGATTAAAGGTGTGTGCCATGACGTCCGGCCTGGTAGTTCTGTTTATATTCTAGATAGTAACCCATTTTGTGTGATTTTAAATAGCTGGTGGGCTGATAGGAAACGTGTGCTATTGGATACACATGAACATCTAAACTGGATATAAAATTGTTTTCCAGGAAGTAGAAAATTGAGTGGCCAAAGTGATTTTTTTTCTTACTGCTTCCCCTGTGCACATACAACTATTTTATCACATCCAGTCTTTATACCATAGCCTCAAATTTGCCATCTTTACAAGTCCTAATATTCATCAAGTCTCTTTCTTAAACCTTAAAGTGAATTAGTCCAGCTCCTTCTGGTCCCAGGTTACTCGTCTTTGAAGCTCGTACCAGGATGTGTGGGTCTGTGTCTACAGCGTGGTGGGAGCCTGCTGGGGAAGCCTCCCTTCTAATGAGCCGACATGAAAAAGTGTCGATGAGCCCTGTCTGTGGCCTGGGAAGTGGGGGTCAGGAACATGTCTCGAATGTGAGCATACACCTGTGTCTACCTGAGGGTCTGCCTTCCTTGCTACTGACAGCGGAGTCACCAAGAGCCTTGAGCTGTGGCCTATATAGCTCCTTCCTCAGTGTCATGTCCATTTCATTTCCATTGGGATCCCTAATGGGCAGCAGCACTGAAACATGAGTGGCTAGGTTTAACTAAAAGCTACAGCTGCCGCCCTACAAACCAGAAGGTGGAAGCAGGCAGTGGCTACGCAGCCCAGGGGCTGCTCCTCAGGCTGTGCTCATCCGGCTGCTGCAGGTGCTGTATCTGGTGGAGAAGGGAGCAGTGATTGAGCATGTGGACCACAGTGGAATGCGACCGCTGGACAGAGCCATCGGGTGTCGGAACACCTCTGTAGTGGTTGCACTGCTGAGAAAAGGAGCCAAACTAGGTCAGTGAAGCCCATCTCTGTACAGCAGGGCCAGAGGCTGGCCTCCTCTAGAGTACCCAAGGGGACAGAAGAGCCCTGTGCTGCCAGGCAGGAATGCTGTCAGGCGCCTGCAGAGTGTGCTTTCTCTCCCCTCTCTGCCTCCCATCTGAGCTTCTGCATTTTTTTTTTAATTGTATTTATTTTGTGTGTGTGTGAGCATGATCCCACATGCAGAGGTCAGAAAACAGCTTATGAGTCAGTCTTCTGCCCCCATCACATGGATACAAGATCAAACAAACTAAGGTCACCAGGCTTGAAGGCAGGGACTTTACCTGCTCACCTCTCACCGGCCCTTAGCTTACGATTTTCTTGCCACGTTGCTAGAGGCTCACATGGAGGGGCAGTCTGGAATCATGGCAGCCTGGACACCCACTAAGTATTAAAATCTGCTCTAATTAAAGTAGGGTGAGCCCCAGTAGCTCACAAAGCCCCCAGATGGCGCCGAGAAGCTGCAAGGCTGAGGTCCCCTGTTCTGGAGCATTCGGGAACAGCTTGCTGGGGAATTTGGGACCCTGGTGCACAGTTTCTGTAAAGGAAACATTGAGGGGGTCCTTGGAGGCAGGGTGGGGTTAGCTGAGGGTCCTGTGGAAGGCCACCTGTGTGGCTGGTGCAGCATCGTATATTTAGTATGTAAATAGGAAAGAGCAACCACAGTGCCCCTGGGTTGGTTTGATATCTAGGGCCTTTGACCAAGAGCAGTTCTGTGGGGCAGTTTTTCCCAGTATTAAGCAGTTTGACATTTTGCCCTGATCCTTTCCATAGCCCTAAACATAGGTAATGATGCCACGATGCCATCATTTTACATAAAAAAAACTAAGGCACAGGGGAGCTAGATGGCCTTCCAAGGCCACCGTGGCGGAGCAGCGTGTGTGTCAGTAGTGTTCTTCAGCCTCGGCAGGCCTCTGCATCGTCCCAGGAGCTCGGCGAAGGGCTAGAGCGGAGGTTGTGGCTGCGGTGTAGTCCAGGAGAGGAGCTGGACAGGGACAGGACAGGAGCGAGCTAGAACCTCAGTGAACTAAGGGCAGAGTGCACAGGACCTGGGGAAGAGCAACATTGCCTGCCCCTGCCATGCTGGCCGCTGGCTGCTGGAGGGAGCTGGGGAGCTGCCACTGAGCCCTGGGTTGATTTCTTTCCCTCTAAGCCTTCTTGGAAGGGGCGAGCCCGAATTTCTCCTGTCTCTAGAGCAATAAGGACAGATTTCACAGGCACCGCTCCTTGATGGAGGTGGGTCTGATGTAGAGTAAGTGAGGGGCTTAAACCTGCTTGCCAGCACCTTGCTGCCTTTCCTTTGCCAGCAGAACACTCACAATGGCAATCCTGCAGTGAGCTCCTCAAGTTTGTGTTGTGCATCTGTAGGACTAAAGAGCAGAACTGGTCCCCCCAGACCTCCGGAGCACCTCTGACAGCGTGTTTCTTTTGCAGGAAATGCTGCTTGGGCAATGGCCACTTCCAAACCTGATATTCTGATTATACTTCTACAGAAACTGATGGAGGAAGGAAATGCGATGTACAAGGTAAGTGGTTTCGCCCCTTTCTGTGCTATTGTTACTGACTGACTCTGAGCAGCCTTTTAGTTCAGCACAGAATCTTAATGGGAAAGCACTTCTGTGTCTGGAAATGTTTTTTTAGGCAGTGGCTGTGACTTCCTGTCTGAAGCCACTGTATGAAGGACAGTCACCCTACCTAGGTCCCTCCAATAGGAGGTGCATCCGGTAGGAGCTCCCTTGGCTTTCTCACCCCTCAAAGTCTACATCTTGGCTCTGGACAGCCATGAGCTATGTGCAAAGGGTGTTGAGATGTTTGGAGAAGAACAGAACTTTAAAAAGGGTGACGGGGCTGGAGATGCTCGGTGCTCAAGAGCACAGGTTTGGTTCCCAGCACCCACATGGTAGCTAACAACCAGTGCCCTCTTCTGGCCTGTGGGAACTGCACACAGGTGCATTTGCATACATGCAGGTAAATACTCATACACATGAATTTTTTTTGAAAGCAAAAAAAAAAAAAAACCAATTAAGAGGGAGGTGGGCACAGAGATGGCACTTTCTGCTAAGCCTGACAACCTGAGTTTGATCCTCAGGACACGTGGTATGAAAGAACCAACTTGTCCTCTGACCACACATGTGCTGTGGCTTGTGCATATCCACACATACATATATAACACATGTAATTACAAAGTAAAAGAACCATCCAGTCTCCCAAGCCTTTCAGTCACTAATTCTATAAACTTTAGGATTTTTGAAAGCATTTTTAGAGATATTTTAATTTAGTGTCAAGTTCTTAGCTACTCAAGAGACCTAATTTCCTCATTTTCCATAAAATGGAAATATGATAGAGATTAATAAACAACTTTAAATTTTCCAAAATGAGCCACTGATGTAGACTCAGCAAAGGTCAGATAATGCAAGCTTTAGGTTCTGTAGGCTACATGAACTACCTAGTTCTGCTGCAGTGGTCCAAAAGCAGCCACAGGTTATACACGGGTAAAGGAATGTAGCTGTGTCCCAGTAAAACTGCAAGTACAGGCCCCCAGGGTTGGATAGTTGAGCCATTTACGCCGCTCACTACTCCCTCCAGACCATCATTAGATAGAGTTAAAACTATGGAGGGAAGCAAGGTTGCGACTACTTCAATCATTGTTTTTTTTAACTACAAGGAAGCTTTGTTTGGTGCTGTAAGTTTTTTCCTTTTTTTCATAGTAACAAATAACTAGGCATATAGCATGACCCAGCAGGGTTCCCAGCTTGGAGTCAGTTTGAAATTGAGTTCAGAGTGTATATTGTTGTGTCTTTGAAGTGGTTTTAATATGGATTTTGCTAGGCAATTATGTCAGAAATATGAAGCATTTTCAGCAGGCTGCTGTACCTGCTGTGCAGCAGGGCTGACTGAGCAAATGGATTTCTTTAGCCTTGAAAGTGATGTGCTGCTGCCCTGATGTGTAAAGCCCAGTCCTCAGTGCTGCTTAAAAAAAAAATTACTATTCTACAGCAAGCTGCAGATTTATCCACAAGGCTCTTCCTGCCTTAGAAACTGCATCATTTTTTCATTTGGTTTCTATTATATTTGCCAGTAAAATACCTTTCAATGAGACATAGTTCTCAAAGTCATTTTTAAAATCTCTAAGTGAGGAGATACTTGCTGCATGAGGATGGGGAGTCACTGACTCTGCAGTTTACAGACACTGCCTCATTAGGCTGCCCATTTCCTTGCTGTGTGGAGACAAGGCAGCCTGAGCACGCTCAGACTGGTCAGTGTCTGCTTCCAAGTCGAGCCCTGCTCATTGGATCCTTTTCATGTGTTGTGATGGCCTTCAGCATGGCGGGTGGAGGGGGACAAGGTTCATTTTAGAGTCTCTGGGAAAGGATATATGTCTGTGAATTTTGAATCCTAGAAAGGGAAGATGAAGGAGGCAGCCCAGAGGTACCAGTATGCCCTAAGGAAGTTTCCTCGAGAAGGACTCGGAGAAGACATGAGACCCTTCAATGAACTAAGAGTCTCCCTCTATCTCAATCTGTCTCGATGCAGAAGGAAAACAAATGTAAGCTGGGAATTGTTATCCCAACCCAGTTCTTCAGCCTAGGCCGAATCGTGGGACCACCTGTCTAATTCGGCTGTTGTGGGAACCTGCTGCTCTCAGGACCCCTCAGGTCACAGTCACTACCCCTCCCAAGATGAGGACAGAATGCACGTAGATTTAATCTCTTCTGCCTCAGTGATAAGCAGCAGGTGCAGGCTGCCCCAATCCCCTTCCCCAGCAACACTGCCGGTGTCAACTGAGGGCTTTTCCTTCCCCAGATCCAAAGAAACGACCAACACAAATGTCTGTTACAGCCTGCCTGACATGTGGTCCCTAGGTTTGCTCAGAGGGCCCCTGATAGTAACTATGAAATTTGTAACTTGAAATTTGTAACTAGTAGTGGTCAACTCATAATTTGTTACTAGGTGTTTCGTGTTTCTTCCTACTTGACTTTTTGAGCCCACCTGGTTTGACTCACCTGCTATGCTGCCCACACCTCCTGCCACCTCTGCCCTCTGTGCACCACTTCCACTACTCTCGCCTGAGTTGCAGTTGCAGTTTCTAACCTGGATTCCTAATAGTCATAATCTCTGATTATCCAACTTTAAACAAGTCAAACAGGAACATGGGCCATGCCCTTCACCCTCTTTACCCTGTCTACTCTAATTATGTCCTGATACCCTGCTGCCCACAGAGCAGATCCCAGGAGTCTGCCACTTTGTCTCAGTGCTGATTCTCACTCATGTATTTACCTGTTGACACCAGGACTTTGGCATGGCAGAAGAATTTGCTTCGAAGGCCCTGGAATTGAAACCCAAGTCCTATGAAGCCTTTTATGCCAGGGCAAGAGCAAAGAGGAATAGCAGGTACTGTCTGGGGACATCCATGCGATGGCTGGGGCCTTTATTCTGTGAGATCAAATCTGCTGGTTGAGTTTGAGGAAGTTTCACTTCACTGGGGTTGTTACTGGGACTCCTCCCATTCCTTTTAATGAAAATGAGCTTCTAAGAGGCACGGTAGTGGGGGTGACTGTTAGTGGCTAACCTTTCATTTCCTTGATATTCCAGTAACTACACCTTCCCACCCTATTCCAACATGGAACATATTTCAGTGAGACTGACAACAAGGGGTGATACAAGGGGCTGTGCCTGGCCTCTGAGTTAGAAGGCACACTATGAGGGCTGGAGCAAGCAACATGAACAGATTCTGGCACCCATGATTCCCAGCCTAGAGGTCTTTACAGATAGAGCAGAGCCCCAGAATCACAAAGACCTGGGTTAGAGCAACTCCAGGCTGAATAGGCCGGTGTTCCTACCTCATTCAGAGACTTTCCTTTTCCTTTGAGTACAGCTACATTCTGACAGTTCTGTTCAGAGCATGCTCAAATGTGGCTTCTAATCACATCTTATGTTTTCATATGAAGGCAATTTGCGGCAGCTCTGGCTGACTTGCAGGAGGCTGTAAAACTCTGTCCCACCAATCAGGAAATCAAGAGGCTGCTGGCCCGTGTGGAAGAGGAGTGCAAGCAACTTCAGAGGAACCAGCAGCAGAAGCAGCAGGGCCCACTGCCAGCTCCACCCAATGACTCAGATATTGAAGAGGAAGCACCGACCTCTACTTTAAATGACCACTTCCCCCTTGAGGAGACAGAAGAGGAAGAAACCTCTTCACAGGAAGAACCTATTTCCCTCACACCCAGATCCCAGCCACCACCATCTGTCCCTTCCCCATATATCCGAAACCTTCAAGAGGGGCTCCAGTCCAAAGGCAGGTCAGTATCGCCACAGAGCAGGGCAGGAATTAGCAAGTCCCTGAGGGAGACTGTGGCTCAGCCTGGGTTGGTTATGCAGCCTACCAAACAGGCACAGATAGTGAAGACCAACCAACATCTGGGTTCTGGACAGTCTGGCATGAGAAACAGTAGCACAAAAATGCAAGTCTCTTCTCAGAACCCTCCCCCAAGTCCCATGCCTGGTAGAATCCCTGCAGCCCCTGTTGGGAGCAGAAACCAGCATTTAGAGGGAGCAGGTCCTTTTCCTATCGGAGCTGGTTGTGGCCACCTCGGGGATCGGCTAGGCCCGAGCCAGAATGTCCATCTGCAGCGCAGCGAGAGTGGTACTGCATATCCTCTACCAAGCAAGGTCAAAGCTGCTGAGAGGCTCTTGGCTCACGCCTCTGTGGCTGTGGATGTAGCCCCTCCAAGCCAGGCTGCAGTAGTGAGCTGCAGTGACGTGCGACACCCAGCTTCCCTCGCCAGCTCAGGCTCTTCTGGTTCTCCATCTAATAGCATAAAAATGTCAAGTTCAACCAGTAGTCTGACTTCAAGCAGTAGTTTTTCAGATGGTTTCAAGGTCCAAGGACCAGACACTCGAATTAAAGACAAAGGTACAAACCAAGTCCAGGGCGGCACTGCTGAGCACAGGCCCCGCAATACCCCATTCATGGGCATCACGGACAAGACTGCCAGGTTCCAGCAGCAGGGTAACCCTCCAGGCCGCACCCGGCATTGCCAAGTGGCAGAGGGGCTACTGGCAAACACAGCCACTGCAGCTGGCCTGCAGTCCTCTAACTCTGAAAGGCCCTCTCAAAAGCCAGGAGGAGGATACTCCAACCAAGCCAAACCCTGTTCCATTTCCCCCCTGAGTACAAGTATCCACAATGGGGCACAGATGAAAGAGCCAGAGGAAAACAAGTGCCAAATTCCAGTCCACTGTCAAGACAGCAGAGTGACTAAGAGTGGTCCTCATCTGTACCAGGAAAGCATCTCCAAGCAGCCGGCACATGTCAGTAATGAAGCTCACAGAAGCCACCTCACTTCAGCGAAACCAAAGCGATCATTCATAGAGTCAAATGTGTGAGCCTTAAGCAACCCGTTTGTAGAATTTGGCTCATGGTAGTAAATAATTGTCTTTTTGTTCATCATAAAAATTACTTTTTAGCCATATTTCCCCCCACTGGGGTGGATCTGATACCATTGATATATTAAAAATGTAGGCTAAAACTTCTTTAATAAATACCTAGAAGTCACCCATTAAATTAGAATGCCAAGCAGAATTGAAGACTACAACTAGCTTATACCTATCAAGTTAAACAGTCAAGAAGACATTATTTCTCTTAGGAAATCATTTGGTTTTCTCCAAGGCTTTGTTATGTGATAAAAACCACAGCATTTACTTAGAGGGTGGGAAAAATCCGTTGTTAAAAGGCCACAGGTTTTAATTCATGACATAATATCCAGATGTATATTTTGAAAAAGATGGAAGAATTTTTAAGCTACAGCTCTATTCAGATAAGTCCCGAGCAATTCCTAGCTGAATGTGATGTGACTATAGATAGAGCTTTTTTTTTTTTTAAAGAAAACGTGAGAAAACCCAGGTATCGTTCCCTTAGGGCAGTTACTTTAAGGGGATTAAACTTATTTCCATGTTATAGTTATTTTACAGAGTATTTTTATAGCACCTTTTTTGGAACTATATTCATGCTTCATAGTGTTGTTATGTGGAAACAAGATAAGCTATTTAGAATTTTGCTTGGTGTCTGGGTCAGATCATGCTGAAGTACTAAGATAAGCATTCTTGGTGGTGTTTATACACAAGCTCTAACTAGTTCTAAAAGTGCTCTCAACAGTGGTAAAAGTTCCTGAAACAAGCCTTCCAAAGTCCTTTAAGGACAGTATTTAAACTGGATACTTATGGTCTGGATGGTTGTTAACTTTTGTTTGTTATACAGTCATCATTTCATAGTCACATGTTGTATATATAAATAGCTGGCCCAGTTTCATTCAGACTTGTAAATATAATTCAAAAGTAATCTAAAGACAGACAGCGAAACCCCAGCCATCTACTCGCATGTTCTCCATAAGCTTTGTCCATGCCAGTTATTGCACTGAGTGATGTTACCATGGCATGTTAACAGTATACCAGTAACGGCACTTTATCTCCTTTCTATGAACACCTCTGAGGTGCTACTTTTATGTCCAACCTGATGTATTATTCATCTGTAAAGATAAGGTACAGGAATGAATCTTGGTTTAAGGTATTTTTATATGAAAATGGTGTTATTGGAGGATGTTAAAATTGAGAGAAGTGGGGGTGTATTTTATATGTTGAGATGTGAGATTTATTTTCTAGAACTGGGAGAAGGAAGTTCTATATTTGCAGAATGTTTTAAAAATGAATAGTTATGAGGTTCCTGTGAACATCATTACGGTTTTGTACAATAAGAACCTTCTGACGTCATTCTTCAACATTTGTTCCTGTGTGCAGTGTGCTTTGTACAAAAAGCTATACCATTTTATAAGCTCTCCATGAGTTCTTCTATAATTAATTACTATGGCTTATTTATTGTTTTCCTTAATATTTGTGGAAGTCTTACTCTTTTTGTTATGTAGTTTTGTTTCTGCACAACTACTGTACTTTTCCATATGGAATAAAAGCTATTACTACAATGGGTTGGTATTCATTGATTTTCTGGGTAAGTACACACAGTAAGATACCCTCAGCTTTAATGTTAGCTAAACAGTAACAGATGCATGTTTCACATTTTAATTTCAGAGTAAGAGTGGAAGTTTCTAGAAATTCCAAAATATTCTAGGGTCATAATTAGTGATCTTGCCTTAAATAGGAAAAAAAGCATAAGGAAAAGCAATCTGTACTAATTTTCTGTCTGGCAACAGGTTATCTTTAATACTATTACTTTGGCAACACACTGAACTCTGTTATGACAGTTTGTTCTTCAACACATATTATTTTTCAGTTAAATGTGTGTTTGGGGCCTGGAGAAATGGCTCAGCAGTTAAACACTTGTTCTTACAGAGGACCCAGTTGGGTCTCAGCACCCACATGATAGCTCACAACTGTTTGTCAATCAGTTCCTGGGATCTAACACCCTCTTCTGGCCTCTCTGGGTACCAGGCACATAAGTGGTGTACGAACACAACACACAAACATACATGCTGGCAAACCACTTCTGAGCAAAAAAAAAGTGTATATTTGTCTTTATGCCCACATATTTGTTTCAAAGCAGTTTAAGACTGAGAAATTCTTGTATGATAAAATTCTGACATGGAATTTTTTAAAATTTATTTTTCCTGTTACTTTTTCAAAATAATTTCTTTATACACTGTATTAGTCAGGGTTCTCTAAAGAAACAGAAGCAACAGGACAAATATATAGCTATATACAATTTATTGATTTGCTCATGTGACAGAGTTCAAGGAGTCCAACAGTAGCCACGCCGCGCTGGAGAGGCTGAGAATCCAGGGAACTGCTCAGTCCACAAGGCTGGTTGTCTCAGTATTCCCAATCTGGTGCTGAAGGCCCGATGGATTCCAGGAGATCTGCCGGTTTCAGAACACACTGGGATCCGAAGGGCTGATCACAGCAGCAAGACAAACTCACCAGGGACAGAGAGGCAAGCTGTAGGAAAAAAGGGACCAGCTCCCTCTGCCATGGCCTTTAATACTGCCTGTTGGCAGAAGGTAACGCCCACATTTGGGGTGGGCCATCTGGGTTGAGGTAGTCCAATCCGAAGATCCTTTTTCTCTTATTTGTTCCTTAGTCCAGTCGACACCCAGGATTAACCATCACATACACATATGGAATGACATGTGATCATATCCACCCCCCATTCCTGTCCTCCAACTCCACTTCCCCTCCCCCAACACATCCCCCCCCCCAACACATCCCCTTCCCAAGTATTTCCGGTCCTTAACATCATTTAAAGGTTAAAACAAAAGCGTCAGGAGGACGAAGTATTACTGGGTGATGCATCATTCTTGTCGTGATTATTCTGTATAGCAGCCAGTGTATGAGGATTGACAATAAACTAAGTTGTTATTTTGCTATCATCTGGGTAAAGACAGGACATATTATCCAAGGAAGAAGTGAAGTGTCCTTAGGAAGCTCAGGGTTGACCCACACCAGGCACTGCTCCCATATGCTCCTGAACCAATGTTGGGCCTAGTGCATTCAACAAATGACCCTTTCAATGGATGGTCTTGGATTTGGTTTTTGCTGCTTATCTTGTGTTTGACAAGTGTTTCAGCTTGTGGAGTTACTAGTTTTCAGGCATTTTGCTTGAAACCAGAGCGAAGTACCTTCTTTAAACATCTAAAAAAATTACTTTTAAATTGCCCTTTCTAGGAAGAGACTTCACTGATAATTTTTATGTAAAAGACGGTCGGTCTACTAACCTTGTCAATAAAGAGATCCTTGGTTTTAGAGTGTTAAAAAAAAAACAAAAACGGGCTGTGGGGATAGCGCAGCCGTTAAAGGCTGAGGCTAATAACCACACAAAAAAAAACAACCCTCCCAGTAATAACAGCATACTTTCTCTACAGATTACAATTTAAAATATCCTATAGAACACATTTCTACCTGTTCACAGTAAAACATGAGTATATATAGTATAAAAATATTACTTTCTACAATAATACAGGATTCTATCTATGACACAAACAGTTCAATAATATGTTAAAAAAAAGTCTCAAAAGGGGCTGGAGAGATAGATGGCTCAGCGGTTAAGAGCACCGTCTTTACCTCCAGTTTCAGGGGAATCTGGCACCCTCTTCTGACCTCTGAAGCACTGCACAACATGGGTGCACCTACCTACATGCAGACAGTATACTCATACATATAATAAACAAGTTTTTCTAAAAGAAGTCTCATAAAGCAGCAATTATAAAGGCATTTTTGGTGACCAGACCCAGCGACCTTCTTTAAACAGTTTATGAAGTGTGAGATAAATAGAAGGTGTATTTACCTTGCATTCCCTCCCTTTTACTTCTGAATTTTAATATACTTGGACAATCCCAAAGAGTTTGGGGGCTGATTGTGCAGCACAAAGGAGAAAGAAAAGAGTTCTGCTCCTTGTCTGCCCAATGGATCTGTTCCAGGAAGCCTCCCACCAGTGACCCCTCTCTGATAAACAGCTTATGCCAGGTATCTCAAAGGTCAGCAGACTTCCTCCTGAACTTGAAGTCTTCTGAGTAGACACAAGCTAAGGTGATGATGGTGTGTTAAGTATCAGGCTAATGCCTGGCATAGTCACTCCACGAAGTGAGAATTCTAAGTTTGGGGGCTGGAGAGATGGCTCAGCGGTTAAGAGGGCCGACTGCTCTTGCAGAGGACCTGGGTTCAATTCCCAGCACCCACATGGCAGCCGAGAACCGTCTTTAACTCCAGTTCCGGGGTAATCCAACACCCTTTTCTGACCTCCTCGGTGTTGCACGACATGGGTGCACCAACCTACATGTAGGCAGTACACTCATACACATAATAAATAAATAAAATTTTTTTAAAAAATTCTAAGTTTTGAAAGGAAGCTAGTTAGCCATTCAGTATGTTTCCATAGTTAATTTGACTATCACATCTAGCTGAACAACAGAAGGCTCCTTACTGCTCTAAAAATTTAGAACCTGGGGGCTGGAGAGATGGCCTAGCAGTTAAGAGCGCCAACTGCTCTTGCAGAGGACCCAGGTTTGATCCCCAGCACCCACATGGCGGCTGAGAACCGTCTGAAACTCCCAGTTCCAGGGGAATCCTAGCCCTCTTCTGACCTCCTCGGCATTGCACGACACGGTTGCGCCAACCTACATGCAGACAGTACACTCATACACATTAAAAATAAAGTAAAATTTATTGTGGCGCACGCCTTTAATCCTAGCACTTGGGAGGCAGAGGCAGGCGGATCTTTGTGAGTTCAAGGCCAGCCTGGTCTACAGAGTGAGTTCCAGGACAGCTGGGGCTACAGGGAGACCCTGTCTCAAAAAGACAAAAAAAAAAAAAAAGTAAAATTAAAAAAAAAAATTTTAGAGCCTGGGGCTAGAGGGATGGCTCCGCGGTTAAGAGCACACTGGTTATGCTTGGAGATGACTTGGATTCAAATCCCAGCAACCACATGGCAGCTAACAACCATTCATAACTCCAGTTCCAGGGATGTACTTACTTACATTCAGACAATACACATAAAATAAAAATATTTAAAAAAATTAGAACCCAACAAAATTACTTATTCAACATGCCTAGTGATTTTTTTCAATTTAATAAAACAATTTACAATTATTTTGTGAAAGGTCTATTACAAAAGTTGAGAGCTATCAAATCAATGCCTATTATCTAGGATGGAAACACCTGTGTGTTCCAGAGTGTTTCAGTCTGTAGTTACTATGGAGTATGACCTATATCTCACAATACATTTAGGCGTTGCAGTTTAAAGTCCCATAAAGCCTTATTTCTTTTTTTATTTTATTTTATTTTTTGGTCTTTTTGAGACAGGGTCTCCCTGTAGCCCCAGCTGTCCTGGAACTCGCTCTGTAGACCAGGCTGGCCTTGAACTCACAAAGATCCACCTGCCTCTGCCTCCCGAGTGCTAGGATTAAAGATGTACCCACCATGTCTGGTTTAAAGCCTTATTTCTATAAAATTTCCCCATTAGTGCAAAGATGCTTTTGCTTTTATAGAAATGACAAGGTTGTTAAACATGCAATCAAGTACATGTTTTAAAGAATGACAATTGATTTTTTTTTCCCCCTTTGAGACAGTCTCACTATGTAGCTCCAGCTGGCCTGGAACTCACTATGTAGAACAGGCTGGCCTCAATCTCACAGAGATCACCTGCCCTGCCACTAAACTGCTGGGAGTAAAGGTGTATGCCACCACATCCTGCCTGATAACTGACCATTTCAAAGGTAACTGAATTTAATGTTTGCCTTTTCCTTCAGCTTTGCTTTTATAACGGCTGCTTAACATTTACCCTTGAATCATTCAAATGGCATCGTTGGAAGATATCTTATACAATATAAACAAGTTTATTTTTGATGTGTCTCTAACCATCTATTGATGGCCATTTTCAGAGTTCTGTTTGGTGTAAGTACCAGTGAAGGAAGAGCCAAGTTGGTCATGGGACTTGTGCGTTTCTTTTTGCTGATCCAGTTTTCCATTGCTTCTTTTTCATAGGAATAGCCATCTGAAAAAAGGAGACATTATTTAAGATATAGGGAAAGGAAGTTAGGATTAGTGAACTGAGTTGAGTGTAAAAACACTATTCCCAGATTGTCTACTGTTATTTAAGTGGTTTTCTTACTAGGCCTGTGCCACTCCCAAAATATCCCTGCTGTAGCAGCTGCTAAATTCTACCACGACAGATGCATTAAGCTTAGATGGTGATCTGTGAAACATCACCTAGAACAGTATTAGTAGATGCTCATAATACTGCACCTGGTCCTTTCCAACATTAGACCTGAGACCAGAATCCTGTCAAAATTCAGACACAGTGGTAAAGAGGAAAGAGCTGGATAAATAGGTAAGATAAATTTAAATGGGGGGAAGAGAGTCTTAAGCTTAGCAAAACCTGTTAGTATACTGAACAGCCCAAGAAACAGATGGAGATTACAGAATTTGACCAAAGAGCAATGTGAAGAAAAAAATGAATCTACTATTTTAATACTATGTTCTTGCTAAACTGTTTGCTTTCATACATGTGAAGACTGCAGTCCCTGAGACAGGCATGATGATACAAACCCCAGCACTGGGGAGGGTGAACAGGCCTCTGAGTCTGGCTCTCAGGGTCTGGCTTTACTGCTTCCGTTCTTACACTTGTACAGTTTTCAAAGAGGCTGAAGAGCTTGGTTCCCCTACTTGCTTTAATCTGCAATGCCCACAACTATTTCCAAACAGTACCTCAACCATGTCTTCTTCCTGCCTCCCAGGGCTAGGGTTCCAGGGCTTATAAAGCACCAGGCCCAGCTCACCCATGAGTCCATCTGTGTAACTATGCATTTTACTTATCCATTCATCTGTTGAAAGAAGTTTAAACTGTTTCCTCTCTGGGGCTATTTTCAATGCTGCCACCTGTGCCCAGCTTCTATGAATGTATTGACCTAGGAGCAGAACTGATACTAACTAACCATTTTCACTTTTTGAGAAACTGCCAGGCTTGTTTCAACAATAGCCACACTATTTTACATTCTCACCAGCATAAGATTTCAATTTCTGCCCATCTTTTCCAACATTTATTTCCCAACTTTTTAATTCTTGATGTCTTAGTGGAGCTGTGATTTCTGTGTGGTTTTGGTTTGTATCTCACTAATGATTATGATACTATGCATCTTTTTCAAGTATATATTGCCCATTTGTAGAAAGGTTTATTCAAATAATTTGGCTTTTCTTTTAAAGACAGGGGTTCACTGTGTAGCCAGGCTGGCCTCAAACTTGCACCAATCTTCCTGCCTCTTAAGTGCTGGGATACAGGTACATACCATCACGCCTAGCTTCTTTGCCTATTTTTGTCTTACTGGTGAGCTGCAACAATAGTTTGAGTACAAACTCCTCAATTTTATTGATAAAGCTGAGTTTGTTGAATTTGCCTTCCACATTACCGTCACAGTCACACACTACTAATAACGAATGTACATTTTAATATTACTATGCAAAGTATCTGAAGTTCAATGTCAACTAATTCCCTGCCAGATAAATGTGATAACAGTGTGTTTTAACTTTCTAAGCAAAAGACTTTTTTAAAAAATGGATACACTATGGTAACATGATACTTTGTGTTACCCCCGGCAGTGGTCATATATTTTTTTTTATTTATTTTGTTTTATTTATTTTTGTATGTGTATGAATGTACTATCTGCATGTAGGTTTGTGCACCCGTGTCATGCAATGCTGCGGAAGTCAGAAGAGGGTGTCGGATTCCCCTGGAACTGGAGTTCTCCAGGAATTGGGAGTTACAGACGGTTCTCAGCTGCCATGTGGGTGTTGGGGATCGAACCCAGGTCCTCTGCAAGAGCAGTCGGCGCCCTTAACTGCTAGGCTATGTCTCCAGCCCTATATGTAATATTTTTAAGAACTACATATTCAGAAGGAAGCTATATTTTCTATTTTGAAGTTTCAGAATTTTCTTTGTTTCTAGTATTCTGTCTACTTGGATCTGTTTTGGACAGAGGTGTGAACAATTCTATTACTGTGCATTCTCCTCCCAGTGCCTGTACTTTGCCAGAAGTTGCTTGTTGGTGACTGCCTAAGTAATAGTGACTATGTTCCCTGAGACTTGAGGTCCTGCAGTATTATAAAGTATCCTTTGTCTCTGATACTTTTCTGGAATCTGCATTCTATCTTTCCAGATAAGAAATGTGTGACCCCATTCTTTTAGCTACAAATGTCTCATTTTAGATTGCTGTTAGGTTCTACTCTGTTAGCTAATCTTAGAATCTTTTATTTCTGTGAATCACAAATTCATTCACTATAGGAACTAGACAGAAATTTTCTTTGAGCTATTGGTTCTACTATTTTTTTAAAAGGATCAAGAGCATGGTAAGATAGTGTCCATTTGGTTCCTATTTATGATACTTAAACAAAAATGGACTTTTAATCAATGGCCTTATTAAGCTTTTCCTATTCTGTACTTAAGTGGAAAGTGGAAAATGACTGAGAAAGATCCCAAGTCTACTGTCTGAACTGTGCATGCACAAACATGTGTACACACACCCAAGGATTCAAGCTATCTACCAGCATTGATCCTAAAACAGTGCAAAGGGAGAAATCAGAGGGCTAGTCAGAGCTCTTATACATAGACCATACTGCCTCCCTGTATATACCTGATGTTCTTTGAATAAAGAAGCAACTAAAAAAAAAAAAGCAATCACAGCTGGTAATTTGCATTAGTGACATTTGTATTTTAAATTTTCATAAGAAGTAAAATGCAATTATAGTTAGCTTAATGAAAATAAAACATGTCATGGTTATTTTTAATATTTTTTAAAGTCTGTCCCACACCCTAGGTTTCAAGGAACACACCCAGGCCTGGTAAATGCTAAGCAAGCACTCCTCCACCTAGCTACATCCCAGCCCTGTTTGTTTGTTTGTTTGTTTGTTTGTTTGTTTCTGAGACAGGGTCTCCCTGTAACCCCAGCTGGCCTGGAACTCATTATGTAGACCAAGCTGGCCTGGAACTTACAGAGATCCACCTGGCTCTGCCTTCCAAGTGCTGGGATTAAAGGGATATGGCACCATGCCTAGCAACCTGAGGACTTTAAAGCTCTAAACAAAATAAAGAAAAATTCTAAAATTAAAAAAGCTAAGGCTGGAGGGAGAGCTCAGTGGTTAAGAGCAAATATTGCTCTTGAAGAGGATCCGAGTTTGATTCCCAGCACCTGTACTGGGTGGCTCACAATGCTTGGAGCTCCAGCTCTAGGGGAAATCCCAAGCCTCGGACCTCTGCAGGCACTGGCATTCATGGTCACATACACATAATTTTTAAAAATTATTTTAAAAGGCTCCTATGGAAGGGAGGGGAGCTGGCTCAGTGGGTAAAGACCTTGCTGTACAGCACCATGACCTGAGTTTGAATCAGGAGGTCATGTAAACGAGATGTGGCCTGGCTGCCATCCCAGTATTCCTTCAGTAGGACAGGAGACAGATACAAGGAATCCCTAGAAGCAAGGTAGAAAGTGAGGACCAAAGCCCAAGTTTACCCTCTGACCTTCACACTCATGCCACATAACATGACCCCCCCCCCGCAAGATTCTGGATTATCTAAATAGATAAGAGTCCCAATTTTCTAAAAATTTTACTACATTTATTGGGGGGAGTGATACAAGTGGTGATCAGAGAAAATTTTGTGGGAGAGTTCTCTCCTTCCACATGTGGATCACAGGGTTCAAACTCAGGTCATCAGGCTTGGTGACAAGAGTGCCCTTACTCACTGAGCCAACTCGCCAGCCCTAGTCCCAATTTTCTATTTCATAATTTACCTTCCCCAGGCTTCAGTTTCTAGTAAGAGCAGGTTAAGGTTACCTACAACTTTCTTCCTACTTTTGTGCCTAGAAATGAATAAAAGCATGTTAAGTTTAAGGTAGATAATTAATTTTCATGCTTAGCATTAAAAAAAGTTAAAATCTGAATTCACTGCCTTGGACTCTGAATTTAGAGTATCTTGCTCTATTACCTAAGCATAACAGACCAAACAGATCACTCATCCAGAGTTTAATCTCTTCCCCACCAGAACGCCAAAGGTGAAACTTGATTGAGGACAAAGGGACAGACAACAAAGGAGTCATCTGAAGGCTGAAAGGTTGATCTTAGAAAAGATCAAGGTAAAAATGTCTCTTCTCACCCTTTTATAACTTTATATTGGACATCCTGGCCTGTATGACAAGAAATCGGTAAAAGAAAAATCTTACAGATCAGAAAGAAGAAAACCAGCTGTTTCCTAGCAAATGACACAATCACAGTCATCTATGAAGAAAAGCATCTATTAAAAAGCTGTTGCTAATGAATATAGGGTCACACACAGGGCACAAAGCCAATATTCAAGATCAATCATATTCCTATTTATAAATACAAATGAAAAGTCTTAAAACCACAGTGTTATAAAATGTAAATTAAGGGTAATTTTAGCAAAAGATGTGTGAAATCTAAACACTAAAACAGCACTACTAAGAGAAAGGAAAGAAGACCAAGTAATTGGCAAGTGCTACCCCAAGTGCATCTAGAGATTAAATACCATCCCAATTAAAATCCTGAGAAGATGCTCTGTGACACTGAGAAAATGACTCTAAAATCTATATAAGAACCAAATTTGAGGACTGACATTTCTTAATTTTGAGATTTACCATAAAGCTAGAGCAGTCACACATCTTGGTAACTGACACAAGGTCAGACAGAAAGATCACACAAAGCCTGGAAAGAAACCTGTAAATGGTTCTTCATTTCAACCAAGACGCCCAAGTCGTCCACTGTGAGCCCTCTCTCAGTAAGTGACATGGAAATAAACAGATATTTACTTAGGGGCAGGGGAAAAAAAAGGTTTTATCTCGTACCATACATAGAAATTAATTTGAAAACACACACCTACATATGAAAGTTAAACTATAAAATGCCTAGACTAAAGCAGGATAATTCTTAGAAACCTTGGATAGGCAGTCTTCTTACAATTTAAAAATGATTAATCAAAGTGAAAAATAATAAACTGAACTTAATCAAAATTAAAAATTTTCACAGATCACTAAGAAAAATGATGCAAGCCATAGAGAAAATATATACAAAAGACATATCTAGATTAAAAATCTAATAACCCATTACAAAATGGAGAAAAGGTAAGAAGGTATACATTTGCAAAACAAATACAATGAGTAATGAGCACATGAAAATATCATCATTAGTGGGGTGGGACTGAATTAAAAGTACAAGATGCTTCTTTCACAGCTACTGTTCAGAATAGCCAGAAAAACAACTAGCAATAATAACCAAGTGTCTGCAGGTATGTGGAGAAACTGACATTCCCAGCTGCAAACGTAAAATGGTACACCTCCTTTGAGAGAAATGTTAGCAGTCTTAAACATATACTTAGTAAACAACCCAGAAATTCCATTTCTAAATATTTTATCAAGAGGAATGAGTCCAGTCCAGACAAAGATCTACATGAATGTAACACAGCTTCAGAAATAATAGCTACAAACTGGAAAAAGACCTAAAAGCCCATTATCAGTTAATGGATAAGTGTATTATGGTATACCTAATGCAGTGGAACACTACTCAGCAATAAGAAGAAATGGATTACTGACACATGTAACATGATAAATCAATCAAAAACATTCTGCTGGGCATGTCCATATACTAAGGATCACAAATTGATATAGAATGTTTCAATTTCATAATTTAAAATTCTTATTTCTGAATCATCTAAATTCGTGATAGAGAAAACAAATGTAAGCAGGCTAAACAGTCCATCTTAAGAATATCTTGGAATGCAAATTAAAACCATTTTAAGATATCATCTCACTCCAATAAGACTGGTTAGGATCAAGAAAACAAATGATACCAGATGCTGGAGAGGTTGTGGAGAAAGGGGAACACTCATCCACTGCTGGTGGGAATGTAAACTCATACAACCACTATGGAAAGCAGTGTGGAGAACCCTTAAAAGATTCAAAATGAGCCTACCACCTGACTCAGTCATACCACTCCTAGGTACATACCCACAAGACTCATCCTACCACAGAGATACATGCACAGCCATGTTTATTGCAGCTCTCTTCACAATAGTGAAGAACTGGAACCAACCCAAGTGCCCCTCAACTGACAGTGGATAAAAAAAATGTGGTACATCTACACATTTGAGTTCTATGTAGCGGTAAAGAAAGATGACATCACGAACTCTGCAGGTAAATAGATGGAACTAGAAGATATTATGTTAAGTGAAATAACACAGTCACAGAAAAACAAACAACGAATGGTATCTCTCCTCTGTGGATGCTAGCAACAAGTGCCCAGTTGTAAGGCAAACTGAGCAACGTTAATGTTATATTCTTCGTGATCTGAAAACAACTGTGCTCTTAATACTGTGAATCCCCTAACAGGTTCTAGAACTAAGCTACCATTTATTTTCAGACTTAGGAATTTTTGGTATATGGGTGGAGGGTATGTATGCATATTTTAGAGTAATATAAGATCAAAAGAATAAGAAAAAAATATCTTGGGGTCTGGAAAGGTGGCTCAAAGGGTAAAAGAGTTTGCTGTACAAGTATTAAGACCCGAGTCCACATTGCCAGCACCTACATAAAAAAACCTGGCATGGCTATGCAAGCTATAACTCCATCATTTGGGGCAGAGACAAGTGGATTCTGGGAACTCAATAGCCAAGCATCCAGCCTAGTCTAATCTGCAAGCATTGAGATTCCTGTTGCAGAGACAACTTGTCTTAAAGGAGTAAGTGGGAGATCAACAGAGGAACATCCTTTTCTGGCCTTTGCATTTGTATGCATACCTACATGTCCACAAGCATACACAAACAAACACAAAGACAGACAGACACACACACACACACACACACACACACACACACAATTTTTACATCTGGTAACCAAACATTTATTCACTTTGGATCTGATTTTTGCTTCAATCTACTTATGAGAAATACAACAGAATTTTCACATTTAAACAAACTTCTGTGAACTGTCCCCATTATAACATGCCCTGAGCTTGGCAGCTACACACATACCTGATGCAATGACGGGATTTTTCATCAGTTCTCTAGTTATTGGACATATAAATTCATCAGGAATTCCAGAAGAAAGGGCATTCATGTCGGTCCTGAGCTCTTCAATACTCCTCAGGACTTTACTACGTAGTCCTAGAGATTCTAAAAAGAGCATTTATGTTACAATTAGGCAACAAGTAAAAATTTACATAATGAAATAAAACTAGGAAGTAAAAATTTGAGGATGAGAAGATAGTTGATGCACAAAGCTAGAAAAGAAGTTTGTAGTATTTTCAATTCTGTCTATCCTTTTCTGTTACTGGACACAATACCTGAGAACTGAAAAGTAGAAACGCTGACTCTGTTCAGTTCCAGAGGTTTCTGTGCATGTCAGCTGGACCCACTACCTTTAGAGCGGTGAAGTAAGGCATACTGTGCTGGGAGTACACGGAAAAGAAAGCTGCTCTCAGTAACTACGGAGAGAGAGGGGAGAGAAGGGGAGAGAAGGGGAGGAAGGGAGGTCTAGGACCCCAGTTCTCCTCAAGGGCACACCCCAATGACCTTACTTGCTCTCACTGAGTCCCAGCTCTTCTGCCACCTCCCAGAAGCACTGGCAGCTAGGAAGAGGGCCACCGACAGTAACAGAAATGGAAAACTTCTGGCTTCTTCACCAAAGTCAAAGGCCTGGGGGCTTTTTCTCCCATTGACAAGGCCCTCTTTTGCAGGTAAGTCCAGACCACTCTAGATAAGCCCAAGGCAAGTCCTGGACATCGCTTGGGGCTGTGAACCTATGAGTCTTCTCTTTAAGTTAGCCAAACAAAAATTAGGGGAAAATGATATCACCAAGACTGCTTGAAAGGCCCAGGCCCTTCAGGAGGCTTTGGATTTCCGTTTCTGAGTCCCGCCTTGGCTTATGGAAGTTTCTCTGTATAAGTGTGTGTATGGTTCTTCACTTTTAATAAAATTGGTTGTTGCTCACTATATCTGGGATTCTTCCTGCCTTTTAATTATATAATTGATGGGGGGGACTAACCCAGTCAAGATCGCTGGGCAATAAAAGCTCATATCCAAACCCTAAAACTTAGAAAATGATCAAAATGCCTTGTGGGCTTTCATGACTTCTTGGCAAGGAAAGATAAAAGTAAACGCTCCAAAAAACTCTCATTCCTTATTGTTTAAATATAAGAATAAGCATTGACATAGAATAGTTTTGTGGCTTGTCATTCCAAGTTTCTACCATTTTATGTATTCCAAACTCCAGGGTGAGTAACAATGTGCAGTATTCCCTGGCCCCTTCCACTGAGGCCAAGCAGTGGAAGTCACGTGGCTAGTTTGCAGACTCACTGCCTATCTTTGGAAACTGATTTTATTGTTCTTCATCATATATACTTCACACTTGTGGATGATACATTAAATATGACAGCAGTGCTCACAAATTCATGGATTTGCAAATGCCTTAAAACATCTTTCTCTTTTACACTATATGACACAAGGAGCTATTTAACTAAAACTCTATCTCTTGAATTCCTACAAAGTTGGCAAAGCAACAAATTAGATACAAAATTAGAAAACACATCGACTATGACATTTGTTTAATCATATTATTCTTTTTTTTTTTTTTTTTTTTTTTCGAGACAGGGTCTCCCTGTAGCCCTAGCTGTCCTGGAACTCACTATGTAGATCAGGCTGGCCTTGAACTCATAGAGATCTGCCTGCTTCTGCTGGGATTAAAGGCATGTACCACCTCGCTTGGCCTCTTTCTGTTTTCTTAATGTGGGCACTTAGTGCTATAAATTTCCCTCTTAGGACTGCTTTTAAAGTGTCCCATAGGTTTCGTTGTGTTGTATCATCCTTTTCATTTAGTGCCAGGAATTCTTTTCTTTCTTTATTTCTCCTTTGACCCATTTGTTATTCCGGAGTTTGTTGTTTATCTCCATGAGTTCTCATAGATAGTAGGACTCTTTCTCGTGTTGATATTAACTAAAAGCTTACTCTTATCTTTCAAGTTTAGATCTGAAATACATGTGGAATTGATTTTTCCCAACATTCATTGGGAAGTAGGGGTCAAGAATAATTTTTTCCATATGGCTAGCTGGCTGACCTAGTCAATAAATATTAAAGACTACTTCTATACCACACAGCAGTGTGACTCACCTCTGCCATAAAGCATGAGGCCATGTGTGTGGATCTGTTTCTTGTTACTTTATAGAGTTGACTGGCCTATTTGGCCATCCTTGCTCCAGTAACACTTAATTATGATTGCTTCACAATAGATCATGATCTACGGCACTTTAAATCTTCCAGTATGGCTCTCTTCATCAAGTTTCTCTTTGTGGTTTGCATTTCTATTTGTTTTGAAATTAGCATGCAGATTTTCATACACACATAAAAACCTTTTAGTATTTCAGTTGAGATTATATAAATTAATTTGGAGGAATTGACCTTTTTACAATATTGAGCATTTTCACAAGTTAATGAATTGCTGAGAGTCTTACAGCATATAAGCAGTGGAGTTGGAATTCAGCCTTTCTTTTTTTTTAATATTTTTTAAATTTTATTTATTTTGTATGTGTATGAATGCACTGTATGCATGTAGGTCTGTGTACCTGTGTTGTGCAATGCTGCGGAGGTCAGAAGAGGGCGTCAGATTTCCCTGGGACTGGAGTCAAAGACAGTTCTCAGCCGCCATGTGGGTGCTGGGGATCGAACCTGGGTCCTCTGCAAGAGCAGTCTGCGCTGTTAACCACTAGGCCATCTCTCCAGCCCCCAGAGACCTTTTCAAAACTTAAGTGACATACAAAATGAATTAATATTTCTTATCTATCATAGCTATTTCATTCATTCAAGATGTATTAGGATCTACCATGTTTTAGAGACTGTCATTGAACAAGTTTATAATCTTTGTTGTTAAAGAGTGTAAATTACCACTTTTATTAAAAATTTAAAATGTTTTCATGCAATGTTTTAGAAGAAAATTGCTTCCTTTATAATTGATCCCTTATGGAAAATCTATTCATTCTAGGGCATTATAAATCCGTAGATACATTCTTTTTGTATTACTTCTTTTTGTGTTTTACTTTTTAGTAGTTTAAGTTTTGGAATATTTCTTTTCTTTCTTTCTTCAGAACCACCTACACATCTTTTTACCTACTTTCTTCCAGCTATGTTGAAACTACAAATTTAATTCTATTGTAGTTTTTAAAGGGAGAATTTTGCTAGATATAATTAATTATTTTATGCTACTATTGAAGAGTAATGTTTTCTAGTATATCCATATTAATGGATAATTTCATAGAACACCTTTTATATTGCTTTATATGGAGAGACATCAAAGTCTCCTGGGTGTATTATATTACCCTAAAAGTATAGCAGTTGAGAATTTTGTTTGGTTGGAAATTACAGAACCAGATTGAAGAAGCTTGGGGATTTATTTTTCCATAATATGTCCAGAGGGAAGTGGTCCAGAGCAAGTACAGCAGATTCTTGATTTCTGTGTCTCAACTTCCCCCTGACTTTCTTTTTTTTTTTTTTTTTTTTTTGTCTTTTCGAGACAGGGTCTCCCTGTAGCCCTAGCTGTCCTGGAATTCACTCTGTAGACCAGGCTAGCCTTGAACTCACAAAGATCCACCTGCCTCTGCCTCCCAAGTGCTAGGATTAAAGGCATGTACCACCACGCTCGGCCTTAATCATATTATTCTTAAGTATCCTCTTTAGAGGGGACAGGATCTTACCAACAAATTCTCATTAGCAAACCTAGAAAATTACTTATTTTTGGTTAAAGCACCAGATTCAGATACTCACAAGTATGCAGAAGGTCTCTTTATTATATTTACAAAAGAACCGCTTATAACAGGGTTGACATCATGCTTACTTCTCAGTAATAGTTTTTTTTGTGTGTGCCAAACATGATAGCTATACTATGGTGGTCTCCAACACTCTAGTATGCGTTATAGTGCACAACTTTTTCCATATGCCGGACAGTAAGCAAACTTGGGTTTTATGCTGACAGTAGGAACTGCCAACAGATGTGCCACAAAGGCAAATTCAAGCAACAGATTTATGCACATAAAAGGTATACTTTATCAGCATCATCAGTTTGGGCTTTATATTTATTTTCAATCCCAATTTTAATTCTTTCCTATCCCAGATTACTGTTTTGAGGAAGGGTCTGTATTTTTTTTAATTCAAGACTAAAAAAATTCATTGTAGCTTACAGCACTTACAGAAGATTAAAAGTTAGTTTACAGAGCCTACAAAATAAAAACTTCAATATATTTCAAAATGGTCAAGTTTAGCCATACATGCCTATGATCTAATCCCTTGGGAGCTGAGACAGGAGGATCACAAGGTCAAAGCCAGTTAGATCCTGACATATAATAATAAAAAAAAGATATTTCAGAATGATATGAAAAGCCAAATGTCCTAGTCAATTCATTTTCAATTCTACTTTTAATTTATTGAGTCTGCCAACTTTCCAAACTTTAAAGCAGAATGTTGAAATCTAATCACCATCACTTCCCAGCCTTTAGGCTAAAATCAAGTATGAAACATAATCAGTAATGGCATGGTATCACAAGGTACCATGGACAAAATCCAAGGATGGACAAGATCAGTGTCTTGATAGAAGAGGCCCCAGAAAATGAACTCATCCCTTCCAACAGGTGAAGACACAGTGGGAAGCCACTGTCCATAAACCAGAAATGGTCCCTGACCAGACATCAAACCTGCCAGTACCTTGATATTGGACATTACAGCTTTCAGAATGGAAAAATATATTTTTGTTCTTTATAAGCCACCTAGTTTATGGGATTTTGTCATAGCAACCCAAATGATTAGGACAAGATCATTGTCATCAGGGAAATGCAAATCAAAACCTCAAGGAGAACTACTTCTTAACTACTGGATGGTGCTAATTAGAAGAACAAATAAGTACTGGTGAGGATATGGAGAAACTGAGACTCTCATTCCATGTCAGGGACTATAAAATAGCAGAGCTGCTTCTGAAAACAGACAACAGTTCACTGTTATGCATAGACTTATCCTGTGATCCACCAATTCTATTTTGAATATATACCCAAGAAAACTGAAAATAGATGCACACAAAAATTTATAACTGATTGTTCATAAGAGTATTATTATTCATTAGAGCTAAAACAAATAGCTCAAATTCTATCACCTAATGACTACATAAGCAAAAAGTAATAAATGCATACAATGAAACAATAAACACAAAAAAGAATGAAGTTGTGATACATGCTACAAGCTGATCAAACTTTGAAAACATGTTAAAAGAAAGAGGCCAGATACAAAGGGCCACATACTGAGAACTTAGATGAGAAGTCAAGAACAAGCAAACAGGTAGACACTGAAACTACTAATTAATTCAATGAGCTGGAAAGAAAAAGGAGTAGGGCATGGAATTCCTTTTAGAGATGAAGAAAATGTTCTGAAAGTACATAGTAGTAATGGCTGTACAACTCTGTAAACACGCACACACATAAAATGTCAAATGTAAAGATCACTGTAAAAGGGCTGGAGAGATGGCCTAGCGGTTAAGAGCACCAACTGCTCTTGCAGAGGACCCGGGTTTAATCCCCAGTACCCACATGGTGGCTGAGAATCGTGTTTGACTCCAGTTCCAGGGAATCCAACACCCTCTTCTGACCTCTCCGCGGCATTGCACGACACAGGTGCACCAACCTACATGCAGACAGTACACTCATACACATAAAAAATAAATAAAATTTTTTAAAAAATTTAAAAAAAGAGCACTGTAAAAATGACACTTCAGAGTCTACTTTTGGCTGGCGAAATAGCTCAGTCAGTAAAATACTTGTCATGCAAGCATAAGGATCTGAGTTGTATACCCAGAACTCATGTAAAAAGCCAAGTGTGGTGGCACAAGCTTGTAATCCCAGTGCTAGGGAGACAGAGACAGTCGATCCCTAGAGCTTGCTAGCCATCAGCCTAGCCCGGCTGTGAGCTCCATACCAGTGAGAGATCCTGACTCAAAGAACAGGATAGATGGTTCCTGTGGAACAACACTCGACTTTGCCCATCCCACATACGCGCACATCTACACACATGTACTCCACACTAACAAACCTTTTTTTAAATTTTTAAAAATTTATTTATTTACTATTTATTTATTTTTGTCTTTTGGAGACAGGGTCTCCCTATAGCCCCATCTGGCCTGAAAGTCACTATGTAGACCAGTCTGGCCTTGAAACAGAGATCCACTTGCCTCTGCCTCCAGAGTGTGCTGGGATTAAAGGTGTGACCACCAGGCCTGGCACAAACCTTTTTTTACATGAAAGTAAATTTTAAGTTATCTGAACTATAATCAATTTTTAAAATATGTAACTTTCTAAAATGATAAATTATGCCAGGCATGGTGGCACATGTCTTTAATCACAGAACTTGGGAAGCAGAGCCAGGGGATCTCCCTAAGAGGCCAATCTGCTCTACAGAACAAGTTTCAGGACAGCTGGGAACACAGGGAGACCTTGTCTTAAAAAACAAACAAATAACAAAAAAAGCAATAAACTAATAATTACAAGTTAGATTTCATTACTTAAAGAAATGCTATATAACTTTTTTCTCTAAATACCCAAAATGTACTCCTACACTAAGACTGTATTAGAATAAGAGGAAACTATGAATTCAATTAAAACCAATATCAACATCAGAAATTAAAATTATTAAAATTAAAATGTAATTATTTTAATTAAAAAATTAAACTTAAATTATTAAAAAATCTTAAGATTGCTTGTTTTTCACTATTCTTACCAATTTTTAAATCATCAGCCAGACTTTCTTTTGTAAGATTCAACAGTTCTTTTCCATCAATGTTGTTCACCTTGAAAATACCAACAAGTTCTTCTAAACCCTGTGCACGAAGCCATGTTGAGACATCCTCCTCTGACCAGTCTTCAGTAAACTGCTTCGGTTGATCATCCATGTGTCTTCCTTTAAAACACACACACACACACACACACACACACACACACACACACACACACCACAGAGAGGCAACAAACAAAATGTTTCTTTTATAAACATTCCCACTTTGAGTTTACAACAAAATGTTTCTTTTATAAACATTCCCACTTTGAGTTACAAAGTATATTAAATTAAGTCTATGTTTTTTTTTCTGCTTTAACTTCCTTTTAGGAAGTACATTTGCTATTACTAACACTAGTTATTTAATACTACACTAAGTGCTATCCTTTCAGGATCAAACCCTGCGCTTCGCATGTTCTAGCCATGCCCTCTATCATGGAGCTGTACTTCCAGCTCACTTATTCCTCGTTACCTAATACTCATACCCGCAAAGGCATATTCTATTTGCTCTATCATCTTCATATCAGCACTACTACTTGGTTATTTCTCTTTTTTATTATTTATTATATTTTAAGGGATTCACAATATAAGAGCACAGTTGTTTCCAGATCACATTGACAGTGCTCAATTTGCCATACTACTTGGTTATTTCTAACAATGATAAAAATAAAACTCTAAATTGTATACTTGTGTTGCTTGCTAAAGCCAGCAAAATAAAGTTATTGTTCCTACTCAGTCCTCAGACTGTACTTGTTTGAAAAACTATACAAAACATAAATAACATAACCAGGGAAGGGTCTGGGCATGGTGGCATACACCTTTATTCCCAGCACTCGGAAAGCAGAGGTAGACGGATCTCTGTAAGTTCAAGGCCATCCTGATCTTAAGAAGTTTGGTATGAATGTGGTAAAACAGAGTTTATTCATCCACAAATGAATTACATGGATGGCAAGTTAAATGTTAAGGTTTTAGCAGTTTATTAAGCCAGGAGAAGTGGAGTATGATGGCACATGCCTTTAATCCTGCCACTTTGGAAACTAAAGTGAGATTGAGTTTGAGGCCACCCTGGACTATATACTTAGACCTTGTCTCAAAAAGCAGAACAAACCACCAGGCGTGGTGGTGCACGCCTTTAATCCTAGCACCCGGGAGGCAGAGGCAGGTGGATCTCTGTGAGTTCAAGGCCAGCCTGGTCTACAGAGCAAGTTCCAGGACAGCTGGGGCTACAGGGAGACCCTGTCTCAAAAAGACAGGGGGAAAAAAAAAAACACACAGAAGGATTGATACATGTGAATGATGTGAATGTGCACTCGAAGCATTTGCCAAAAGTTTAATGTCGGTCACTACTACATCAGTGGCTTCTCTAAAATGACTTTTAAGGTATACTAAACTTACTGTGTGTAAAGAATAGCTTGTCAAAACATTTGCTAGCGGGGCATGGTGGCACACGCCTTTAATCCTAGCACTCGGGAGGCAGAGACAGGCGGATCTTTGTGAGTTCAACGCCAGCCTGGTCTACAGAGTGAGTTCCAGGACAACTGTGGCTACAGGGAAACCCAGTCTCAAAAAGACCAAAAAAAAATTTTTTTTAAGTTGCTAAATTTTAGGGTTGGGGTACAGTTTTATGGTAGCATAGCATGCCGAAGGCCTTAGGTTCAATCCTCAGAGCAAAAAAAAAAGAGTACCTAAGTTTCAAATTAGGGTTGAACTAGGTTAAAGATTATCCTTAAACATAGGTAATTAAGACAGCTATGAAGTACAGGGTCAGCATTCTAATAGGTGATAGGTGAATGCTCCTTTTTTTTTCAAGGCTTGTCTTAACATGAGGTTTGGAGTTGAAGGTACCTCTTACTGTAAATGGATGTTTATTCCAATGTAGTAAATAGTATATTGCCATTGTGAATTAAAAAAAAAAAAAGATGAGCTATCCTAGAGATGTAGTTCAGTAGTAGAACACTTGACTAGCAAGTCCTGGGTTGGACAGCATGTAAAACAAGGGATGAGACTAACCTTGGCAAGATGTTTCCAGGTCAAACTGCCAAATGTTCACTGTTTTGTCCATTGAACCAGTAGCAAGTAAAAGGGTATTAGGTGCAAAAGCACATGTCGTGACATACCTAGTTAATAAAAAGAGCTGTTACATGTCTTCTGGCTAATTTTTTAATCATACTAAAACAAAGTAAAGTTAAATTCAGACCTGGTATGCTGAGTCAATGTGTAAAGGACATTCTGAGTATTCTGAAATAAACAAAAATAAATATATTTATTCAGGTAAGAGAAAAGATCCTGATAAAGATTCACTTACATGGTTTATATGCTTTATGCATTCTAATTATAGTAATTAAATTTGAAACTCTCATAGACAATGACACTGCATCTAGCAATATTATCAAGAGCTTTCTTAAACTAGTCATCAGCACTGCAGTCTACTGACTACCTTCTCAGAATGTTTTCATACAGCTGGCCTGGGCATATGACGATTTGTCTAAAACTACTAATAAAAATCCAAATGTCTACTAGATGAAATACTTAGTATTTTTGCCCTGGCATCTGACCTATACATGTTGTAGGATCAGTGAATAGAAATTAGTCACTAATTTTCTCAGTATGCCTAGCTGGTCAGTAAACCCACAGGGGTAGAATTAGCTGGGACTTTCCCATGGTTTACAGAGAAAAAATAATGTTATTAACTATTTTTGTGAGTGTAAAAATATCATAAAAGATAGTAAATATCAAGGCTCTATTCCATCTATCTTGAGTGTTCATTCCCACTTGTAGACAGAACTGCCAGGGACTTCACCTTCTATGTGGATAACCAAATACTTGCTGGAGTTATCCATCATACTGACGGTTTATGTCTCTGACTTGGCCTAGCTGCTATCTAACTCAGTTAGTACAAGGAGCCACTCTATACTAATTTTCTCTTAAAGAATATTTTCATTGACTATATCTTTGTTAGATGTAAAACATTTGTTTTTCTCTATACTCATGCAATTTGGTGTTTACTCATATAAATCTGCCCCATACTACCATTTTCCCAGTCTATGATAACTTACTCTTTCTTATGTAGCTGTCCTACTCCACCCTGTACTCTTTTTATTTTTTTGGTCTTTTCGAGACAGGGTCTCCCTGTAGCCCCAGCTGTCCTGGAACTCGCTCTGTAGACCAGGCTGGCCTTGAACTCACAAAGACCCGCCTGCCTCTGCCTCCCAAGTGCTAGGATTAAAGGCGTGCGCAACCACGCCCGGCTGTACTCTTAAGAACTACTGGTGGGGGGCTGGAGAGATGGCCTAGCGGTTAAGAGTGCCGACTGNTTTAATTTCATTTCTTTGTCTTATTGTTGTAGCCATTTCAAGCTTTATATTGAAAAGGAGTGGGTATTTAGGGGGCAGCCTTGCCTGGTTCCTGACTTAAGGGGAACACTTCTAATTTTTCCAATTAGAATTGATGTTGGCTGTGGTTTTGGTGTATATGGATTTTAATTATGTTGAGGATGTTCCTACCAGGCCCATTCCCTCTAGGAATTTAAAAAAAGAAGAAATGTTGAAATTTTGTCAAAGGCATTTTCAACATGATTGAGATTAAACCATGTGGTTTTGTCTTTAAGTCTATTTATGTGCTTTATGCCATTTCTTGATTTTATGTATGTCAACAATCCCTGCATTTCTGGAATGAATTCAACTTGGTCATGGATGATCTTTTTGATTGGGTCTGTATATGATTTGAAAGTATTTTGTTGAGAATTTTTACATCTATGTTCATTAATGATAATAGGTATATAGTTTTCTTTTTTGGTTGTATCTTTGCTTAGTTTTGGTAGTAGAGTGGTGTTGGTTTCATAGAAGGAATTGGGAGTTTCTTCTGTTTCTACTAATTAAAATTAATTTGAGTAGAATTAATTATATGAACATTTTAAGGAGTACCTACAAAAAATTGTAGGTACTCCTTAAATGTCATAGAATTCTGCAGAGTGAGCCGGCTTAAAGAGATGGCTAAGTGGTTAAGAGCACCGACTGATTCTTGCAGAGGACCTGGGTTTGATTAACAGCAACGCATTGGACAGCTAGAGGACCACATATTTAGGTTGGGTGTGTTTGGTTGGCCACAACACTTTAATGATGCATCTCAGGAAAGCAGTGGCAGGGTGGAATTCTCTGTGAGTTTCAAGGCCAGCCTTGGTCTCCAGAGTGATTTCCAGGCCAGTGGGGCTATAGAGAGACCCTTTTTTTTTTTTTCAAAAACAAAAAACAAACAAATCAAATCCCAAAATAAACAAAAACAAAACAAAAAGAATTCTGATAAGTTAAATCCATCTGGGGGGCATGGGCTTTTTTTAGTTGGGTTGTTTTTTTTTTATACTCTTTTCAATTTCCTCATGAAATATGGATCTGTTTAGGGTGTGTAGCTCTTCTTGGTTAAGCTTTGGTGATTTCCAAATATGAGATATTCATCTATTCTCTTTGGTTTTAAATTTAGTAGAGGGTTTTTTTTTTTTTTTTTTTTTTGTCTTTTGAGGAAGGGTCTCCCTTTAGTCCCAGCTGGTCTGGAGCTCGCTAAGTTAGACCAGGCGACTTGAAACTCACAGAGATCTGCCTGCCTCTGCCTCCCGAGTCCGTGGATTAAAGGGCATGCACCACCACACAGGCGAGTATAGGTTTTTTAAAGCATTCCTGTATGATTGTCTGGATTCTTTTTGTATCTGTTGTGATTCTTCCCTTTTCATCTCTAATTTTATTTCATTTGGAGTTGCTCTTTCTTTTCTTTTGTTAAAACGGGCTAGAGGTCTATCTATACTGTTTATCCTTTCAAAGAAATAGCTCTTGGATTCACTTTTTTTTTTGGGAAATTCTTGTATTGTTTTCTTTGTTTCTATTCTGATTTCCACTCTGATTTTGCTGTTTATTTGTTCCTGTATGTTGGGTATAGGATTCATTTGTTGTTGTCTTTCAAGTGTTTTTAATTGCAGTGTTAGGTTAATTTATTTTTTTATTTGGCTATTTCTCCTTTCTTTCTTTCTTTCTTTTTTTTTTTTTTTTTTTTTTTTGGCCTTTTTGTGTCAGTGTTTCACTGTAACCTCAGCTGTCCTGCAACTTCCTATGTAGATCCGCGGCCTTTGAAACTCTAGAGATCTGCCTGCTTCTGCTTCTTGGGTGCTGGGATTAAAGGGCATGTACCACCTCGCTTGGCCTCTTTCTGTTTTCTTAATTGTGGGCACTTAGTGCTATACATTTCCCTCTTAGGATTAATTTTAATGTATCCCACAGGATTCTTTGTGTTGTATTGTCTTTTAAATTAGTTCCAGGAA
Source organism: Rhizomys pruinosus (assembly GCA_009823505.1). Lineage (NCBI taxonomy): Eukaryota > Metazoa > Chordata > Mammalia > Rodentia > Spalacidae > Rhizomys > Rhizomys pruinosus. The sequence goes on along the minus strand of VZQC01007186.1, from coordinate 116,867 downwards.
TATTTATATATCTTCATTAATTTCTTCCTTTATTTCTCCTTTGACCCATTTGTTATTCCGGAGTTTGTTGTTTATCTCCATGAGTTCTCATAGATAGTAGGACTCTTTCTCGTGTTGATATTAACTAAAAGCTTACTCTTATCTTTCAAGTTTAGATCTGAAATACATGTGGAATTGATTTTTCCCAACATTCATTGGGAAGTAGGGGTCAAGAATAATTTTTTCCATATGGCTAGCTGGCTGACCTAGTCAATAAATATTAAAGACTACTTCTATACCACACAGCAGTGTGACTCACCTCTGCCATAAAGCATGAGGCCATGTGTGTGGATCTGTTTCTTGTTACTTTATAGAGTTGACTGGCCTATTTGGCCATCCTTGCTCCAGTAACACTTAATTATGATTGCTTCACAATAGATCATGATCTACGGCACTTTAAATCTTCCAGTATGGCTCTCTTCATCAAGTTTCTCTTTGTGGTTTGCATTTCTATTTGTTTTGAAATTAGCATGCAGATTTTCATACACACATAAAAACCTTTTAGTATTTCAGTTGAGATTATATAAATTAATTTGGAGGAATTGACCTTTTTACAATATTGAGCATTTTCACAAGTTAATGAATTGCTGAGAGTCTTACAGCATATAAGCAGTGGAGTTGGAATTCAGCCTTTCTTTTTTTTAATATTTTTTAAATTTTATTTTATTTTGTATGTGTAGAAATGCACTGTAGCATTGTAGGTCTGTGTACCTGTGTGTGCAATGCTGCGGAGGTCAGAAGAGGGGCGTCAATTTCCCTGGGGACTGGAGTCAAAGAGTTCTCAGCCGCCATGTGGGTGCTGGGGATCGAACCTGGGTCCTCGCAAGAGCCATCTGCGCTGTTAAACCACTGAGCCATTTCTTCCAGCCCCCAGGAGACCTTTTCAAAACTTAAGTGACATACAAAATGAATTAATATTTCTTATCTATCATAGCTATTTCATTCATTCAAGATGTATTAGGATCTACCATGTTTTAGAGACTGTCATTGAACAAGTTTATAATCTTTGTTGTTAAAGAGTGTAAATTACCACTTTTATTAAAATTAAATGTTTTCATGCAATGTTTTAGAAGAAAATTGCTTCCTTTATAATTGATCCCTTATGGAAAATCTATTCATTCTAGGGCATTATAAATCCGTAGATTACATTCTTTTGTATTATTTCTTTTGGTTTTACTTTTTTAGTCGTTTAAGTTTTGGAATATTTCTTTTCTATCCTTTCACTTCAGAAACCACCTACACATCTTTTTACCTACTTTCTTCCAGCTATGTTGAAACTACAAATTTAATTCTATTGTAGTTTTTAAAGGGAGAATTTTGCTAGATATAATTAATTATTTTATGCTACTATTGAAGAGTAATGTTTTCTAGTATATCCATATTAATGGATAATTTCATAGAACACCTTTTATATTGCTTTATATGGAGAGACATCAAAGTCTCCTGGGTGTATTATATTACCCTAAAAGTATAGCAGTTGAGAATTTTGTTTGGTTGGAAATTACAGAACCAGATTGAAGAAGCTTGGGGATTTATTTTTCCATAATATGTCCAGAGGGAAGTGGTCCAGAGCAAGTACAGCAGATTCTTGATTTCTGTGTTCATCTTTTCCCTGACTTCTTTTTTTTTTTTTTTTTTTTTTTTTGTCTTTTCGAGGAAAGGGTCTCCCTGTAGCCCCAGCTTTCCTGGAAAACTTATGTGTACACCAGGCTGTCCTTGAACTCACCACGATCCACCTGCTCTGCCTCCCGAGTGCTAGGATTAAAGGTTGTACCACAACCTGGATGCCCCCTGGCTTTTTTTTTATATACTTCTTTATTTTTATTATTATTTTTTTTAAATCTTTATTTATTTTTTTTAAATTGTATTTATTTCTCTGTATGTGTATGAATGTACTGCTGCTGCCAAGTTCTGTGACCTGTTGTCGTGCAATCGCCCCTTGGGGAGGTCAGAAGAGTGTGTCAGGACTCCCCTGGAATGGAGTTCTCCTGGAATTGGAGTTTAGGGACGTTCTTCGGCCGCCATCGTGGGTGCTGTGGGATCGAACCCGGGTCCTCTGCAAGAGCAGTCGGCCTCTTAACACTAGGCCAATCTCTTCCAGCCCCTTTTTTTCATTTTTTTAAAATAAGAATTAATTTATGAGTAACAAGAATCTTTCAGTATAACAATTTGCAAGCAGTTGTACCAAACCCACACAGCCCAAGGGTCCCACCATCCAGCTGGCGGGGGCTTGTATGTTACAATCAAGTTGATAAATAAAGTGTCAGTCTATATTGCTGTATTTTCACCCTTCACCTCATCGTAGTCTTTATATTTCTACCAACCCCCTCTTCCACAGATTGTTCCATAGCCTTAGAAAAGGGGCACAGGTGATGAGAAGAAAACAGGTATCTTTCTCTGGAGCTGTTTTTTGGACTCTGGTCCATTCTGGCTGTTTCCTTTCATGGGCTGACAGTTGTCCAGGAATAACATTTCAATACTAATAATGAAGCACAAGAAATTAGAATATATAGGTATTTAAACAGCACTAATTGTTATTTTGTAGTTTACTTTGTTATAGACAAAGATGTTTGGATGGTATGTTAATCCATGAATTATGTTTTTTTCTGTATCCCCCTGGCTTTCTTATATGTAGTTCTTAGTATATATCTTTCATACAAATAATCTCTCCATAGTTATGGTTGTCTTTCTATATCTAGTGTCACATCCCCAGTTTAGGAAGGAAGACAGGAGGAAGGGCAGAGAAGGGGGAGTCCTTGTTCTCTAAAGCAAATCTGGCCCTTGAATTCTGAAGTAGACCTCTGCTTACATCTCCTTGGTGGAACTCTACTGCATGCTCACAAAAGTACAATATTCTATCCATGAACAAAATAGTGGTGTATTAAGAATGAAAAAATGGAGAATGGATATTAGCACTTTGCTGTGTCTGCCAGTTTCAAAACTTCAGATGGTAAAAATTTTCAGCAGTAATAGTGAAAAGTACCTCAAAATTCCATTTGATTGTTGAACTCCATAACCTTGATTGAGGCCTTGGCTTTGACAGTTTTCTCTAACAAACAAGTGTCTAATCAAGAGAAAGAGCAATACGTTTGTGATAACGAAGCACAAAGAAAAAGACAGGGTTTTTTTTTAAATATTTTGTTGGAGAAGGTTTTTTTGTGTCAGAAACAATTTCTTGATTGAAGATTACAATGTCCTTGAACATACAACCCCTCACCCCACGCTTGAAGAGTGGGACTGTGGGGGTTTCGGACAAACCCTGCAAATTGGTTTCATGAAGCAATGCTTGTACACTCACGAACATTAACAAAAAAACAAAAAAAAAAGAAAAAAAAAAAGAGAAATAAAACTGAGAGAGATAGCCGGAATCCATGGGATGCATATATCTGGGTGGGGTGGGGTGGGGGTGAAGGGCAGGGGAGATGTGTGCCGAACTGAATTGGAAAAATTGATTGTATGAAATACAAAAAAAAAAAACAAAATAAAAAAAAAAAAATGTTGTGTAAAAAATAAAATAAAATAAAATTAAAATTGCTATTATTAGTTTTAAAATTACTCTTAATTAAATTATTGTTAAAGTTTCTTTGCCTTATTTTCTTAAGTGTGTAATGTTTGAGTAGGCTTGTGTACCCCATTGTCCTACTCCAAACTGGATTTCCAGATGTCCTGAGGTCATTCATCATGAATAAACCTTGCTAGATCCAGCCTGGTGCTTTCTCCCAGTCTCCACAAAGATGGAACTTTTTGATCCTGCTTGTGCTTCATCAGTCCAGATCGAAAGGTTTACTCCTGGACAATGTCAGCCATGAAAAGAAACAGCCGATTGACCAGAGTCCAGTCAACAGCTCCAGAGAGAAGGGACTGTTTTACTTCTTATCCCACCTGTGACCCCTTTTCTAACGACCTAGGGAACACTGCGGAAGAGGGGGGCGTCGGATTAGCAATGTAAAGCGCTGAGCATTGGGGTGAATGGTGAAATACCAGCAATGTAGTCTGGACCCTCATTTGATCAACTTGATTGACCAAACCCCTGTCACCCCCCACGGCTGGTGGGGCTGTGGTGTTTGCGGCACAACAGTCCTGCAGATTGGTTTTGCACGAAGGATGCCTGTACTCATGGATTATAACTTCTGCTAAACAACCAATGAAAAAAAAAAAAACAAAAAAAACACAAGAAAAGATGCAAGACCGAGTACGGCGAAAACATGATTGGGATTGGGGGGTGGGGTGGGGGGGGGGAAGGGAAAGGGCAATTCTGCTCTTGCATTGGACATGCTTGTATGAGATGCACACGCATCCAATAAACCATTTAATTAACACAAAAGACAGCTTCCCAAATGCATCTGAATCCCTTCTACCCCAACCTATCATCCAAAGTTCAGCCGTCACATTAAACAGATCTATCAGGCTGGCTGTATTATATTTTTTGCAACTTGATAGGGTTAAGATGCTCCAGGAAGCAGCCTGCAAAGCTCACACATGGCTGAGTTTCAGGCTCCCACATCAACAGAAACCTAATGGAATGATCGGGGGTGGAATAGATGAAATAGTGAATGAAGGGGTCTCTACAAAGGCTGGAATGCAATATGTTCCCTATGATCTTGTATATGGTGGATATTCAATAAACATTGTAGTCAACGAATAAATAATAGCTACAGTAAGGACATTTAGAAGGTACCATCATAGGACATGGAGGGGGAATATCATGTCTGACCTAGAAGAAGCATATTTGAGATAAGGCTGAAAAAAAAATATAGGTAGTGACCAGAGAGGTGGGAAGGGAAGGGTATTCTAAGGACCAGTGATAGTGTGAGTGTAAAGGTAGAGAAGAGAGAGAGAGCTCAGATTCCTGTTGTTGAATACGAAGTTGCTGAATAAGTCGCTAGAGCCAGGCATGGTAGCGCACGCCTTTAATCCCAGTACTCGGGAGGCAGAGATAAGGTGGATCTCTGTGGGTTCAAGGTGGCCTGGTCTACAGAGCGAGCTCCTAGACACATGGTACTAAAAGGGAGTACCGTGTCTCAAAATTACCAAAAAAAAAAAAAAAAAAAAAAAAAAAAGTAAAACCTAAAAGGAAAAATAAACCAAACCAAACCAAACAAAAAGGAAGGCGCTAGGATGGTGACTGAGGATAACAAAGATCAAAGTTTTTACTTTACTACTCTATAAGTCAAATCTCCCAAATAGGACTCAGTGGCTAACATCAAGGTTAGTAACAGGGCTGCATTCCTCTGGAATGCCGGGGAGTCTGTTCTCTATCAGCTGGGTTCTTTGGCTCCATCCCTTTATTTTCAAGAGCCTAAGTATGGCACCTTTCTTCTTTCTGATCTATACTTCTGTTTCCTATCTCCTTCTCTGACTACAAGGTTTTCCGCTCCTTATAAAGAACCTGTGATTGGGCTGGAGAGATGGCCTAGCGGTTAAGAGCGCCGACCGCTCTTGCAGAGGACCACGGGTTTCGATCAGACCCCTACATGGTCGGCCGAGAATGTCTGAAACTCCAATTCCGTGGAGAACTCCAGTTCCAGGGGAATCCGAGACCCTCTTCTGACCTCCGCGGCATTGCACGACACGGGTGCACAGACTTGCATGCAGACAGTACATTCATACACATACAGAAATAAATAAAATTAATAAAAATTTTTTTTAAAGAACCTGTGATTATACGGAGCACCTGGATAATCCAGGGTGATCTCCTTATAAAAGGTCAGCTGACTGCCTACACTATCTCTGAAAACTTTATTTCGCTTTGCCAAATAATAGAACACATCAGACTCTGAGTTGGGTCCTATGTGGGTATTGTTTGGGGCACCATTATTCTGTCTTTAACAGGGCATTGGATCCCCTGGAACTGGAGTTATGAATGTTTGTTAGCTGCCATGTAGGTGCTGAGAAATTGAACCTGGATCCTCTGCAATAGCAGAGTTTTTGTTTTTGTTTTTGTTTTATTTTTAGATAGAGTCTCATTACATAGCTCAGGCTCCATTAAAATTTGACCATCTTTACATGACATGGGTATACTCAAATGTTGAATGCACACAGAGCAATGGGCAAGGGCATGTATCCTTGTTACCTATACGCAGTGTTATGAAAAGCAGTAAGAAACCAATTGGTAGGTAACAGATTTCAGGTCTATCAGGTTTTTTTTTTTTTGCAGTACTACTCATTAAAGTAGTTGTGTGATGTTAACCACGGCTGAGAGAACAAAGGGTTATTGTAGAAAATTCAGAGCAGTCAGTTGTGTGACAGCCGTCCACTGCCGGAGAGGACGGGAGGAAAAGGAGTCAAAAGGAGCAAACAAGCTCTCTCACCAGGTCGGAACAGCGTAAGACACTCATCGAAACACCAAATGCAAATATCCAAAGTAGCAAAGCAGGTAAGGTATTATTATTGAGACTTCGGAACAGGAGGCCCACTTTCAGTACCCTTTCTCTGTGAGTCCCACATTTGGGGGAAAAATTAGAAATGAATTTGCATTTTTTGAAGACTTTTTAAAAATATAATACTTTTATTGACGTTTTGTGTATTTTATACATCATTTTTCAGTTCAATTTAAACATATTCCCCTTTCCATTCCCCTCACCCCACCCCACTTCATGCATTCTGCCATACGTGTCCTGTATCTTTCTTTCAGTCTTTACAAAATTTTTCTCTGCAGAGGTTTATTGCTTTGGGCAGAATTTAACTCTGTCAATCCATTCTTTGACCCAGTCCTTATGTTGTTGTTCCCTCCCATTTACATTGCTCTAAAATATGCCTATGTAAACGTCATATATGTACCAGAATTATGTCCTCCAGGAATAAACTGTATGTTAACTCTGAAATATGTTTAGAAATTCACATTTTCCCTTTAATTTTATATTACTCTAAAACATGAATACATATCTTCCACCCATATATGTTAATTACCACGTCTAAAAATAAGTGGTAAGTTAATTCTAGAGGCTGTTAAGAGATTCACATAATAACATCACAGTTGCTTTCAGATAAAAAGAAATATAACAATAAGGTTATTCAGCTTGCCTTTCAACTGGGGATTTGGGACTAGCATCCACAAATGAGGGAAACCATTCTCTGTTTTGTAAAAATCTATTGTTTCTTATTTTTATTTTATGTGTATGAGTGTATTGCCTGCACGTATATAAGTGTACCCATGCTGTGCAGTGCCTATGGAGGTCAGAGAGGGCATTGGATCCTCTGGAACTGGAGTTATGAATGGTTGTTAGCTGCCATGTAGGTGCTGGGAATTAAACCTGGGTCCTCTGCAAGAGCAGCCAGTGCTCTTAACCAATGAGCCATCTCTTCAGCTTTTTTTTTTAGATAGAGTCTCCTTAAGTAGCTCAGGCTAGCATTGAATTTACCATTCTCTTGCCTCAGCCTCCTGAGTGCTGGGGTTGTACTCACCACAATTCCTCATGAGAAACTGTATTTTTTCATAGATAGTTTCCTTAAGTTGATTTGTTAAAATTCTAACTACCAGTCATGACTTCTTGTTAAAATGTTTAAATTCAACTATTCCACGTCTACCTCTCCAAACCTAGAAATCATTCCCCTTATATAGCAGAGCATATTGACTTAAAGTAGATATATGTTCCTTTTATCTTGGGCTATTGGAATTATTTCAGTTAGTTTTAAGGGGTATAGAAGGAGAAAGGGCTGTGGGACCCCACTTTAAGCTCCCACGCTCTGTGGAATTCAGGAGATTTGCAGAGACTGCTCTGTCTAGATTCTTTGGCCTGGTTAATACTTCTTCCTACCCAACACTATGCCCAGCCTGGAAAAGCATGGGGATAAGTAGGTTTACATTCGAATAATTTTTTTTTTTTTGGTCTTTTCGAGACAGGGTCTCCCTGTAGCCCCAGCTGTCCTGGAACTCACTCTGTAGACCAGGCTGGCCTTGAACTCATAAAGATGTGCCTGCCTCTGCCTCCTGAGTGCTAGGATTAAAGGTGTGTTCCAGCCACCATGCCCAGCTTGAATAATTTTATTAACAAGGTTGACTTAATCTCTCTTCTTTGAACTATTGTAGACATAAAAATGGAGACTTTCATAAAAGTTTGGCTATATGTGGAATTTGCTTCATAAGCAAATGTATATGAACTATGGAAAGGGCAGATTTTATAGATTCCCTTTGTCTAATTATTGATTTTGTTTGTAGTAAAAGGGCAGAATTAATTTTTCTAGACAAATTTCTTGAGAGAGCAGGATGGTTCATTGTGTACTTATCAACAAGCCTGACTACTGCCTGAGTTCAATCCACATGGTAGAATGAGAGAACTGACTCCTGAAAGCTGTCCTCTAATCTCCACATGTGTGCCATGGAAAGTATGTACCTCTCATTCCTTAATTAAAATCACTGTGGTGCCAGAGAGATGGCTCAGTGGTTAAGAGCACTGGATGCTGTTGCAGAGGACCTGGGTTTGATTCTCAGCAGCCACATGGTGGCCAACAACTGTCCAGTACACACATGTGGCTAACTCCAGTTTCAGGGGCATTCAGTACCTTCTTCTGCCCTCTGCAGGCACTTCATGTCATAAGTGCACTTACATACATGCAGGTAATACACTCATACACATAAAATAAAAAGTAATAAATAAAAATTTAAAAAACTTTAGCACTTGGGAGGCAGAGGCAGGTGGATCTTTGTGAGTTCAAGGCCAGCCTGGTCTACAGAGTGAGTTCTAGGACAGCTGGGGCTACAGGGAGACCCTGTCTCAAAAGACAAAACAATACAAACAAAAACCTATATGTTGCCAGGTGCACACACCTTTAATCACTAGCATGTGAGAGCAGAGGCAGGTGGATCTTTGTGAGTGCAAGGCAGCCTGGTCTACAGTAGTGAGTCCCGGGACAGCTGGGGTTACAGGGGACCCTGTCTCGTAAAGTAAAAAAAAAAATACAAAAAAACCTACATATAATTGTTTTTAAAAGATTTTAAAAAACAATGCTTAGTTTTTTTTTTTTTTTTTTTTTTTTGTCTCTTCGGAGACAGAGTCTCTGTCAGCCTAGCTGTCCCGGGAACTCACATCTGTAAGACCAGACTGGGCTTGAACTCAACGAGATCCACCTGCCTCTGCCCCGCCTCCCAAGTGTTGATTAAAGGCGGTGCTACCATGCCCGGCCACTTGTTTTATTTTAATTTTTTTTTCAAAGAACATGAATTTTGCAGAAAATATGAAAGAAATAAAAGGTATAAAAAAGATATAATATATTCGTATAGGGACACAACGTAAAGAAATGACTGCAAAGATGGTCAAGTTATATAGTAAATGAAAATTACTTGTAGAACTGTCTATATATCTTTACTATATTTGTATAAACATTTTACCAATACTGGTATATGCATAGGAATTCGTGGAGTATAACACATTTAAAATGACTGCCAGGGCTCAATTTGACTGGCTATTTGGGATGAATAGAATCAAGAAAATTTGGGGGCTGGAGAGAGGCTTATCGCGTTTAAAGAGCACCAACTGCTCTAGCTAGAGGGACCCTGGGTTCATTCCAGCACCCACATGGCTGCTAGAGAACCATCTTATGCCAGGCGTGGTGGTGCCACCTGCTTTTGATTCCAGCACAATGTGTGCGGCATGCAGTAAGAGGCATATCTCTTTGAGTTCAAGGCCAGCCTGGTCTACAGAGTGGACATTCCAGCCAGCTGAGCGCAAAAGAAAGAAATAATTCTTGAAAAAAAAGAAATCAGAAATTTAATTTTAACAGAGTTTTCCATGGAAATTGTTATTGCTTTCAACGTAATACTTTTATTATTGAAAAGATAAATTAACATACTTGTTTTTCATAGAACATTAAAATGACCTTGAGCATATTTGTAATTTAAAATATGAATGATTTTTTTTTATATTATCTGTTTTTTATTAGAAAGACTAAGAAAATGACTCCAATCCATTTTCAGTGTTCACAATTATACTCATATATATTTATAGTTTTATGTCTTAAAAGATCTCAGCATCCTGGAATTTGGTGTTTTTTTTTATGGACGATTGAAAATAGCAAAAGAACAAAAAAAAAAAAAAAAAAAAAAAAAACACAAACGATAAAAAATATATAATATTAAAAATAAAACTGGCCAAACTTAATCGTTTTATTTATTTTATTTTTATTTTTTTTTAATTTTATTATTGATGCTTGTGGTATTCATACATCATTTTCCAATCAGTTCAGGCATATTTTTCCCTTCCCTTCCCCATCCACCACCACCCCATCCAGATCATCGCAATTCTGGTCTGCCAAATGTCCCTGCATCTTTCTCTCAGTTTTTTTTTCCATTTTTAGCAATAGGTGATAATTATTATGAGTACAAGCATCCTTCATGTAAAACCAATTTGCAAGCAGTTGTGCCCAAACCCCAACAGCCCCTTGGTCCCACCATCCAGTCGTGGAGGGGGGGGTTGTATGTTCAATCAAGTTGATCAAATGAGTGTCCAGCCTATATGCTGTGAGGTTTCACCGTTCACCCAATCACAGCCCTTACATTCTACCATGCCCTCTCTCCCAGATTGTTCCCTAGGTTTAGAAAGGGGCACAGGTGGATTGAGAGCAAACAGTCTAATTCTTGGAGCTGTTGTCTTGGATTCTGGCAAACTTAGAACTTTTATAAGATGTATTTGTCTTCTTTTATGATAAAGGAAAAATGTAGAAAATGTGTTTAAGCAAAAGAAAATGTAAAAATTAACTCCAAACCTTCCAGAAACTGCTGCTCTGAAATAACTGGCCTGCAGGGCTCTTTCTGCTCACATTTCCTGTTACTTCCCTGAATGCATTTTTTCAGATATTTAAGAGAATAAATTCTACCAATTTCTTGAATAGTTCATCCCTAGATATTTTGTTTTGTTTAGAGTGAGATATTTTCCCATTATGTTTGAATTGATCATGAGCTATTTTTTACATAGCTGAGCAGCCTGACTGCTTTTATTAGTTCTAGTCATTTATCTTTCGGTTCCATTAGTTTTTCCAGGACAATAATTTTATCTTATGCAAACTATGGATGCATAATGTTTCATTAATGGAAGTAATATATACTCTGCCATAATATTTGAACTAACATTTAAAATGTTATGAGAGCTTTCATATGAAACAGATTATGATTTGATATCAAAGATATTTCATGCCATTATCCATTCTCAGTTTGGTAAAATCTTTGTTATCTTAGGAAATTTATCCTCATGGGTAATTTGTTAATCCACATATCTGTACAATTAACATTGATTTTAGAGATAAAAGCTAGCTATAGAATTTCCAATTAAGTCTAAATATAATCTTTTCTTCCTCAGTATACTAACAGATTCTTTCAGAAAACAGATGAATAAAATTTTTTGTTTGTTAGTTTCATTTATTGGTTTGTTTTGTTTGAGACCAGTCTCTTTCTATTCTCATCGGGCCCTAGAACTCTCTATGTGGGTGCAGGCTGGCCTTGACTCACAGAGATCCTGGCTCTGCCTTGGCCTCCTGAGTTGCCGCATTATAAGTGTGTACCCACCATTCTCTCCTGTGCAAATTAAATTTTAACACCATGAAAGTGCCTTTGGTTTTTTATTTTTTCTTTATAAATCCTTTTTCTTTAGGTATTATTTTGTTGTTTTGGCTCCTGCATACAATAAATCTAATCATATTTAGACACCTCCTCTCAGTTGCACTCCCCCAATAAACCCCCCACCAGAATTAATGCATTCTGTGCATATCTTGTTTTTTAAAGCCATCTGTATACAGATATCCTCAGCGAATGCAGCCACTGGAGCCTAGTCAGACTATTTAGAGACCCTCACTTAAAGAAGATCAACCTCCCCTCACCAGCAGTGCCAATAGTTCTCTCTAAGATTGTGGCCTGCTGGCCCTTTCCTTCCCTTTAATATGCTGGGATTTATTGTCGGAGTCAGCATGGGTCTTGTGCGTGCTTGTCAGCATTGCTACAAGTTCAGCTGAGCAAATTCCCAGAGGACTGAAAGCCTTCTGTTTCCTTATATTCGTGTATCAACCATGGTTCTTAACACCCTTTTCCCCTCCTCTTCCACAATAGGTTCCCGTGCCATGGGTATGCAGTTTTTATTATGAGTCCTATTCGGGACATGCACGGCGCAGTCCTGTTATTCTCTATACTTTTGGCCAGATATTAGAATTGCTACCTTTGTTGCTTTCTTAGTGCCATTTGCTTGGAATATTTTCCCATACTTTCACCCAAGGCATGCTTATAACGAAGAAGTAAGTGATTTCTTGAAGACAACAAAAGATGGATTTTGTTTCTTTTTTAATTTTATTATTTCGTATGTGTATGAAGTACTGTCTGCATGCAGGTTTGTGCGCCCGTGTCGTGCAGATGCCGGAGTCAGAAGAGGGTCTTGGATCTCCTGGAAACTGGAGTTCTCCTGGAATGGAGTTACAGACGGTTCTTACTGCCATGTGGGTGCTGGGGATCGAACTCCGGTCCTCTGTAAAGCGGTTGGCGCTCTTAACCGCTAGGCCATTTCTCAGCCCAAGGATTTTGTTTCTTAATTCATTCCACTAGCTGTGTCCCAGTAAAAGTAGGGAGTTGAGCCATTGAATTTAAAGTTATTATTAAAAGAATGTGTATTTGTTACTGTCATTTTTATTTGCTTGTGTTCTTGGTCCTATTTGTGTTTCTCATAATCATATCTCTTTGTTTCTTTCTGTACCTCTTGAGTATAGTTATTCCTATCTTTAGGATCCTTGTGTTATTTTTCGAGATTGCGAATTCTTTGTAGCAACTGATTGGATGGCAGCATGGAATTCTTTTCAATCCCATCATGTCAGGAACAATTTTTTGTTGTTCCTTTGACTATGATAGATAGTTTTGTCTGGTAAAGCTATTCTGGATCACCCATGTTCATTTAGTACTGAGAGTGCTTTGGTTCAGGCTTTTCTGGTTTTCCTGGGGGGTTTGATTGAAAAGCCACCCTAGTATTCTGATGGGTTTCCCTTAATGCATACTTGTTTTTCGCGCGTAGCAGCTTTTAGTGCCCTCTCTTTGTCTGTCATATGTGTTTTTTATGGAACTGTACTATGCCACAGGGAGTTTCTATCTAATTGGTGTTCTATGTGCCTTCTTGTATGTTAGGCTATGATGTTCTTTCATTTTGGGGAAGTTTCCCTTTATTATCTGTGTGAAGATCTGGTCAATAATATTGACTGAGAATCGTTTCTTTTTCTATATTTTATTGATTTGTACGATTTGCCTTTTCTTTTTTTTTAATTAATTTTTTTTTGTATGTGTATGAATGGTACGTCGCACTGTAGTTTGTACACCCGGTGTGTGCAATGCCAGTAGAAGAGGGGTCTTGGCTTCCCCGGAACTTGGAGCCTCCTGGAATTGAGTTAACACGGTACGTTAGCCGCCATGGTGGGTGCTGGGGATCGAAACCCAGGTCCTCGCAGAGCAGTCGGTTACTCTAACCGCTAGCATATCATCCCCGCCCGTGAATTTGGCCGTATTGCACGGTAGCACTGTTTATAAATTTTGGATAATTTCTCTCTCTGCTTATTTTCCTCTACTTAGACAGAAGTCCCTGACTTTTCATATTTCACCTTCACAGACAAGTATTAAACTTACTCATTTGTTTGTCTATTTACAAAATGTAAATTCTCACCAGAAGCTGTAAAACTGAAATTTCTCTAGGTGAAAAGTGTTTTCAACCTGCTAGCGTTAGACTGAAAAACCATCATCTATTAGTAATATATCAACAATGCTCTTCTGTCTCTAAGGAAAAGTTTGGCTTAAATAACACTATGTTAAAATATTTTCATCTAATTAAATATAAGTAGAAAGGCTTAAACATTTGATAACATTCAAGGCAATTCTATAATGTCAACATAATGTGAAAGGATGGGGTAGTTCCCAGAATGAAGTGCTCCTCAATTATTAACGTGAAAGATTCTATTCAAGGTAGTGAGGTCCACTCAGCCAAAGTGCATTTTAACCACAGGCATGAAGGTATGCCAGTTTGAATTTCTCACTGGTAAGCAGAAAACTAAATGCTCTAAGTGACACACTCTTGCTTGGGAGTCTGAGAAGTGTGCTTTGTTTTATATTATGGTTTAATCCTTTATCTGAAAGTGCATGAGAGCCATGCATTTTGAGGCTTTTTGATATTGAAAACTGTTGTTAACCGAAAATAAGTCTGTGTTGTTTATAACCTTGAATGCACTCTGGAAGCCCTTATTAAATGCACTGCATCAAGTTTTGCAGCAAATATGTGAGTGTGCACTAATTGAATTATAGTAAACTAGTGTAGTTAGGAGCTTGCCAAGCAAAATAAATTTGATATCAGGTTTGGGTTCCTCACACATTGAACATGAAGAGAACATGCATGGAATATTAAGTCTGCAGTAGTTCTTTTAAACATTTGTTTAACTTGATCTTGGGTTGTTTTTCCTCGAAATTTCAAGCATACTTACTGCGTGAAATAGCTGTGATTGTGAGATAACGCAATTGTTAAATTTTTCAAATTAAATATATAAAGTCCTATTTAATTACTTTACCAATAAATTCTCTACTATGCTAATACCATCAATTCAATGATCCTTAGAAGCTGCAATAGTCTTGAAAGTTGAGTAGTAACTTATCAAACATCTAATTATCTAGATCAAGAAGTATTTCCACTTGAATCTTCTATATAGACCAGATTAGCCTTTCAAGTTCATAAAATGATTAATTTAGGGTTACACGAGATTTCTAGAATTCATTCCAGTGTGAGATTTTTATGATTATACTTATGGGGTTGGCAAGATGACTAAGCAGACAGGGACACTTGGTGTCATGCCTGGTGACCTGTGTTGATCATGGGAATCTACATCGTGGGAGAGAGAACCACCCTCTTGCATCAGTTTGCTGCCGGGCCTGCAGCATGGCACCATGGACAGCTATGTGTACAAACACATGTATACACTCACAAATACACTGAAAATGTAAACAAATAATAAAAGATGAACTCTGTATAGATAGATGGTAAGGAACACTATATGGTTTTCCTTATGGCAAACCTAGGCAGGAAGAAACTATATCCGGATGTAGGCCATTATTAAGTCTCAGGCGTAAACTGAAGGGAATTCTGGAAAGCCCTCTTCATTTATGCTGATTATTAGGGCTGAAAGAGATGCTATGTGGATTTCAAGTTCTCAGCATCCTCACATGGTGGACTAAGCACCATCCTTACCACGGTATCCAGAGAATCCAACAGTTCCGTCTTCTGGCCTCATGTGGGTCACCAGGGCACACACACACACACACACCACGCCAACAACACACACACAAAAGCAAAATTACAATAAAGGTGAAATAAAATAAATTAAAAAATGTATAAAGCTGGACAAGGAAGCTCCAGGAAGAGCAGCACATGTGGAAGCAGCAGATCAGACGCGGGAAGCCAAGCAAACAAGCTAGCAGCAGACTTGCTGGTATGTCCAGTGCCTGGATTATAAAAAGGAAAGGCAGTAAAAAGCATGGGATTCTCTTCAGTTTTCCTTGTTTCTACCATTTCCTATGGTCTTCTCCTTGTCCTAGCTTTCATTTA
The DNA here is from genome assembly GCA_009823505.1 of Rhizomys pruinosus. Taxonomy (NCBI): domain Eukaryota; kingdom Metazoa; phylum Chordata; class Mammalia; order Rodentia; family Spalacidae; genus Rhizomys; species Rhizomys pruinosus. The sequence continues at coordinate 101,286 of VZQC01007186.1, read as the reverse complement.
ACTAATGGGTCCAAAGAGCTTTGAAACTTGTCCTTCCTGTCTGTAAGCTGTCCTACCAAAGCAGATTTTAAGAAACAAAAAGTCATGGTAGGGAAGAGGGGGTTCTACTGTGTGCTTAGAATTGTTACTGGAGGGATGGAGAGATGGCCTAGCGGTTAAGAGGCCGACCGCGGCTTCTTACAGAGGACCCGGGTTCGATCCCAGCACCCCATGGAGCTGAGAACATCTGAAAACTGAATCCAATTCCAGGAGAAAATCCATGTTCTAGGGGAATCCGACAGCCCCTTCGACCTCATGTGGCTTGCATGTCACGCGGTGACAAACCACATGCAGACAGACACTCATAACATCAGAAGTAATAAAAAATTAAAAAAAAAAGAAATTGTTACTGGAATTTTGCCAAGAATCCTAGAGACACCGCAGCAATGTTTTAATTATGTCTCAAATAAATATTTAATTGAACACCTCTTGTATATTGTGTAAGTATAAGATATGTATTAGTTACTTTATTCCGCCCCCCCCCCCCACCTCGCCGGGAACTCTTCAATCAAACTCTGTTAAACACGACAATTAAAGTCAAATGTAAGATCATGGTAAAAGGGCTGGGAGAGATGGGGCCTAGGTTAAGACGCAAACTGCTTGCAAGAGGACCGGGTTTAATCAGTACCAGGTGGCTGAGAAATCGTGTTTGACCTGCCAGTTCAGCGGAAATCCCCAACCACCCCTCTTCTGACCTCTCCGCGGCATTGCACACCAGGGCACCACATACAATGCAGCGTCCTCATCACATAAATAAATAAAATTTTTTAAAAATTTAAAAAAAGAGGAACTGTAAAATGATTCAGAGTCTACTTTTGGCCTGGCGAAATACTCAGTCATAAAATACTTTGTCATGCAAGATAGGATTGAGTTTGTAATACCAGAATCTGTTGCCAGTGTGGGGGGGTGGGCACAGCTTGTAATCCCCAGTGCTAGGGAGACAGAGACAGTCGATCCCTAGAGCTTGCTAGCCATCAGCCTAGCCCGGCTGTGAGCTCCATACCAGTGAGAGATCCTGACTCAAAGAACAGGATAGATGGTTCCTGTGGAACAACACTCGACTTTGCCCATCCCACATACGCGCACATCTACACACATGTAACTTCCACACTACAAAACCTTTTTTAAATTTTTAAAATTTATTTATTTACTATTTATTATTTTTGTCTTTGAGACACGGGTTCCCTATAGCCCATCCTGGCCTGAAAGTCACTATGTAGACCAGTTTCTGGACTTGAAACGGATCAACTTGCTCTTGCCTCCAGATTGCGGGATTAAAAAGGTTGACCAGGCCTGGCACAAACCTTTTTTTACATGAAAGTAAATTTTTAGATTTCTAACATAATCAATTTTTAAGAATATGTAACTTGTCTAAAATGATAATTATGCCAGGCATGGTGGCAGACAATGTCTTTAATCACAGAACTCTGGGAAGCAGAGCCAGGGGATCTCCCTAAGAGGCCAATCTGCTCTACAGAACAAGTTTCAGGACAGCTGGGAACCAGGGAGACCTTTGTGTTTGCAGGAGTGAAAAAAAAGCAATAAACTAATAATTACAAGTTAGATTTCATTACTTAAAGAAATGCTATATAACTTTTTTCTCTAAATACCCAAAATGTACTCCTACACTAAGACTGTATTAGAATAAGAGGAAACTATGAATTCAATTAAAACCAATATCACATCAGAAATAAATTATTAAAATTAATGTAATTATTTTAATTAAAAATTAAACTACTTAAATTATTAAAAAACTTAAGATTGCTTTGTTTCACTATTTCTTACCCAATTTTTTTAAATCATCAGCCAGACTTTCTTTTGTAAGATTCAACAGTTCTTTTCCATCAATGTTGTTCACCTTGAAAATACCAACAAGTTCTTCTAAACCCTGTGCACGAAGCCATGTTGAGACATCCTCCTCTGACCAGTCTTCAGTAAACTGCTTCGGTTGATCATCCATGTGTCTTCTTTTAAAACACACAACACATGTGCACACACCACACACCAACACACACACCACACACCACAGAGGAGGCAACAAACAAAATGTTTCTTTTATAAACATTCCCACTTTGAGTTTACAACAAAATGTTTCTTTTATAAACATTCCCACTTTGAGTTTACAAAGTATTTAAATTAGTCTATGTTTTTTTTCTGCTTTTAGACTTTCCTTAAGGGAAAAAAAAAAAAAAAGTTTTTTAAAACAAATTTGCTTATTACCTACACTAGTTATTTAATACTACACTAAGTGCTATCCTTTCAGGATCAAACCCTGCGCTTCGCATGTTCTAGCCATGCCCTCTATCATGGAGCTGTACTTCCAGCTCACTTATTCCTCGTTACCTAATACTCATACCCGCAAAGGCATATTCTATTTGCTCTATCATCTTCATATCAGCACTACTACTTGGTTATTTCTCTTTTTTATTATTTTATTATAATTTTAAGGGATTCACAATATAAGAGCACAGTTGTTTGTTTTCAGATCACATTGACAGTGCTCAATTTGCCATACTACTTGGTTATTTCTAACATTATCATTTTATTGTTTATGTGTTAGCTATGATGATAGTTATTGTTCCTACTCAGTCCTCAGACTGTACTTGTTTGAAAAACTATACAAAACATAAATAACATAACCAGGGAAGGGTCTGGGCATGGTGGCACACACCTTTATTCCGCCATCGGAAAGCAGAGGGTAGACGGAATCTCTGGTAAGTTCAGCCAATCCTGATCTTAAGATAGTTTGGTATAATGTGTAAAACAGAGTTTTATTTCATCACAATGAATTAACATGGATGGCAAGTTAATGTTAAGGTTTTGAGTTTTTTATTAGCGCAGGAGAAGTGAGTATGATGGCCACATGCCTTTTAATCGCCACTTTGGTAAACTAAATGATGATTGAGTTCTAGGCCACCCTGGACTATATACTTAGACCTTGTCTCAAAAAGCAGAACAAACCACCAGGCGTGAGTGGGTGCACGCCTTTAATCCTAGCACGCCGGGAGGCAGAGGCCAAGGGAGATCTCTTGTGAGTTCAAGGCCAGCCTGGTCTAATACAGAGAAGTTCCCAGGACAGCTGGGGCTACAGGGAGACCTGTCTCAAAAAGACAGGGGGAAAAAAAAACACACAGAAGATTGATACATGTTGAATGGATGTGAATGTGCACTCGAAGCATTTGCCAAAAGTTTAATGTCGGTCACTACTACATCAGTGGCTTCTCTAAAACCTTTAAGGGCCCTAAACCTTCCTGTTGGTATTTAGAGGAGAAGCTTTAAACGATTTTGCATAGGCTGGTAGGCAGATGCCCACCCCGCCTTTAATCCTAGCACTCGGGAGGCAGAGACAGGGGATCTTTGTGAGTTCAACGCCGAAAGCCGCTGCGGACTACAGAGTGGAGTTCCAGGACAAACTGTGGCTACAGGGAAACCCCAGTCTCGAAAAGACCGAAAAAAAATTTTTTTTTAAGTTTGAAAACTTTTAAGGGGTTGGGGTACAGTTTTATGGTAGCATAGCATGCCGAAGGCCTTAGGTTCAATCCTCAGAGCAAAAAAAAAAGAGTACCTAAGTTTCAAATTAGGGTTGAACTAGGTTAAAGATTATCCTTAAACATAGGTAATTAAGACAGCTATGAAGTACAGGGTCAGCATTCTAATAGGTGATAGGTGAATGCTCCTTTTTTTTTCAAGGCTTGTCTTAACATGAGGTTTGGAGTTGAAGGTACCTCTTACTGTAAATGGATGTTTATTCCAATGTAGGTAATAGTATATTGCCATTGGATTAAAAAAAAAAATAAAGATGAGCTGTCCTAGGATGTAGTTCCAGTAGTAGAACACTTGACTAGCAAGTCCTGGGTTGGACAGCATGTAAAACAAGGGATGAGACTAACCTTGGCAAGATGTTTCCAGGTCAAACTGCCAAATGTTCACTGTTTTGTCCATTGAACCAGTAGCAAGTAAAAGGGTATTAGGTGCAAAAGCACATGTCGTGACATACCTAGTTAATAAAAAGAGCTGTTACATGTCTTCTGGCTAATTTTTTAATCATACTAAAACAAAGTAAAGTTAAATTCAGACCTGGTATGCTGAGTCAATGTGTAAAGGACATTCTGAGTATTCTGGAAAAAACAAAAATAACATATATTTATTCAGGTAAGAGAAAAGATCCTGATAAAGATTCACTTACATGGTTTATATGCTTTATGCATTCTAATTATAGTAATTAAATTTGAAACTCTCATAGACAATGACACTGCATCTAGCAATATTATCAAGAGCTTTCTTAAACTAGTCATCAGCACTGCAGTCTACTGACTACCTTCTCAGAATGTTTTCATACAGCTGGCCTGGGCATCTGACGATTTGTCTAACACTACTAATAAAAATCCAAATGTCTACTAGATGAAATACTTAGTATTTTTGCCCTGGCATCTGACCTATACATGTTGTAGGATCAGTGAATAGAAATTAGTCACTAATTTTCTCAGTATGCCTAGCTGGTCAGTAAACCCACAGGGGTAGAATTAGCTGGGACTTTCCCATGGTTTACAGAGAAAAAATAATGTTATTAACTATTTTTGTGAGTGTAAAAATATCATAAAAGATAGTAAATATCAAGGCTCTATTCCATCTATCTTGAGTGTTCATTCCCACTTGTAGACAGAACTGCCAGGGACTTCACCTTCTATGTGGATAACCAACTACTTGCTGGAGTTATCCATCATACTGACGGTTTATGTCTCTGACTTGGCCTAGCTGCTATCTAACTCAGTTAGTACAAGGAGCCACTCTATACTAATTTTCTCTTAAAGAATATTTTCATTGACTATATCTTTGTTAGATGTAAAACATTTGTTTTTCTCTATACTCATGCAATTTGGTGTTTACTCATATAAATCTGCCCCATACTACCATTTTCCCAGTCTATGATAACTTACTCTTTCTTATGTAGCTGTCCTACTCCACCCTGTACTCTTTTTATTTTTTTGGTCTTTTTCGAGACAGGGTCTCCCTGTACCCCAGCTGTCCTGAAGCCGCTCTGAGACCAGGCTGGCCTTGACTCACAAAGACCCGCCTGCCCTCTGCCTCCCAAGTGCCTAGGATTAAAGGCGTGCGCAACCACGCCACGGCGTACTCTTAGAATACTGGGGGGGGCTGGAAGAGATGGCCTAGCGGTTAAGAAGGCCGACGGCGTCTTGACAGAGGACCCGGGTTCGATCCCACAGCACCCGAATGGAGGCTGAGAACTCTAAGACTGAAACCAATTCCCAGGAAAGAACTCCCATTTCGGGGATCCGACAGCCCTCTTCTGACCTCCACAGGCTTCGCATGCAGGTGCACAAACGCATGCAGAGTACAACTTCATACACAAATAGAATAAATAAATTTAAAAAAAAAAAAGAATACCTTGGGTGAACCCATCAACTACACCAGAACGATTGTTGGCTGTATATCAAACAACCTAATATAATGAATTTTTGAAGATGGGTGTTCTTTAAATCCGTGTATTTAAATCTCTGTATTCTATGATTAGGTTAAAAAATATGTGCATTGGGGCTGGAGAATTGGCCTAGCATTAAGAGCACGACCGCTCTTACAGAGGACCTGGGTCGATCCCCAGCCACCCACATGGCGGCTGAGACCGTCTGTAACTCCAAATCCAGGAGAAATCCAGTTCCCAGGGGATCTGAAACCCTTTCCTGACCTCCGCGGCATTGCANATGACACAGGTGCACAGACCTGCATGCAGACAGTACATTCATATAAATAAATAAATAAATAAATAAATAAAAAATATGTGCATCATCACAACATTATTAAATATTTAAGGGTTTTCTCAGAACCAACATCTTACTGTTTTAGCATTGTGAGAATGTATATTATATTCTTGGACATAGTAAATAGAAACAAATATGTATTTTCTATCATAACTAAATTTGAAGTTTCAGTTGTTTCATAAACAATTTATATAGTTCACGCATGGTATTTTCAAATACTTACAACATCATATACAATGACAGACTTATCCACTGACCTTTTAAAAGAAAAGAAATAGTGTGTAAAGTTATACAAAAAGTGTGACATTTTTAGAAAATGCTAAAATCTGAGATACATAAGCATTTAGAATGGAGCCACTAGCCACGCATGGTGGAACAGGTCTTTAATCTCAGCACTTGGGAGGCAGAGGAAGGTGGATCTCTGTGAGATCTAGGCCAGCCTGATCTATACTGTAATTCCAGGCCAGCTGGGGCTACAGGGAAACTCTATCTCAAAAAACAAATAAACAAACAAACAAAACCAAAAAGAATGGAGCCACTATCTGCAATTATTCTTATAGAGAAAAGAATCATAACACAGACAAAGCTAAACACTGTAACAAAGCAAATGATTTAGAAACAACAGATTAAAAAATGCTTATGCTGCCAACTGTGGTGTGGTCTATTCCCCCAATCCAAAACTCAGGAGCCAGAGGCAGGCAGATCTCTGTGAGTTCAAGACCAATCTGGTCTAGTGAGTTCCAGACCATCTGGGGCTTCACACACACACACACACACACACACACACACACACACACACATACACACACACACACATCTTGTTTTCTATTACTGGCAGCAGTCTCTGTCATGATGATTCAGGGTGCAAGGTCAGCAAGATGAACACTACTACCTTCTGTGTAACATTCATGTTTGTCTTCATTATTATTACAAAGTAGCTGTAGTCTGAAATAGTCTAAGACAAGAGTCAGACTATTAGAAAGTTTAAAATTCCTTGTCCAGCAGGCTATCCAATGCTGACAATGGATATTGACCTCAGAATCTTTGTCATAAATTCAAATTAGGAATATACTTTAAAAGTTCAAATCTGGGGCTTGAGATAGATGGCTCAGTGGTTAAGAGCACTGACTGCTCTTGCAGAAGACCCAGATTCAAGTACCAGCATCCACATGGTGGCTAACAATCCTCTGTAACTCCAGTTTCAGGGGATCTGACATCCTATTCTGACCTCCATAGGCAATGCATGACATGGGTGCACCTACCTACATGCAGGCTTACACTCATACACATTGAATAAAAATAAATATTTAAAAGTTCAAATCTGAAACAAGACAGAAAGTATAAATTTATTCTATATACCAAAAATGCAAAATAGAGTAGGAAATTATACGACTACCAAATAAGTATATGCTAGACATAATTTACAGACATTCTTATTTAGTCCTGAAGTCCTCAAGTTACAGGTTATTGTTTCTGGAGTATCTAAACTTCTTAGGCAAAATTCTATTTTTTTAATTTTTTTTAATTAATTTTATTTATTTCTGTATGTGTACGAATGTACTGTCTGCATGCAAGTCTGTGCACCCGTGTCATGCAATGCCGCGGAGGTCAGAAGAGGGTGTTGGATTCCCCTGGAGCTGGAGTTCTCCTGGAATTGGAGTTCTCAGCCGCCATGTAGGTGCTAGGGATCGAACCCGGGTCCTCTGCAAGAGCGGTCGGCGCTCTTAACCGCTAGGCCATCTCTCCAGCCCCGAAAATTCTATTTTTTACAACATCTTTCCATTANTGCTGGGATCAACCCGGGTCCTCTGTAAGAGCGTTGGCACTCTTAACGGCTGGACCATCTCTCCAGGCCCAAATGACATATATTTTTTTTTAAAAATAAGTGAACTGGGTGACAGGTCTTTTGGCTAACTCATCTGCCGCTCATTCTGCTTAAGTCTGACCCTTCTATAGGAATGGGCTGGGGAGCCTAGTGGTTAAGGCACAAACTGCTCTTGCAGAGGCGGTACAATCCCAGCACTCACATGGCGGCTGAGGAAACCATCTGGTAACTCCAGTTTCAGGAGGAACTCCAGTTCCAGGGGAATCCGACGCCCTCTTCTGACCTCCACGGCATTGCAAAAAAATTTAAAAAAAAAAAAAAAAAAAAAAAAAAAAGGAAAGGCAGCCCATAGTTCCATTTGCACCCGATCAGAGCCCTACCAGTGCTAAGTTAATATAGAAAACAGTCTTTCCATCTAGTTCCATGACAACATATCTCAAATATAAATATATATACATATATACATATATATATATACTCCTTGGCATGCAAACAAAATTTTAAAAAGGATTCTCTTTCTGACACAACCATCAGTAAGAGAGGGTTGATTGTTAAAGCAACTCCTGATTCATAACAATAGATCAGTGTCTACATACAAAAATAGAACAGAAACAAGTGTCTTGTTGAGAAATAGAAACATGCCTATTCTGAATTCAGAATTCTAGGTCTCTCTGTCCCCTTCACTTGGCACAAAGTAAGAGATGACTAGAGTTAGGGGAAAGACAAAGGGCCACATGTCTCAGTGTCTGCTGTGTTTCTTATTTTTCTGATCTGCCAAAGCATGGTTAAGATCCTGCTGCCCAAGAGTGGTAGTGGGTTGGTTTATAGGCAGGAAGGTATTTTATGTCTTTTGCTTCTTTTCTCCTTGGTTTTTACATGAGGAAGAAGAAAAAGGTATCTTTTTTTTTTCAACTCAACACCCATGAATTCCTAATTATAAAAACTATGGAAAGTGTAGCTCTATTTGAATGATAAAGAGGAACTCTTCCTGCTCCATAGATGCTAATAAATATAATGCTGTTTATATTTGGCTGGATCAAGAGAACAGGATAGAACAAAGGCAAGTTCTGCTGAGGGATGAGAGGAAAATTGTTACAGGAGAGAGGAGAAAGGTGAAGCGAAACCGGCTTCGCACTTTGCCAGCCCACATGCCGATTACTACAGCCAAAGGCTGATAACATGTATAAAGTGGGCACAAAACCAAAGTATCTCCGAAAACTAAGACACCAGAAAGACTGTCACAAATTTGAGACAATGCCACTTTGCCTATTTTTTTAATTTAACTGATTTAAATATGTAAATATTGTGAAGTTGATATCTCTCTCTTCCCCTTCCTCCGTGGGAGAGTATCAATCTGTCACATATTACATACTTTAAAAAATCAGTTAAATTAAAAAATAGCAAAGTGGCATTGTCTCAAATTTGTGACAGTCTTTCTGGTGTCTTAGTTTTCGGAGATACTTTGGTTTTGTGCCCACTTTATACATGTTATCAGCCTTTGGCTGTAGTAATCGGCATGTGGGCTGGCAAAGTGCGAAGCCGGTTTCGCTTCACCTTTCTCCTCTCTCCTGTAACAATTTTCCTCTCATCCCTCAGCAGAACTTGCCTTTGTTCTATCCTGTTCTCTTGATCCAGCCAAATATAAACAGCATTATATTTATTAGCATCTATGGAGCAGGAAGAGTTCCTCTTTATCATTCAAATAGAGCTACACTTTCCATAGTTTTTATAATTAGGATTCATGGTTTGAGTAAAAAAAAAAAAGCATTACCTTTTTTCTTTCCTGGGATGTTAAAAACCAAGGAGAAAGAAGCAAAAGACATAATATGCCTTTCCTGCCTATAACCAACCCACTACCACTCTTGGGCAGCAGGATCTTAACCATGCTTTGGCAGATCAGAAAAATAAGAAACACAGCAGACACTGAGACATGTGGCCCTTTGTCTTTCCCCTAACTCTAGTCATCTCTTACTTTGTGCCAAGTAGAAAAGGGGACAGAGAGACCAAGAATTTGATTCCAGAAAAGGCATGTTCCTTTTTTCCCCTACAAGGCACTTGTTTCTGTTCTATTTTTGTATGTAGACACTGGAGTTCTATTGTTATGAATCAGGAGTTGCTTTAACAATCAACCCTCTCTTACTGATGGTTGTGTCAGAAAGAGATAATTCCCTTTTAATTTTTGTTTTGGCATTGCAGGAGTATTTATTAATGTATATAGTATATATATTTATATTTGAGATATGTTGTCATGGAACTAGATGGAAAGACTGTTTTCTATATTAACTTAGCACTGGTAGGGCTCTGATCGGGTGCAAATGGAACTTGGGCTGCCATTCCTTTTGTATGTACTGTAGGTCTGTGCACCCGTTGGTGCATGCCGGTGGAGGTCAGAAAGGGCGTCGGATTCCCCTGTACTGGAGTTCTCCTGGGGTTGGAGTTACAGATGGTTTCAGCCGCCATGTGAGTGCTGGGGATTGTAACCCGGCTCCTCTGCAAGAGCAGTTGGTGCTCTTACCACTAGGCTCCCAGCCCTTCCTATAGAAGGGTCAGACCTTAGCAAATGAGCGGCAGATGGATTTAGCCAAAGACTGTCACCCAGTTCACTTTTTTTTAAAAAATATGATGTCCATTTGGGCTGGAGATAGAGTAGCCTAGCGGTTAAGCAGGTAGCCCGACCGCTCTTACAGGGACCCGGGTTTCGATCCCCCAGCACCCACTATTGGCAGCTGAGAAACCATCTGTAAACTCCAAATTCCAGGAGAACTCACAGTCCAGGGGATCCAATTCACGGCCCATCTTCTGACCTCGCTGGCTTGCACGACACGGGAGTGCACAGACTGATGCATGACATACATTCATATACATTAGAGAAAAATAAATAAAAAATTTTAAAAAACATATGTCCATTTCATCTGATTAATTTTTCATCTATCTTTCATAAGATCTTTAAATGTAATGCTTAACAGGCACTTGATTTCCAGCCATGCTGTTGTGAGTGTAGCATCTGCATTCTATGCTCCTATGAAGGAAGGTGTTTTTGTTTGTGAATAGTTGTCCATATTGATCTGTGAGGAACAGAGTACTGCGAAGTTCCATCTGCCATGTTGCTCATGTCACTCTTCGGGATTTTTTTGTCTCTCTGAGACAGAGTTTCTCTGTAGCTCCTAGCTGTCCCGGAACTCACTCTGTAGACCAGGCTGGCCTTGAACTCACAGAGATCCACCTGCCTCTGCCTCCGCCTCCCAAGTGCTAGGATTAAAGGCGTGTGCTACCATGCCCGGCCACTTGTTTTAGTTTTAATAACAGATATATTCATTTTGTAGCCATTAAAGACAAGTATAAACAGGAAAAAAAGATATAAGTATATGTCTGTATAGGGACACAGTAATAGAATGACTGGCAAAGATGGTCAAGTTATATAGTAAATGAAAATCTACTTGTAGAACTGTCTATATATCTTTACTATATTTGTATAAACATTTTACCAATACTGGTATATGCATAGGAATTCGTGGAGTATAACACATTTAAAATGACTGCCAGGGCTCAATTTGACTGGCTATTTGGGATGAATAGAATCAGAAAATTTGGGGGCTGGAGAGATGGCTTAGCGGTTAAGAGCACCAACTGCTCTAGCAGAGGACCTGGGTTCAATTCCCAGCACCCACATGGCTGCTAAGAACCATCTTTATGCCAGGCGTGGTGGTGCACCCCTTTGGTCCTAGCACTCAGGAGGCACAGGAAGGCAGATCTCTGTGAGTTCAAGGCCAGCCTGGTCTACAGAGTGAATTCCAGCCCAGCTGGCGCTAGAGGGAGAACCTGTCTTGAAAAAAAAAGAAAATCAGAAAATTTAATTTTAACAGTAGTTTTCCATGGAAATTGTTATTGCTTTAACTAATACTTTTATTATTGAAAAGATAAATTAACATACTTGTTTTTCATAGAACATTAAAATGACCTTGAGCATATTTTAATTTTAAAATATGATAACTGTATTTTTTTATATTATCTGTTTTTTATTAGAAAAGACTAAGAAATGACTCAATCCATTTTCAGTGTTCACAATTATACTCATATATATTTATAAGTTTATGTCTTAAAAGATTCTCAGCATCCTGGAATTTGGTGTTTTTTTTTATGACGATTGAAATAGCAAAAAGACCAAAAAAAAAAAAATAGCAGAAACCATGATAGCATTCCCAATATATAATATTAAAATAAAACTGGCCAAACTTAATACTTTTATTTATTTTATTTTTATTTTTTTTTAATTTTATTTATTGATGCTTTGTGTATTTCATACATCATTTTCCAATTCAGTTCAGGCATATTTCCCCTTCCCTTCCCCCATCCCACCCCACCCCATCCCAGATCATGCATTCTGCCATAACTGTCCTGCATCTTTCTCTCAGTTTTTTTTTCCATTTTTTAGCAATAGGTGATAATTTATGAGTACAAGCATCCTTCATGTAAAACCAATTTGCAAGCAGTTGTGCCCAAACCCACACAGCCCCTTGGTCCCACCATCCAGTGGAGGGGGGGGGTTGTATGTTCAATCAAGTTGATCAAATGAGTGTCCAGCCTATATTGCTGTAGGTTCACCGTTCACCCCAATCACAGCCCTTACATTCTACCATGCCCCCTCTTCCGCAGATTGTTCCCTAGGCTTAGAAAAGGGGCACAGGTGGATGAGAAGCAAAACAGTCTACTTTCTCTGGAGCTGTTGTCTTGGATTCTGGCAAACTTAGAACTTTTAAAGATGTATTTGTCTTCTTTTATGATAAAGGAAAAATGTAGAAAATGTGTTTAAGCAAAAGAAAGTAAAAATTAACTCCAAACCTTCCAGAAACTGCCGCTCTGAAATAACTGGCCTGCAGGGCTCTTTCTGCTCACATTTCCTGTTACTTCCCTGAATGCATTTTTTCAGATATTTAAGAGAATAAATTCTACCAATTTCTTGAATAGTTCATCCCTAGATATTTTGTTTTGTTTAGAGTGAGATATTTTCCCATTATGTTTGAATTGATCATGAGCTATTTTTTACATAGCTGAGCAGCCTGACTGCTTTTATTAGTTCTAGTCATTTATCTTTCGGTTCCATTAGTTTTTCCAGGACAATAATTTTATCTTATGCAAACTAGGATGCATAATGTTTCATAATGGAAGTAATATATACTCTGCCATAATATTTGAACTAACATTTAAAATGTTATGAGAGCTTTCATATGAAACAGATTATGATTTGATATCAAAGATATTTCATGCCATTATCCATTCTCAGTTTGGTAAAATCTTTGTTATCTTAGGAAATTTATCCTCATGGGTAATTTGTTAATCCACATATCTGTACAATTAACATTGATTTTAGAGATAACAAGCTAGCTATAGAATTTCCAATTTAAGTCTAAATATAATCTTTTCTTCCTCAGTATACTAACAGATTCTTTTCAGAAAACAGATGAATAAAATTTTTTGTTTGTTAGTTCATTTATTTGTTTGTTTGTTTTGAGACAGTCTCTTTCTATTCTCAGCTGGCCTAGAACTCTCTATGTGGGTCAGGCTGGCCTTGATCTCACAGAGATCTGGCTGCCTTTGCCTCCTGAGTGCTCGCATTAAAGGTGTGTACCACCATTCTCTCCTGTGCAAATAAATTTTAACACCATGAAAAGGCTGCTTTGTTTTATTTTTTCTTTATAAAATACCTTTTCTTTTTATGTATATTTTTGTTGTTTTGCTCCTTTCATACAATAAATCTTAATCATATTTAGACCCCTCTCTCAGTTGCACTCCCCCAATAAACCCCCCACCAGATTTAATGCATTCTGTCATATATGTTAAAGCCTATCTGTATACAGATATCCCTCAGTGAAATTCAGCCACTGGAGCCTAGTCAGACTATTTAGAGACCCTCACTTAAAGAAGATCAACTCTCCCTCACCTAGCAGTTGCCAATAGTTTCTCTGCTAAGATTGTGGCCTGCTGCCCATTTCCTTCCCGTTTATGCTGGGATTTTGTCTGAGTCAGCATGGGTCTTGTGCGTGCTGTCAGCATTGCTACAAGTTCATCTGAGCAAATTCCCAGAGGACTGAAAGCTTCTGTTTCCTTATATTCGTGTATCAACCATGGTTCTTACCATCTTTTCACCTCCTCTTCCACAATGGTTCCCGTGCCATGGGTAAATGAGTTTTTATTTAGGAGTCCTATCCAGGGACATGCACGGCGCAGTCTGTTATTCTCTATACTTTGGCCAGATATTAGAATTGCTACTCCTGCTTGCTTCTTAGTGCCATTTGCTTGGAATATTTTCCCATACTTTCACCCTAAGGCAGTGCTTATACTAAGAAGGTAAGATGAGTTTCTTGAAGACAACAAAAAGATGGATTTTGTTTCTTTTTTTAATTTTATTTATTTCTGTATGTGTATGAATGTACTGTCTGCATGCAGGTTTGTGCGCCCGTGTCGTGCAATGCCGCGGAGGTCAGAAGAGGGTCTTGGATTCTCCTGGAACTGGAGTTCTCCTGGAATTGGAGTTACAGACGGTTCTTAACTGCCATGTGGGTGCTGGGGATCGAACTCCGGTCCTCTGTATGAGCGGTTGGCGCTCTTAACCGCTAGGCCATCTCTCCAGCCCAAGGATTTTGTTTCTTAATTCATTCCACTAGCCTGTGTCCCCAGTAAAAGTAGGGAGTTGAGGCCATTGATATTTAAGGTTATTATTAAAAGATGTGTATTTGTTACTGTCATTTTTATTTGCTTGTGTTCTTGGTCCTATTTTGTGTTTCCATAATCATATCTTCCTTTGTTTTCTTTCTGTAACCTCTTGAGTATAGTTATTCCTATCTTTGATCCTTTGTATTGTTTCGAATATTCTCTGTAGCACTGATTTGATGGTCATGGATTCTTTCAGTCCATTCATGTCATGAAAATTTTTTTGTTTTCCTTTGACTATGATAGATAGTTTTGCTGGGTAAAGTATTCTGGATGCCACCCATGTTCATTTAGTACTGAGAGTGCTTTGGTTCAGGCTTTTCTGGTTTTCCTGGTTTGGATTGAAAAGCCAGCCCTAATTCTGATGGGTTTTCCTTTAATGCATAACTTGTTTCTCTCTAGCAGCTTTTAGTCCCTCTCTTTGTTCTGTACATTTTGTGTTTTTACTGTACTATGCCACAGGGAGTTTCTATCTAATTGGTGTTCTATGTGCTTCTTGTATCTGTATAGGTATGCTTTTCCTTCATTTGGGGAAGTTTTCTTTTATAATCTTGTTGAAGATCTGGTCAATAATATTGACCTGAGATTCTTCTTTTTCTATATTTATGATTTGTAGATTTGGCCTTTTCTTTTTTTTAATTTAATTTTTTTTTGTATGTGTATGAATGTACTGTCTGCATGTAGGTTTGTACACCCGTGTCGTGCAATGCCAGTTAGAAGAGGGTCTTGGATTCCCCTGGAACTGGAGTCCTCCTGGAATTGGAGTTACAGACGGTTCTTAGCCGCCATGTGGGTGCTGGGGATCGAACCCAGGTCCTCTGCAAGAGCAGTCGGTGCTCTAACCGCTAGGCTATCTCTCCCGCCCTGATTTGGCCTTTTCACGGTAAGACTGTTTTATTTTATAAATTTCTCTTCTGCTTATTTTCCTCTACTTTAGAGAAGTCCTGACTTTTCATATTCACTTCACAGACAAGTTAAACACTCATTTGTTTGTCTATTTTAACAAAAATGTAAATTCTCTACCAAAGCTGTAAAATGAAATTTCCTAGTAAAGTGTTTTTCAACCTGCTAGCGACTGAAAAACCATCATTATAGTATATATCAACATGCTCTTCCTGTACTCTAGGAAATTTGTCTTAAATACACTATTTTAAAATATTTTCACTAATTAAATATAAGTAGAAGGCTTAACATTTTGATAACATTCAAGCAATTTCTATAATGTCACATAATGTGAAGATGGGGTAGTTCCCAGAATGAAGTGCTCCTCAATTATTCAACGTGAAAGATTCTATTCAAGTAGGAGTCACTCAGCCAAAGGCATTTTAACCACAGGCAGAGGTAGCCAGTTTGAATTTCTCACTGGTAAGCAGAAAACTAAATGCTCTAAGTGACACACTCTTGCTTGGGAGTCTGGAAGTGTTTGTTTTATATGGTTTAATCCTTTATCTGAAGTGCATGAGAGCCATGCATTTTGAGCTTTTTAGATATTAAACACTGTGTTACAGAAAATAGAGTCTGTGTTGTTTAAAACCTTGATGGCACTCATGGAAGTCCCTTATTAAATGCACTGCAAGTTTTGCACAAATATGTGAGTGTTCACATTGAATATGATAAACTAGTGTAGTTTGGGCTTGCCAGCAAATAATTTGATATCAGGTTTGGGTTCCTCAGCACATTGATAATGAAGAGAACATCAGAAATATTTAAAGTCTGCAGTAGTTCTTTTAAACATTTGTTAACTGATACTGGTTGTTTTCCTGAATTTCAGACATCTTAAATGCTGAAAGGTGATGTGAGACTAAGCAAATTGTTATGAATTTTTCAAATTATAAATATGAATGTCTATTTAATTATTTGACATAAATTCTACTATGTAATACCCAAATTCAATGATCCTTAGAAGCCTGCAATAGTCTTGAAAGTTGAGTAGTAACTTATCAAACATCTAATTATCTATATCAAGAAGTATTTCCACTTGATCTTCTATATAGACCAGATTAGCTTTCAAGTTCATAAAGATAGATTAATTTAGGGTTACAGACTGATTTCTAGAATTCATTCCAGTGTGAGATTTTTATGATTATACTTATGGGGTTGGCAAGATGACTAAGCAGACAGGGACACTTGGTGTCATGCCTGGTGACCTGTGTTTGATCATGGGAATCTACATCGTGGGAGGAGAGAACCACCTCTTGCAAGTTGTGCTCTGGCCTGCACATGGGCACCATGGCACATATGTGTACAAACACATGTATACACTCACAAATACACTGAAAATGTAAACAAATAATAAAAGATGAACTCTGTATAGATAGATGGTAAGGAACACTATATGGTTTTCCTTGGCAAACTAGCAGGAGGAAACTATACCGGATTAGGCATTATTAAGCCAGGGTAACTGAAAGGGAATCTGGAAAGCCCTCTTCATTTATGATCCTGATTATTAGGGCTGAAGAGAGCATGTGGATTCAGTTCTCAGCACCCTCATGGTGGCTAACACTCATCCTTACCACGAGTTCCAGAGACTCCAACACCGTCTTCTGGCCTCTGTGGTCACCAGGCACACACACACACACACACACACACACACACACACACACACAAAAGCAAAATATACAATAAGGTGAAAATAAAAATAAATTAAAAAATGTAAAGCTTGGACAAGGAAGCTCCAGGAAGAGCAGCACAGTGGAAGCAGCAGATCAGACGCGGGAAGCCAAGCAAACAAGCTAGCAGCAGACTTGCTGGTATGTCCAGTGCCTGGATTATAAAAAGGAAAGGCAGTAAAAAGCATGGGATTCTCTTCAGTTTTCCTTGTTTCTACCATTTCCTATGGTCTTCTCCTTGTCCTAGCTTTCATTTAACTAATGGGTCCAAAGAGCTTTGAAACTTGTCCTTCCTGTCTGTAAGCTGTCCTACCAAAGCAGATTTAAAGAAACAAAAAAGTCATGGTAGGGAAGAGGGGGTTCTACTGTGTGCTTAGAATTGTTACTGGAGGGCTGGAGAGATGGCCTAGCGGTTAAGAGCGCCGACCGCTCTTACAGAGGACCCGGGTTCGATCCCCAGCACCCACATGGCAGCTGAGAACCATCTGAAACTCTAATTCCAGGAGAACTCCAGTTCCAGGGGAATCCGACGCCCTCTTCTGACCTCTGTGGCATTGCATGTCACGGGTGCACAAACCTACATGCAGACAGTACACTCATACACATACAGAAATAAATAAAAAATTAAAAAAAAAAGAATTGTTACTGGAATTTTGCCAAGAATCTAGAAGACACGCAGCAATGTTTTATTCATGTCTCAAAATAAAATTTATTGAACACCTACTGTATTTTGTGTAAGTACTAAGATATGTATTAGTTACTTTTCCTGCTCCCTTGACACAATATCTCACAAATATAACTTCAATAAGGCCTTGTTTCAGCTCATCTATTGAGGGGATAGTTCATCATGGGGAAAAGGCATGGTAGCAAGAACACCAGTCATCTGGTCACCTTGTGTCCAGTCAGGAAGCAGATGCAGATGAATGACAATGTGGATGGTTTCTCCCTTTTACCTTTTTCATTCAGTCTGGGGCTGGTCTATGGTGTGGTACCATCCTGGGATGGTCTTCTCACTTCAGTAAAACCTCTCTGGAAACTCTTACATAGACATGTCTAGAGGTGTGTCTCCCAAGCAATTCCAAATCCAGTCATGTTGACAATGAAGAATAATCATCACGGGACAGAATCTTAAGTAAGAAAGTCGGGCTGTGGGGATAGCGGGGATAGCGCAGCTGTTAAAGGCTGAGGCTAAGAACCGCAAAAAAAAAAAAAAAAAAAAAAAAGAAAGTGCACACATGTCTATTGAGGGAGACAAACATCAAATCAGTAAATATGTGAATGTGCAGACAGACAGGAATTATTATGGAAAAGACAAAAATCGGATGGGAGAAGCATGAGGCCTTCTCTTATTTAGATGGAGAGGGTTTATTAGGTTTCTCAAGCCATAGTGCCTTGACCTTATAGAGGCAAGGGGAATGGGCAGGCTGGATGTATATTTTGGAAGAGGAATCTTTTTGGGTATCATTCAAGTTTGAGTAGAAAGCAGCCTTTAGGGAGGATGGCCAATACTATGAAAACCTTAAAACACAATTTTCTGTGAGCAGAGACCCATTAGAAATTACTTCCCAAAGCTGGTGAGCAGTTTGCACATAGTATGTGGCAGAGTTTTAAAAGAGCCACAGACCTTTGCTATTTCTCCTTCATTTAGGATTGAGGTTACTGCACGAGTAGTTTAGCTGACTGGATGTGGAACAAAAGTTTGTGAAATGAAGGTGCTAGAACTTCAAAACCACTTATTAACCTGCCGGCCATGGAGGTGATGTGTTCATAAGATGTTAGTCCACTTCTGTACTAATGCAGATTGGGGTCTCAGAAAGCAGGTACTGGAGCAAATTTTGGGATACAAGGAAGGAAGGAGGAAGAGCCAGGGTGGAGTAGGCAGAGACTGACTGAGTGAGTTAGCTCTGGAGTCTGTTTACACCATTAGAACTTCTATTGGGCTTCTCTTCCTGCCTTGCTTAGCCACTGGTCAAGGGCTGTCCCCAGAAGGGTGTGACTTTGGACAAGGCAGTTTTCTGTGCCTCAGTCCAACTCTGAAGGAGGTGATGGAGAGGCTGTCTGTAGACTATATCCAACAGCAGCAAGTCTGTCTACAGAAAAGATTGTGAATCTGGCTGGTATACTTCCTGTTTACCAGTGAGTAATAGATGTAAATAATTAATTCTTCGGTTGAAATCTAAGTTAAAACATGCATTACTTCCTTGTCACTAAATATGTATTAGTTGAGAAAAATTGAATAAAGGTGAATTAGGTTCTGGGACAGCTGGGGCTACAGGAAGACCCTGTCTTGAAAAGACCTAAAAAAAAAAAATAAAATAAAAAGGTGAATTAGGAAGGAAAAGATGGGAAGGAGGAGCCAGAACAAGAAGGCAGAGAAAAGCAGCTGGGGGATGACTATCAGTAAAGTACTTGCTGCAAAAGTGTAAGGACCTGAGTATGAGTTCCAGTATCTGAGTAAATGTCTGGTATGGTAATATGTGCTTATAATCTTAATCTTAGCACTAGGGATGCAGACAGGCCAATTGTTACTGACCAAGCTTCTTCGTCTAATCAGTGAGCTCCAGGTGCCATTGAGACCCTGTTTCAAAACACAAAGAGGATAGCTCCTGAGGAACGACTCCCAAGGATGACCTCTCACCTCCTCATGTGTACGCTGATATATGTGCACACTCACGTCCCTGCATATGTGCAGCCTCTTACACACAAACACGCGTATGTACACAGACACATTCAAGAATGGCATGGAAGAAATACACAGGGTACAGAATTACAGCACCCATTCCTGTGCATCACTTTTGAAAATACTGAAGCCAACACATTTTAAAACATTTCAAAAATTGTGAAATTTAAACTGTCTCTTGTTACTTAACAGATACAGAAAACATGAATAAGAGAGATTGGTCATTCATGACAATTCAAAGAAATGCCAGCTCAGGTATGTTTTTCCAAATGTGCTTTTTGATTTATAGCATATTATGCAGTTTTGAAATGGAATAAAAGTAGAATGCTGACTTCCAAAAATCTTAATAAGGAAAACCTAATTTTTTTGCTTGCATTGAATGGTTGACCAGCTCCCTTGCAGGAGAACTGTTTTAACCAACAACAGTGGCCAATACAACACTGCCTTCCTTTTCTGTGTTTGTCCTAAAGCTATTTGAAAGGCTCTAATAGAATTAATTATTCATATTTGTTGTAAAATGCATTTTTAAGAATAATTCAAGTTATTATGATTTATGCTATCTGTCCATGGGTTATCATCTATCTATAATTTACTTTATCAAAAAGGACAGTGCTGTGCTAAATCAGGATTTTATATGTCTTAGGACAGAGAGCACACACATGTTTTACATAATTATAATTATTATGTGAGCTATTAAATATTTAGTTTTAATTTTTAAATATTTTTTTAAATTTAAATTGTTTGATGTTTTCAGATTGGAAAAGTAGATATGATTTATAAATCTACTTCTGTGGTTTGACTGAAAGAGATGTAATACTTACTTAAATACAGTTGATGCCTAACATGTTTAAAAACAATGTCTTTTTTTTTTAAGCCGGGCGTGGTGGCACACGCCTTTATTTTTTATTTTATTTATTTATTTATTTATTTATTTATTTATTTATTTATTTTTTTATTTATTTATTTTATGTGTATGAATATACTGTCTGCATGTAGGTTTGTGCACCCGTGTCATGCGGTGTTGCAGAGGTCAGAAGAGGGCATTGGATTCCCCTGGAACTGGAGTTAGAGATGGTTCTCAACCATCATGTGGGTGCTGGGGATCAAACTCTGGTCCTCTGCAAAAGCAGTCCGTGCTCTTAACTGCTAGGCCATATCTCCAGCCCAAAAAACAATGTCTTAAAAGTAGTAAAGTTAAATAGCATCATAATATTTTAGCACCTACAATGTCTTCACACAAAACTGTTCCCTCTATGGCATTTTGGAAGTAATGATATGCAAGGAATATAGCAGTCACATTCTAAGAGTGTCTAGAATTAGAGATGAAAGTATATTAAAAATGTACTGATAGTCTTCTATTTGATTTCTAAAACATTTGAAGTGAGATGTGAACTCAATACTTTTCCCTTAACTAAATTTGAGTAACAGAATACAATTTTTGTTGTTTTATGAAAAATAGATAATCTGGAATTGCTTACAAAAAATGGAATGAGAAGCTGCAAATACAAGCCAGTAGACTATCAACAGTTACGTGCCTTAACTGAAGCTCAAAAGTTGGCTTCTGCTTCCACAGAACTAAAGGTTAGAAGTTCTATGTTTATTTTTTTTAAGTTTGGAAAATATAATTTCTAGGAAATCTAATAGTACTTACATTTCAAATGGAAAATAACTGATTGTTCAGATAGTTTTTAGAATCTCTCACTATAAACAAATGATACCAAGTGCTGGAGAGGTTGTGGGGAAAGGGGAACACTCATCCACTGCTGGTGGGAATGTAAACTCATACAGCCACTATGGAAAGCAGTGTGGAGAACCCTTGGAAGACTTGGAATGAACTTGCCGCCCGACTCAGCCATACCACTCCTGGGCATGTACCCTCAAGACTCACCCCACCACAGAGATACATGCATGGCCATGTTTATTTCAGCTCTCTTCACAATAGCAAAGAGCTGGAACCAATCCAAATGCCCCTCAACTGATGAGTGGATAGAGAAAATGTGGTACATCTACACAATGGAGTTCTATGCATCAGTAAAGAAAGATGACATCATGAGCTTTGCAGGAAAATGGCTGGAGCTAGAGGACATCATGCTGAGTGAAGTAACACAGTCCCAGAAAAACAAACGATGAATGGTATCCCTCATCTGTGGATGCTAGTGCCAATTACCTAGTTGTAAGTATTTCTTGTGCACAGCCCCTTGAGCTTTTGTCCAAGCAGTTGGGAGTGATGCATATTGGAAACAACAACAACAACAACAACAACAACAACAACAACAGAAAGGACTGCATCAAAGAACTGACTGAAACAGTGAACTTCTGCTCAACACAGTCAACTTCCACATGGAGAATATTGAGAAAGACTGAGAAAGAGATGAAAAGCATGTTTGGCAGAATGCATGAACTCTGGTGGGGTAGGGGGATGGGAGGGACACGGGTCTAGATTTGATAAAAAATAAATAAATAAATAAATAAATAAATAATCTCTCACTATTAGTAATATTGAACAGGAGCTAACACTTATTAAATGTCTGACAGTTACGTAGTTTACATGCATTGCACAATGTTATTAACAACTCTATGAGGTCTTAATTTTACTTTTGTGAGGATAGTAATTTTATTAGCCCTTGACAGTTTTCTATTTCATCTGAACAATATGATGCTCTGGATGGGGCACATCTTGTTTTCTGATTCTAAGCTCTTCTTCAACACCATATAAATATGTCTTCAGGCATTTTCTGTTCTAGAATTCTCTTTTTTGCTCATATATGTGTTCTATTCCATTAAAAGGTCAAGCTGTACTAGGTTTGAAAGGGGTTGTGTACAAATGATTGTACACAGTACTCAGAATTTCTCGTGGCCTAGAATTACTCATTCAGTATACTTCTCTCATGCAAATAATAGAGTTCATTAAAATGAGATTTTTTTCATTGCTTGATAGCATTGAAAAAACTAGTGAAGCACTACATTAATTTACAAGTTTTCATTTATATTTAAAGTTCTAATATTTGGATGGTTTCATGTGGCTATTTATTATTAATGTGTTTTAAAAGACAATTATTGCAAAGCACATGTGATACCTTAGCCTAGAGAAATTACTATATATCTGTCAGCTATATTATCACAAACTAAGGCAACTACTTAATGAAACAGGCATTATTTTATTTGGCTCAGATATATATAACTTTTAAATGACTTCATGCTATGAGGACATTCCAGGTGATCTTACAGAAAAGCGTCATAGCTATCATCATGATAAAACTATCTGTGACTTCTGTTCTGACCTACCACACACAGTTAAAATATGCACATGTACACATATAAAAGTTTAGTATGGGGCTGGAGAGATAGCCTAGAGTTTAAGAGCACCGACTGCTCTTGCAGAGGACCTGGTTTCGATCCCCAGCACCCACATGGCAGCTAAGAACTGTCTGTAACTCCAATTCCAGGAGAACTCAGGTTCCAGGGGAATCCGAGACCCTCTTCTGACCTCCGCGGCATTGCACGACATGGGTGCACAAACTTACATGCAGACAGTACACTCATACACATACAAAAATAATAATAAATAAATTTTAAAAAGTTTAATACATATTTTATCTTTCATAATAAGCATGAATATGAAATTCTATATACATTTGTGTGCTCTTAACATTTTATCTTATCTGCATATTATTTGTTGTATATTTAATCACTTCAGACAAGAAAACATAGGCTTTGCGTGCTCTTTGCCTTTCAGATACAGTTGTAACATAGTACAGTTCTTTCCCCTGGAATATACTGTTTGCTGGATCTAGCAAATAAATCTGGACATAAAGTTATATTAAGTATGAACTGAAATAAAGCATGTGGTCTGCTATACAGTAATGGGACTTGATTCTAAAAACCAGTGTTTAGTAAGGAAGCATTACTGGAATTAAGATCTCAAGGCCAAGTTCAAATGAACTCAGCAGAGCTGAGGAGGTGCCTCAGTGAGTAACATGCTTGCCATAGAAGCAGGAGGACCTGATTTCAAATCTATACAACCACTGGACTCTAATCCCAGTGCTCTTACAGTGAGATGGGAGACAGCCAGGACAATTCTCAGAAGCTTGCTGGCCACCTGGCCTGAATATGCAGCAAGGAGGAACACACCCTGCTTCAAATGATGTAGAAGGCAAAGGCCAACACCCATGTTAGTCCTCTCTCCTCCACACGTGTGCCATAGTGCATGCACACACATGTACACATGCACACATCACACACACATTACACACACACACACACACATGCACATACACACCACATCATACACACACTATGATTAAAAACAAAATCTCAGCACCCAGGAAGCTGAGGCAGGAAGGTTATGTGTTTAAGGCTAGCTTGTGATCACATAACAAGATTCTGTTTCAAAAACCAAAAGAAAACGGTACAAACATGAATGAATTGAGAGTACAAAAGCATATATGAATCGGGCTGCCCTTGATTTTATGATGCTGGAAGTCCTACTGTTGTGTAACCTCTGTACACAGATTTTTCTTGTTATAATCCTCTACCCCACAGGACAAATTCTCATGACTGGGCCAAAATTAATGAATATTTTTTAGGGTATTGAGACCTGTTAAATTTCTTTCTTAAGATATTGTTTTTAATAAAGATACTAAAACATATTTTGTATATCTTTGTAAATATTGGAGTATATCTGTATTTATTCCTAACCCCATCCATGCATACCTGCCTCCATCCCCCAAGATGCATAAAAAAAATACATTTTGGCTGAATGTGGATTAGTTGAGTGTTAGAGTCAATATTTTGAGAGTCTAATTTTTCTTTGATGATATGTGCCCTATCAGAGAATACAGATATTTAAGGCTTTAATTATTGAAAGTTTAAAGAACTCTGCACTGAGTAGATGAGCAGTGACCTCTTTTACTGTTGCCACAACACTACCTCTGATCACTGCATTTTCATGTGTGAGGTAAAAAAAGATGTTCTTTTCAGCTGACACTTTACACGGCATCACTGACCTTGTTTGTAGTGGAATATAATCCAGGAGGAAGATTTTTGGTTAAGTATTTTCAAGACATAACTTTATACCTAGAATTTTTATTTGGTAGATTTTTTAACTATTGAAAATAGTTTAGTCTGTAGTAATCCTTCTAAAATTTGCTTCTGGTTTTAATCTCCACAGATTCATAATGATAAGGAGGTAACATTTAAAGTATTTTTTATTGTCTGTTATTTTGCATTTTGGTTAGTTAGAACTAATGTGTCTTGGGAGCCACTACATAATTTTCTAACACTTTAAATTTTCTTCATATGATTTACACTTGTTTTTCTTTTTGGTTTTGGTTTTTATCTTTTTGACACAGGGTCTCCTTGCATCTCCAGCTGGCCTGGAACTTGCTACGTAGACTAGGCTGGCCTTCACCTCACAGAGATCCACCCGCCTCTGCCTCCGTAATGATGGTATTAAAGACATGCACCACCACAACTGACTTAGAATTTATTTATTTTTATTTTATGTGTATGTTTTGCCTCCAGGTATATAAGTGTACCATGTGCATGCAGTGCATGTGGGCCAGACCAGAGTGTCAGATCCCCTGGAACTGGAGTTACAAACAGTTGTTAGCAGACACCTAGGTGCTAGAACTAAACCTGGGTGTTGTGCAAGAGCAGCAAGTGCTTCTCACTGCTGAGAAGTCTCTGGCCCTTACACCTTTCATTATATTTGGATTAAGGAAGACGTGTTAGGAGTGTTATTATACATGAATTTTGGAGTTTTTCTTTTCTCATTCAGTTTAAAGGTGGCACATTGACATTTTACTTTTAACTTACTTTTTAAAATTTATTTATTTTTATTGATGCTTTGTGTATTTCATACATCATTTTCCAATTCAGTTCAGGCATATTTCCCTTTCCCTCCCCCCCACCCCACCCCATCCCATCCCAGATCATGCATTCTGCCATAACTGTCCTGCATCTTTCTCTCAGTTTTTTTTCCATTTTTTAGCAATAAATGATAATTTATGAGTACAAGCATCCTTCATGTGGAACCAATTTGCAGGCTGTTGTGCCCACACCCCCACAGCCCCACCATCCAGCGGGGGGGGGGCTGTATGTTCAATCAAGTTGATCAAATGAGTGTCCACACTATATTGCTGTAGTTTCACCATTCACCCCAATCGCAGCCCTTACATTCTACCACGGCCCCTCTTCTGCAGATTGTTCCCTAGGCTTAGAAAAGGGGCACAGCTGGATGAGAAGCAAAACAGTCTACTTTCTCTGGAGCTGTTGTCTTGGACTCTGGTCAATTCTGGCTGTTTCCTTTCATGGGCTGACAGTTTGTCCAGGAATAACCTTTTGATCCTACTAATGAAGCACAAGCAATTAGATATATAGGTATTTAAACAGCACTAATAGTTATGGTAGGTTACTTTGGTATAGACACATATGTTTGGATGGTATGTTAATCCATGAATTACATTTTTTTTCCTGTTAAATATGACAGGGTCTTACTGTGGCTTATAACATCTCCTAACCTGTAGAGGATGTAAGCTTGTGGCATCAGCCATGGGTTATTCCTCCAAAGAGAGAGCCAATAGCCAATTAGATTTGGGATATACAGGCATATGGCTGCCAAAATGTCACCAACTTAACAGCTGAGAAAGAAAAGATACAACTTTGCATTGAGTAGGATGTACCAGAAAGTGCTAACTGAAAGGTTGACCTGTCTGAACATTGAAAGGAAAAAAAGCCTCAGATTGCTACAAACATTGAACCCCTCTGTGGATCCTACTTGTAACAACTATTTATAATGAGTCCTAATGAAACTTACCTTCTAGGTGATGCAAAAGTTTTAATACGAGAGACTTTCTTGCCTCCCCCCTATAGAACAAGGAGAAATATGATGATGATGAGGTCGTTCTCCAACTGTAAATTGGAGACAACTATTATAGAGGTAATCTCTTATAAATCTGGTAAAACTGCCTTCTTTAATTGACTAATAGACATAGGAACTGTGAAAATTCTCTATTCAGAACCAAATATAATACTAAAGTCCTTAAGCTATGCACTTAAGCAAAATATATTAATACAGGAGCTCTGACATCAGCAATGGATTATTCTACCAAGGAGATGTTGGCCAGGGGATCCAAGCCCCCACAAAAGGTAAAGGCTCCTTGCCTCTAAACTGGGATACCTGCAAGAAAAGAGGCAATAAGGCCCTACTTTTAACTTACTTTTAAGATGCAAATAATTCACAAATAGTTTTCTTTAAAAAAACTAAAGGCTTAAATGGAATTAAATAACTGGTAATTAAACGAAGCTCTTAAAGCTCTTAAAGTTTATTTTTTTTAAAGTTTATTTTTAATATTGTGGCTGCTAATGTTTGAAACAGTCCATACTGACTAGAAATGCAATGCCATCTCTGTTAGTCTTGCTTCTGTTATTTAACATTTTATAAAGAGTGCACACATTTAAATATGTAAATTCTCCCTAATGTCACACAGCTGACACATTCTCCCCTAATGCTTATATTAATTTCTATCTCCCTGTTTCTTTCACCACTATGTGTGCTCAGTTTTCGAGGTCAATTTGATAGTTCAACATTGATGGTGATTACAGCATTTTACTCTGGCAATATTGAATGTAAACAGAATGGCAAGATGTTGACATGTAAAGCATAAGGAGAAAGTTGCTTGAGGCTATCTTGGAAATAAATAGCTGTTTGCCCGATTATAATTACTGATATGGCTGTACTGAGTAGGTGTTATGGTAATCTATAAAGTTACTGTTTCATTGGTTATGTTCAGTTTCTGGATGCCAGGTGAGAGTGAGTCTTCCAAAGACTAAAATCCAATTTGAAGCTGTTTAGTAGACTTGGGGTGGAAACTGACACCAGTTTTTGGTGTGATGTGTGACTTATTCCCAATTTATTAAGTAGAAAAGTAATCTTCATAATTATTTTTATATGAATTTCTTTGCTTAGCCAGGATGAGTATTTTTGGCTAATTTCAGTGTCCCATAAATCTCTTTTTAACTTGTATTATAGAAAATTACACACATGTGCACAATTAGCTTGAATTGGTATGATGATGTTCTATGTGACATCATGCAGCTTCAACAAAGATCAAATTTGTCCATTGTTTCGTCTATTATCTTATGGTAACCTTCCCCCATGCTCATTTGTCCTAAACCAAATCCTTGAACATTTTAGTATGTTACTCTAAAACATTAGAACCTAAAAACCCCATTATACCATTGCCATGTTTGAAGATGTCAATTTCTCAATAATTTGTATTATCTAGTTAGTATTAAATCTCAGTGATTGTCTCAAAGTTTATTCAAATCAGCATCGAAGCAAGATCCAGCCATTGCAATTCATTTTTATTTGTTAGGTTTCTTCCTCCATCCTCTTGTAGCTTTATAATTTATTTCTTTAAGGAGCCACATCATTCATCTTTATAGTTCCTCACAGTCTGACTAATGTCAACTACATCTTGGTGTGTCATTCAACATGTTTTTCTCTTTTGTATTTCCTGTAAATTTGTAGTTATATCTAGAGAATTGATCAAATTCAGGTTCAATTTACTTTGGCAAGAACATTTACTGATTGAATTTTTGTTCTCCAATCTTTTTCTATTATAAATGGTGCTGCAATGAATAATTTCATACACTTTTGCCAATACAGCTTTCAGATATATTTCTATAAATGAGATTTCTGGGTCATGGTTAATCAATGTAAAATCTTACATATCCAGATTCCTTTCGGTAGGGCTTCTATCATTTTATATTCCCATTAGAAATTTAAGAGAGAAGAACATACCCTACCAGAGCCTCATGGAATGTTTGCTAGATATCAGAGCCATTTCCAGCCTAACAGATGATGAATTGCATTTTAGGGTAGTGTTTTCCTTTGTTAATACGGATTTTTGCTGAGCAAAACTTACTGTACAGCCCAATGAGTTTTGACAAATGTTTAAGCATATGTACCCAACATGTCACCTATATACTGCTCTCTAAGGTGTACTTCTAAACTTGGGTCCTTTGACTCACAGGATTTTTGTAGTATTTCAAAGTGCTTAGTTAGGGTTTCCTTATTTTGGATTATCAAAACAGACACAAGAAACTTTTGGGTTCTGATTATTTTATGAATTCTCTACTTGGAATTGGATTTAAGATCACTGGCATTCCACATAAGTTATCATTCACCTTTGATGTGACTTTATGTGGCTTATTCCCCAGTGAAGTGAATTGGAATCACCTAGTAATCTATGCTGAGGAAGATACCACTTTAAATCTTTGGGTTCTTTTAAAGCTTTGTTTTTTTTTTCATTATTGGCCTGAGGATAAAAGTAAAATTGATGAATGAATTTCCCAAAAAAAAAAAAAAATCCCCCCAAAACGAAAATTAAGATGTTGTACAAAATATTGGAGGTATCCAGTGAAAAATTTTAGCTTGATTTTGATTTTTATAGTCTATCAAATTGGCCTTTCCCTTGGCCCAAAGATAAAAATATTGATTTTTTTCTTAAGCTATAAAGACTCCACATCTTCCACCGATATGTTTTAATTTTTTTGTGCAACATGGACCAAATATGTCAAAGAAATCTAATTTTAAAGTTGTGTTTATTGCAACAAACTTTAGAGACTATAGATATTAAAGACTTGGAATAGGTTTTAGACATTCTTAACACAAGTGCCAGAGTCTCAGAGTTTAAAACTATTATATACTTCCATTTCATCAATAGGTAGAAACTGGATGCCCTGCTAGTGTGTCTTTGCAGCCTTAACACTTCTAAGAATTCCTGTAGAACAGATTTGACTTTGTATTTCTTAAGTAGTTCTTTAAAGTAATTTGTTTTCTTAAATCCCTAATTTTGAATCAGAAACCAGAGCATCAGAAAGATAAACTCAAGGTTAAAGTAATCAGCGAAGAGCAGCTAGAAATAGCATACATTAAGATTCTTTTCTGAAACTTGTCATCTGAAGTTTTTGTGTCTTCATTATTGATTTTTTAAAACGATCAGATTACTGAGGTAGTCTAGTAGCAAATGAGGAAATATACATATTTCATCAAGTTCCTGGTTTGTACTTTTATAGATACTTAAAGGTACTAACATAAAATACAAAGTTCAGAGTCCACATGAGTATGAGCCAGAACCTACCCAGGAATTAGTCCCTGCTTGGGGACTTGTAGTAGAGCAGGATTTAGTGTTGGAAGATGGTCAAGGAGGTGCTAGAGCTCAGAAGCAGAGGTGACCAGAACTATTTGGAACTGTGTTCACTGTCCAGGGAAAAGGAGGCACAGTGGAGAAGGTATTCCTGAGAGCCCTGGGGAGTAGAGGAGTGTGTGATTTTTGGCTTCTCCTTGCATCACCCCTTCCAATCTTCTACAACTGGCATCTTCCCTTGGCTGAACAAAGCTAGAAACCAGCAGAAAGGGACATCTGAGAAAGAGGCTGCTTTGCCCGGGTGCAGATCAGGGTGATGGCAACAGAACCAAGGCCGACACAAGTTGGCAACAGAGCCCTCAAAGCACCCATGAGCTGCATTTTAAAAGGAGGCTACATTTGGTTGAAAGTTTAGGTTTCTTCCCACATGACTTTTCACTATTTCTTTGTTAAGTACCATTTAATTATTGGCCTAAATCCAAAGTAAGCCACATATTAAAAACAAAACAAAACACTACCATTGCATGTTCCAGGCCTTTTTCTGGAGTACTGGATCTGGGAGTAAAGCCAGGTCCCCTAACAACGAGTTTAAAGAATCTTTCCTATCTCAAACTGAGGTATCAGTTAAAATCCTGTCTAACATTGAGGACCTATGACAGTGATGTTTGCAAGCTTTGTGATCTTGACAAACTCTTTGAACATCTCTTGCCTTCAGGGTCCCAATGAAAGAAATAGATTTAATGATACTCAAAATTCCTGGTAGGGAGCATGCATCCAAATGGGGAAAATATATGCTGTAATGAAGTCTACTGTTGTTTATTGTGTAGCTGGAAAGCAGAATGACTTGATCTTTCCTGGCATACCTTGAGTCCAGTTCCACAACTGGCCAGTATTCTAAGCTATCTTGCCTTTCTTCTCATTGATTGTTTTGTCTTGTTTTAGGACAGTGTCTCGTGTAGCCACCCTCATACCTGTAAAGCTGAGCCTAGCCTCGAATTTTGAGTCCTCTTGCCTCCATCTTCCTTCCGAGGGCCAGGATCACATGCATGCACCACCATGTCCAGGTGTCCTCTCTCTGATGTTTAATCCAATACTTATTTTAGATAGATTGCATGTTAGAAGATGTTCTAGTGAGGACTGAAAAACACAGAACCTTTCTATTATGGAAATACATTTTAAAAACTTGGAAAATGCCACTATTTTGTTTAATCTCCAAATGTAGATCAGAAAAGCCATGGAAACAGCAAAGGCATCTAAAGAACACATGCTAATCAAACAGCACAAGCAGGTGTGGTGGCAGGTACAGGACCGGCTGATGGAAACCAGGTGAGGACATGTGGGGGCCCCTGGCAGCTTCTGGGATCTAGCCACGTCTGTAATGTCCTGTGTTAATTCAGTCATACAGTCATAATCTAGAGTTGTTTGAGTTGTGGTCAACTTAAAATATTTTCATTTTCTTAGCTTAATCTGCATTGCAGGGTACATATTAATATGCTTTGCTTCTGACAGGAGAAGAAGGCAGCTGTGTCTTCCTGCCACCCCTCTTTTGCACCCATACCTCAGGCTTGCATCTGTGTGTTGTATGCATCCCACCCACTCTAGTGTTTGGTTACCTGCTTGTCTTCCCTGTGAAACGATAGTCGCCTGCAGATCGCACCACAGTCCAGTCGTCTTTTCATTGTAGGTTACACAGAAAGAGCTTAATAAACAGTTTTTAATACAAATGAAGTAGGACGTTCAGGCCATGGCTATTCATATGCTTGATGCTGCTGCATCAGGACTTACTCAGATTTGATTCTGACCCTGTTACTGCTTCTAGCAGTTGAAAATGAATCAAAACAAAATATTATTTGGTGATTGGACTCAATTACAAGCTCTGGAAAGTAATTTATTTTCAAAAGTCAAGGCAAAAAAAAAAGGGAAAGTAGAGGTGTTTCTCCACACTGTAGGCTTACTCTCATGCCCTCACAATAGTGCTGTTTATTAACTTATGCTTTAAAATGTTATTTTTTTACTTTCTTTTATTTCATTTTTTTAAACAATAAATAATAAGTTATGAGTACAAGCATCCTTCATGTAAAACCAACTTGCAAGCAGTTGTGCCCAAACCCACACAGCCCAAGGCTCCCACCATCCAGCTGGAGGGGCTTGTATGTACAATCAAGCTTATCAAATAAGTGTCCACTCTATATTGCGGTAGTTTCACCATTCACCCCAATCGCAGCCCTTACATTCTACCACGCCCCCTCTTCCACAGACTGTTCCCTAGGCTTAGAAAAGGGGCCCAGGCAGACGAGAAGCAAAACAGTCTACTTTCTCTGGAGATGTCATTTTGGACTCTGACCAGTTCTGGCTGTTTCTTTTCATGGGCCAACAGTTATTTTATGTGCTTATTCTTACCAAGGTAGAACATTACTGCGATCACATCCTAAGTGTAGTTTCCAACTTTCATTACATTTACTTTAGACTCTACTTTTCTTTTTTTTTTGAAGCTCACAAGCTTTATTAAATGCACTCTCTTTATACCAAATAATTTGTTATACTGTATTTAGACTCTACTTTTCATGTTAATGAGGGTCTCTTAGCTGTCCTGTGATTCCTATGTGAGGTACAAGGCTCATGATTGACAAGACATTTTTTAATAATATAACTTAAAACAGAAAAACAAAATGATATAGACTTATCACCCACCACACTTCTGCTATATAATCCAAATCAGACACATTGTACCCTTCAAAGAATCGCCTCCTAAGGAGAAAATATTCAAGAACATTGGGAAAATGTTTTGGGAAAATTTGTATAACTTGAAATATGATAAAAAGGAAAGTCACTAGGAAGCTTTAATTATGGTGTTCACTGATGCAAGTGAGAATGAAAATGAAGACACTGGGAAAAACTTTCTTTTTCTTTTTAAAATCTTGGCTGTACCACATTCTCCTTAATGTGTGTGCTGAGTTACCCTTGAGCTAAACACATGAATTGTACCATCTTATCATGGAACATATCATCATGGAAAGTCACTCCATTGGCCGAGCTGGAACGATGGGAATGTGATAGAGGTGAGGAACACTTCAGTGCTGGTAACTGGCTGCCTGGAATCTTGTAACAATTGAGCAATGGACACAAAAAAGAACACCAAGATATTTTTTCTGTGTTGTTTTAGAATGTAAACTAATTTTATTATTTTTTAAATTTTTAAATTTATTTTTGTATGTGTATGAATGTACTGTCTGCATGTAGGTTCATGCGCCCGTGTTGTGCAATTCTGCAGTGGTCAGAGGAGGGCATTGGATTCCCCTGGAACTGGAGGCAAAGACAGTTCTCAGCCGCCATGTGGGTGCTGGGGATTGAACCCAGGTCCTCTGTAAGAGCAGTTGGCGCTCTTAACCACTAGGCCATCTCTCCAGCCCTGTAAGCTAATTTTAATGCACATTCAGTGAAATTAAAATCTAATACCAATAGGAGATTAGCTAGAAGTGTGACTAGATTTGTAGAGATCTTAGGAACCACCAGCAACTTAGTAGTATAAGTGCTGTGCTTGTTAGCCTTGGAAAACCTGCCGGGCCTGGTGGATATGAGGGATGGATGACACTTGTAATCTCTGCACTCAGGAGGCTGAGGCAGGAAGATTGACACAAGTTCAGGGCCAGCTTGGGCTACAGAGGCTCAAAAAATTAAAAATAAATAAAATAAAAACTATACAGACTTCTGATTGAGTTTAAGAAGGCTAAAGTATTTGCAGACAGTATAGAAGCTAGGAATGAAACATTACCACTTATTTCTTGTATTCCATGAGCTTGGAGCTGAGCATGGGACCACAAGTTTCCATTAAGATCATCTGAGAGCTAGTTGATCCTTTCTAGATAAAAACAGTAGGGAAAGAGGTGAGGAAGAATTTAGTTGGCAAAGTGCTTATGATGCAAGCATGAGGAATGGGGGAAGAGAGAGAGAGAAAGAGAGAGAGAGAGAGAGAGAGAGAGAGAGAGAGAGAGAGAGAGCACAGTGGTGCACACCTGTGCTGAGGAGGTGGAAACAGGAAGATCCCTGAAGTTTGTTGTGAAAAACCCTGTTTCAAGAAATAAGGGAGAATGATTGAGGAAATGCCTGATATGGACTTCTGACCTCTACTTGGGCATGTGTGTACACACACGTGTGCATACATGTTCACACGTGCATGCGAACACACATGTGCATGCGAACACACATGTGCATGTGAACACACATGTGCATGTGAACACACATGTGCATGTGAACACACGTGTATGTGAACACGTGCATGTGAACACACATGCACAAACACACACCCTGAAGCACAATGGAGTTCTTTGAAATTTGTACTTAACAAATGAGATAATATTTCCAATTTGGAAATATCTTAAAATATCAGTGTAAAGCAAAACAACCTTCACAAATCTACAATATAAAATGTTAAACATGCATTATTACAACTATACCATATACATATAATCAAAGAATAAAAACCTGCTTTCAAAAAATGAAGATAATCATCATATTAAAGTATTAGAATTTTTGCTATTTTCTTATTCTATTTGCCTATTAAATTATACAATTCATAACAAATCTCTGATATAGTTGATTGCCATAATAAAATGACAGAAAAATTGATTTTTTAATATCTACACAGAATTTGTTATGATTTTACTATAGAAATAATTACTTTTTAAAAAATAAGATGAAGGATTATGAAGATTTTCAGCTTTTACTATATAAGCCTGCACTATCGTTCCCATTTGCCTGCTTAGAATCACAGCATGTCTGCAGTTTCACTGCAGCCTCTTTTCAGGTCTAGGCTTGCTTTTTCTTTTTTTAAATTACTTTTTTTATTGTTATTAAACTTTTTCCACACATCATACATCACTTCTCAATCGAATTTAGAGTCACTTCCCTTTCCATGCCCCCCACCCCACCTGAGTTCCTGCACTATGCCATACATGTCTTACATGTTTTTCTGAGTCTTTCCAGATTTTTTCCCAGTTCTTTTGTTGTTGTTCTCTCTAACTTGTATTGCTTCAGTATATATATATATGTATATATATATATGTATATATACATATATATATATATACATATATATACATATATATGTATATATATGTATATATATGTATATATATATATATGCATGCATACACATATCACCTGAATTGGAGGATTTTCCTTCTTTCTTTCTTTCTTTCTTTCTTTCTTTCTTTCTTTCTTTCTTTCTTTCTTTCTTTCTTTCTTTTTTGCTAAAAGATGTCATGAAATCCCAGGCTGAAATCCCAGTAGCTGCTCAGTCCTCAAGCTGGGTATCTCAGTAGTCCCCATCTGGCATTGAAGGTTTGGAGGATTCTTGGAGAGTCATGAGTCTTCAGTCCATATTGGAGAGTTAAAAAGCTGTGTCTCATGTCTTTGAAGAATGGCAAAAGCAGTAGCAGCCACAGAGTAGATGCACTTGCCAAACAACAGTTTTCTCTCTCTCTCTCTCTCTCTCTCTCTCTCTCTCTCTCTCTCTTTGACTATTTACTAAGATCTCAAGTTTTATATCTGAAGTATAATTTCTCAGGCCTTACTGATTATTTATTTCTGGTTTTACTTTCTTTTTGGATGATTAAGGCTGCACAGTTGAGGCTTGCTTTTTTCTGCTTTAGCTTCTGTTACTGCTGCTCACCCATGGCCAGGTCCATCTTTAGCTTGCTGCCTTGGTAGACTTTCTGAAAGAAACCTGAGCAGGAGTGGGGCTTCCCGGGATGCATGCAAGGTCAAGTGCAGCCAGAACCTGTAGGGCGCTGCCCTTGCCCATGCTCTTGTTTTTCCCACATTAGGAGCTTAGCACTGGCTTTAATAGATGAACAAACGAACAAAGCCATATTAGATTGAACATTGCTACTCATTTTAAACCTCTATGTATGATTATGACTGTAAGGAAATTGATTGAGATCATGTCTGTTTCAGATGTAAATTGGAGTCTGAAATGAAATCTTTTCTCAATGAAGAGAACATTGGAAATGAATGGCTTTGTGAACTCAGGAATTTTGGTGAGATATTTTTTTTTGATCCTACATTTGAAGGAGAATTTTGTTTGGAAGTAAGAAAACTGGCCACTCCATGTTTTATTTTTTTTTTCAAAAGGAATATAAAAAGTCTGAACTCTAATTCTGTGTTCTTTATGTAAAGAAACTTAATAATGTGTTTCTTTGATTTAATTTCTTTTCATCATAGAGCAAGAACTATCAGAACAATGGTGCACATTCCTTAAAAATGTGATAGATCCCATTCATCAGCTGAGAGCAGACCTGAAACACAGACAGCACCACACTTCCCAACATGCATCCTACTCCAGGGAGTCTAACTCAGAGAAGGTATGTCGCAGTTTAATAATTGTCTGATAGTCCTTTAGTCATGCACGTGGCT
Source organism: Rhizomys pruinosus (assembly GCA_009823505.1). Taxonomy (NCBI): domain Eukaryota; kingdom Metazoa; phylum Chordata; class Mammalia; order Rodentia; family Spalacidae; genus Rhizomys; species Rhizomys pruinosus. The sequence continues at coordinate 65,080 of VZQC01007186.1, read as the reverse complement.
GCTATCCACACAATCTTCTTCCCTCTCTTGAACTGGGGCCTGGCAATCCCACAGGACTGTGAGCTTCAAGGCTGTCTACTGCCTGCAGGCTGACAGTCTCTGGGCTTAGTTCCGGCAAAGAGTGGGGAGGGGACCACGAGGGATTTACCCAATGGAATGAAAAGACAAAGAAAGACAGAAATGGACTCAGAAAGCCTGGAAGAATAGACTCTCTCTTTATTCATGCCAGCAGTGTGCTTATATACCAAAAGTTCCTGTGCTCTGGGCAAGGAAGTGGGATGCAGGTGGAAGGGAAGGGCAAGACACATTGGCTCCTGTGGGGGGGGGTTCAGAGCTCCTGTTTGTGCAACTGGTAAACAAGAGGTGCAACATTTTGTTCAATACCTTAAGGGAAGGGGCCATCTGGTTCAATACCTCAAGGGAAGGGGCCATTTGGTTCTGGAACTTTGCAGAGATAGGTGAGGCAAGAAAACACTGTAATATCCCGGACCCTCCCGAGCTACAGATAACTCACAGAGACAACTGGATGCCTACAGAGAAATCAGATAACTCCCAGAGGTTTTATGGGACAAGTCTTACAGGCTCTGCCTTGAGCCAGGCAAAGTTTCATTCCTACAAAGGTACTGGAAGAGGTCAGTGTGTTGTTTTTTTTTTAAAAAAAGAATGCAGTATTTCATTATTTCATTTCCATCCCAAACAGAACAGGTAAAAGCAAAACACATGCCTGTATATTTAAGTAGAAGGCACCTAAGTATCCTAAACACATGCTTGAATCTAAGCACCCTCATTTTAACTCATCTCCCAGTCTTCATACAGAGCATTTTGAGAAACTTTCCCCATTACAAGAGGATCAAGTTGTCTTATCACTGAAATTCCCCACAGGCTCTTCTGGCACATACCTCCTCCTAATCCCCAGACTCCTCCTGTCACACTTCTGCTGGACATTGGCCCTTTGCACATGAGCTTGGTCCTACAGAGGCTGACTTGCTTTCTGCACCTTCTACCTGCCAAGCATATTCTGTCTCTGAGATTTTGTGTCAGTTGTTTCCTCTGTTGGAATTTAGTTCTTTGCTGATGAGAGAGAGAAATCCTCCCACCACTCTGGTTTCAACCCACTTTCCTTCTCTGCATGCTGTGTTTTTATAAATATTTTTACCTATTATTTTTATTTTATGTGTATGAGTATATTGCCTGCATGTATGTAAGTGCATCCATGTTGTGCAGTGCACACAGAGGTCAGAAGAGAGTGTTGGATCCCCTGGAACTGGAACTATGGATGCTTGTTAGCTACCATGTGTGTGCTGAGAATTGAATCTGGGTCCTCTGCAAGAGCAGCCTGTGTTCTTAAGCAATGAGCCATCTTTCTGACCCCTGTGCATGCCTTTTTGGGTACTGTTGTTTACTAGCTTGCTGATGACCTCCCAGCCATGCAGCATAAGCTGTGTTGGAATAGTTGTTTGAGGTACAGGGTTTGAACTTTCATTTCTGTACTTCTCAGCTATTCTATCATGTTATACTTATCTAACGGATGATAACAACAACAACAACAACAACAATAATAATAATAATAATAATAATTAAATAATCTATGCCTAGCTGGAGACCAGAGGCAGAGATGCTTAAGAACATAGGTATGAAGTCTTTCCATGAACAATTGTAAATTCAGGTACAAAATGGTTGTGAGGATGCTATGAGCCCTTTTTGTTATAGGTTAGAATCCGCATCCAGGCTCATTTGTTCAGTGAATACTGCCTTGTGGCATCTCTTTCAAAGGTATTTTCCCTCTTTTAATTTTTCTACTTTTACTGGCTTTTGAGAATAATTCTTGTCTCTAAATAGAAATAATCTTGGGGCTGGAGAGGTGGTTCAGCAGGTAAGAGTACTTGCTATTCTTCCAGAGTACTGGAGTTCAGTTCTCAGCATCCAGGTTAGGCTGCTCTTGACTCTAGCTCCAGGAGATATGATACCCTCTTCTGCACACCCTTGTGCATGTAGATTTGAACACACACACACACATACACACACACAGACATAAATAAAAATAAAAGAAATCTTTCTTTTTGTCTTTTTGAAACAGGGCTTCCCTGTAGCCCCAGCTGGCCTGGAACTTGCTAGGTAGACCAGGTTGGCCTAGAATCACAGAGATCCAACTGCTTCTGCCTCCTGGGATTAAAGACATGCACCACCACACCTGGGTGAAAATAAAATAAATCTTTAAAAAACAGAAGTAATCCTGGGAAAATGCAGTAATTTATATACTCTCTGTTCCTCTAGGTTGATTTTGTGAAGAAACGGTTGAAGGCTGTCTTTGAAAGTCTTAATCTGGAGCAAGAGAAAATAGAAAATGATCTTTCAGACTGGAGTGCGAAAGTAAGAGTGATGTAGGTAGTCATTTATTCATTTATCAACTTTCATTTATTAAATAAAATCATTTTTTTCAGTTGCTGGATTATTCTCCAGAAGGAAAAGCTAGCCTGCTCACTGAAATACCCATGGAATTGGAGACTTTGGAATGTCCATATCCTGATCTGAAATTGTCAATCCTTACTGAGTTCTGTAACTTCACAGAGAAATATCAAAATAAGCTTGAAGATTTTGATCTGCAGCTAGAAGATATACACAGGTGATTAAACAAAACTCCTTGACTCCTATAGATTTTTGACACTGCACTTTAATTTTTGTTCATGGTAACTATAGTTCTTATTTAGTATTGTATAGTTATCATGTAATTTGAATATAGCTGATAAGGTTTTGATAACTTTCTTAATGGAAAGATGGGGTTATATTTAATTAATTAAGTAATTAAGTAATTAATTTTTTTGGTGTTGGGGACCTAACTCGGGATTTGCACCTGCTAGCTAAGTATTCTCCTCTTGAACCACTGGTTTTTCGAGACAGGGTTTCACTGTGTAACCCATGCCTGGTTAGAACTCACTTTGTTGTACAGTTCAGCATTTAACTGCCACCCTCTTCCCTTAGCCTCCGACTTGCTGGTATCACAGACCTGCATTATAGTGCTGAGGTGGAGTAATTTTTGTATGTTTCTTTTTTCCCAAGTAATTTCCTTTTTAATAAAGCTGAAACATGAAAACACCTTCTCTGAGAGGCTCATGGCACAGGAAAGAACAGTTTGCAAATACAAATTTTTAGTAAGTACACAATTTTCTCTCAGTGTATACAACTCTTCTACAGTGGAAATTTACAAATAAGCAAGAATAATTGATGATAGTGAAAAGCATGTCCATGAAATTATGTTATTTTTAATCAACTGAGCTGTTGTCCTATAGTGAATACAAAGTATATTTTCTAAAAATTTTAAAACTTTCTTATATATGGTAAATTTCCTTTTAGAAAATAGACTTTTTTGGTCTCTTTTGAGACAAGTTCTCCCTTAGTCCCAGGTGGCCTGAATGCTATAGATCAGGCTAGACTTGAACTCACAGAGATCCTCCTGCCTCTGCCTCCCAAGTGCTGGGATTAAAGGCGCACACCACCATACCCAGTTAGAAAGTAGACTTTTGAGTGAATCATGAGAATGGTAGTTCCCTTCTGAGTGGTGAGCACAGTGTTCAGAGGTTTCCGTTCAGGCTTGCACTGGGTGTCCTCTGCTGTCTTCTGTTGTAATTCACAGAAGGGACAGGAGCAGCTTTGCCACCCCAGTCTATTTCAGGGGTGTCTGTACATGAAGCTTCTACAGGACATTTTGTAGGGAAATGCTTCTGGTTCTATGATATTAACCTCAAAAATTTCCCCAAAGAACTTGTATTTAGAAAGAAAGACAAATAACTGAAGGAAACACTTAGAAAACTAAAATTAAGAAGTCCTTGCTTCTGAAATCCAGACTCTCAGAGCCAGCCATGACTTTTGTTAACACAAAGAGCCAGTCCTGGGTGGACAAAGGGCCTTTCCTGGCCATGGCTTCCTTCTTGCTCCTCTGTGGGATGTTTCTGTGCTCCTCTCTGTCAGACACCTGTTGGTCCCCTGAGATATTCTTCTTCCCTACTACCTCTTTCCCTTGCTTTTTTCCTTCCTACTTCGTACTGAAGCTGAGAAGTAAATTAATATGGTATCATGTACACTTCTGTTTGATTATTAATTACCCTTTAAGTGGAACTCAGCCACAATGAAATGTTAGCTTACTGCACTTAGTTTGCCTCTCTAATTGTAAAATGAATATTCTTTCCCTCTTCTTATCCCCTAAACAGGTTAAAGATGTTTTAAAACTCATCAAGCAAGAAAAAGAGGGTTTTGTTGAGGGGGCATTATTAATAAGGCCAATTTTTCATGCCTGTGAAGGAGGGACCTCTCATCAGATTTTGTCTTTTTAAAGCAAGTTTAATTCTGACCCTTTATCCCAGATGATGATGTCCCCCTGCTAAAAAATAAAATCTGATTACATCATGGTGTCTCTAGGCTAGCAGACTCAAACATGGAGGAGTTTGTCTTAGTAGTGGGCTTTGGCTTCTATCTAGTAATACCTATCCCTCCCAGCCCACTTTCTTGCCTCTTAAAAAAATCTGAACTCAGTTTCTGTTCATCTTTCACCTAAGCTTATGCTCCACAGAAAAACCAGATTTGCAGATAATACTGAAATTACTTAATATTACCCAAGGAATTAGATGAGTCTATATCACATGCTGTCTATAGAGGGAAAAAACTGTGAGGTTAAAATAGGAAGGTTTGGTGGAGGAAGGACAGGTCACCGTAGGCTGTGAAGAAATGATAAGTGTTAGAATAAGCAGAAGGTGGGCCAGGGGCAGTCTAGGGGTGGAGATTAAGTGACAAGATCACAGACTCCTACAGGGCAAAATAACTTCTCAGTAGGTGAGTTGACTGAAGATGAAAATAGCAAATAGCATGGGTCTGGAGAGATGGCCTTGCGGTTGAGAGCATCGACTGCTCTTGCAGAGGACCCCGGTTCGATCCCCAGCACCCACATGGCGGCTGGAACTCCAGTTCCAGGGGAATCCGACACCCTCTTCTGACCTCCAACACATTTCACGACACGGGTGCACAGACCTATGTGCAGACAGTACATTCATGCACAAAAAAATAAATAAATAAAATTAAAAAAAAGAAAATAACAAATAGCAGCAAGGCCAGATATGGAGGTAGGAGAACTCTAGAGGAACAGAAAGCTCATAAATGCTAGTTTAACAGGTAGCAGATAATCACCTAGAATGAGTTTTATGTAATTGATGATGTGTTTTACAGTTATTGAGTAATCTTCAATGTACAGTCCTCTCTTGGAAGGAGGTTCAGCAGACAGATTAGTCTAGCATATGGTCTTGCCTCTGAGAAGGCTTCATATGGGGGAAAACACATTCATACATATACATATACACTGAACAAATAAGATGCACATGGAAACAATAACCAAAGAAAATGTGAACACTCGGCAGTGTGCGATGAAGCATCAATAAAGTCAAATGAGGTTTAAGAAGTAGTTTCTTTGAAGAGAAGAGATATTTTGAATATAGAGGTGGTATACAACAGTGTTCTGGTGAGCAGCAAGATATCTAAATATAGTCTTTTTTTCAAAAATTTTTTTTTAATTTTATTTATTTCCGTATGTGTATGAATGTATTGCCTGCATGCAAGTCTGTGCACCCGTGACGTGCAAAGCCACGGAGGTCAGAAGAGGGCGTCAGACTCCCCTGGAACTGGAGTTCTCCTGGAATTGGAGTTTCAGACGGCTCTCAGCCACCATGTGGGTGCTGGGGATCGAACCCGGGTCCTCTGCAAGAGCGGTCGGCGCTCTTAACCGCTAGGCCATCGCTCCAGCCCTTTTTTTTCAAATTTTATTTATTTTTGTTTGTGTATGAATGTACTGTCTGCATGTAGGTTTGTGCACCCATGTCGTGCAATGCCATGGAGGTCAGAAGAGGGTCTCGATTCCCCTGGAACTGGAGTTCTCCTGGAATTGGAGTTACAGACGGTTCTTAGCCACCATGTGGGTGCTGGGGATCGAACCTGGGTCCTCTGCAAGAGCAGTCGATGCTCTTAACTGCTAGGCTATCTCTCCAGCCCCTAAATATAGTCTTTTAATCAGCACAATTAATTTTATATTTAATTTACTAATTGCCAGGATCTAGTTTCACTTTATTATGACCATTTCCCTTTTTGTTCTTGTTATTAGGTTCCATGAGAATCCCCATGGACATTGTGCACATCTGTGCTTGTGAGAGTATGCATATTTTAGTCCACATTATCATCTCAAGCCCATGTAACTGGGTTTTAAGTTTTTACCTCATTTGAAACAATTATTACCCAATTTCCATAGTTTCTTTTAGGGTCATTATTTACCCATCTCTATTTATTCTTCATTTTTAAACTTCATTGTTATTAACAATTCGTTTCTATAAATCAGTACAGTGGAACCTATTCAGTCACAGAGTCCCCTTCATTTCAGTGGTTCCCTTATCTCAGGAATCTATTACAGAAATATACTTAACTATGTACTTACTGACTTGTTTTTACAGTTGCTCACTGCAGCAGTGAAAGAGTGAGTAAAAATCTTCAGAGGACTAATTTTTATAGATTATGGCCACATAATGTATTCTGTAGATGAAAATATAAAAACATATTTACTAACTCTGACAGTATCCAAGGTTTAGGCTGAGTATAGAATTAAGTGAGCAGAACAATGCATAAAACAATTTGTGTGAAACAGGGGAGAGTAAACACACACATACAGACACACAGACACACAGTCTCTCTCTCTCTCTCTCTCTCTCTCTCTCTCTCTCTTTCCCTCTCTCTCTGTGTGTCTGAAGCAATATACAAAAATTGATGGCATTCATTCTCTGTAGGAAGGGAGGCTAGACGCTGGGAGATGAGTGTGAGGGAGAATTTTCATTATATTTCTCTTTTACTGTACTTTGTGTCTTTTGGACCATATGAATATATTTTCTATTATAAAATAAGTATTTTGGGTTTTGACATATGAACTTGTTATATTGGCCAGGTTGGCTTTCAATTCACAATGTTTCTTCCCGTCCTGTGATGTTTTGAATGAAAAGTGTCCCCTATAGACCTATGTATTAACACTTGGCTCCCAGTTGGTGGTGCTCTTTGGGAAGGTTAGGCACCTTTAGGAGGTATAACTTTGCTGGAGGAAGTAAGATGTTGGAGGTGGGCTTTGGGAGTATAACCTTTCCCCACCCACTTCTAGTGTGCTGTCTCAGTTTTTTGTGTGATGAAATGTGATCAGCCAGTTTTCTGCTCAGGCCACCTGCGGCCACACCTTCCCCACTGTTCTAGTTTGCCTTCAACTGCTGTGACAAAACACTGACCAATACCAACTTGGGGAGGAAAGGATTTATTTGTCTTACATATCCACAGTTCATCACTGATGGAGCCCAAGGTAAAAACTCAGTGCAGGGACCTGGAGCCAGGAGCTGGACCACAGACAATGAGGCCATGGAGGAATGCCGCTTACTGGCTTGCTCTCCTGGCCCATGCTCAGCCTGCATTCTTATACATACAGAATAACCTGCCCAGGGTGGCACCACCCACAATGGTCTGGGACCTTTCACATCACTCAAAAATCAAGAATATACCCAACAGACATGGCTACAGGCTAGTCCAATAGAGGAAATTGTGTCAACTTGACATCAAAGCTATCCAGAACACCCAGTATGACAGAATCTCCCCCTGGAACCATAAACCAAATTAAACACTCTCTCTTCTATAAGTTGCTTTTGGTCATGGTGTTTTATCATAGCAACAAAAATAACTAATACAGAAATTGGTATTAGGAGTGGGGTGTTGCTGTGAAGACCAGGCTGTGTTGTTTTTTTTTCATATAAGACTTTGGATCTTTGGATTGAAAAGATGGTGGTTGAATGCTCTAAACAGAGCTTAATGGGCAACTCTAGAAGGAACCTGAAAAACAGCCATGCTGAGAGTAATGCAGATGGTGTAGCTTTGGCTCATGAGGCTTCAGGGAGGAACACAATCTCTATTACCAACCAGGCTTGGGGCTATCTGTGTAATATTTTGGCAAAGAATCTGACTATTTTCTGTCCATGTCCTGACAATTTACACAAGGTGGAATTAAAAAGTAACAGGCTAATTTCTTGGACAACAGAAATTTCATGACAGAATAACATTGAATCTGTGGGATGATTATTATTGATAGCTCTTATGCAGGCATACAATGAAAAAGAGAAAGTGGAGCAGAGAGAAATACAAAGTACACAGACTGAAGAGAACAAGAGCACTAGGAGTCATAATATTACATCCAAGGCCTATGCTGAAAAAGTGACTGTCATTGTTAAAGACAATAGCACCATTAAGAAGATGCTTCCTAGAGATGCAGGGATGGTTCAACATATGAAAATCAATAAACATCATTAAACACATAAATGGAATGAAAGACAAAAACCACACCATCATCTCAATTGATGCTGAAAAAGCCTTTGACAAAATCCAGCATCCCTTCATGCTTAAAGTCCTAGAAGGAATTGGATTGGAGGGATCATTCCTCAATGTAATCAAAGCCATATACAGGAAACCCACAGCCAATATCATCCTAAATGGGGAAATGACAGAAACATTCCCTTTAAAGGTAGGAACTCGGCAAGGCTGCCCCCTATCACCACTCCTCTTCAATATAGTGCTTGAAACACTTGCTAGAGCAATAAGGCAAGAAAAGGATATTAAAGGAGTACTAATTGGAAAAGAGGAAGTCAAACTATCCCTATTTGCTGATGATATGATTGTTTACTTAAGAGATGCAAAAAACTCCACCAGAAAACTCCTAGAAACGATTAACAGCTTCAGCAAAGTGGCAGGATACAAAATTAACCTTAGAAAATCAATGGCCTTTCTTTACACCAAGAACAAGCAACTGGAGAAAGAATTCAAAGAGACCTTCCCACTCACAATAGCCTCAAAAACAATAAGATACCTAGGAACAAACCTAACCAAAGACACCAAAGACCTCTACAACAAAAATTTTAAACCCTTAAAGAAAGAAATTGAAGAAGACCTCAGAAGATGGAAAAACCTCCCATGCTCATGGATTGGGAAAATTAACATTGTAAAAATGTCCATTTTACCAAAACTCTTGTATAGATTTAATGCAATCCCAATCAAAATCCCCAAGAGTTTCTTCACAGGCTTGGAAACAAAAGTTCTTAAATTCATTTGGAGAAACAAAAGACCCCGAATAGCCAAATCAATCCTGAGTGAAAAGAGCTACACAGGAGGGATCTCTATACCAGATTTTAAACTATACTACAGGGCTATAGTCATAAAAACAGCCTGGTACTGGCACAAAAACAGACCTGTTGACCAATGGAACAAAACCGAAGATCCAAATCTGAGCACATACAATTTCAGCCATCTCATATTTGACAAGGGGGCCAAGAAACCACAATGGAGAAAAGACAGCATCTTCAGCAAGTGGTGTTGGCAAAACTGGATCACCACTTGTAGAAGAATGAAATTAAACCCCTACCTCTCACCCTGTACAAAAGTCAACTCCAGATGGATTAAAGACCTCAACGTGAAACCCCAAACTCTGAAGGTGATAGAAGAAAAAGTTGGCAGCAGACTACAAGACATAGGCGTAGGAAAAGACTTCCTAAATCAGACAGCAGCTGCACAAGAATTAAGGTCGACAATTGACAAATGGGACCTCATCAAACTCAAAAGCTTCTGTACATCAAAAGAAACAATCAAGGAAGTGAAGAGAAATCCCACAGAGTGGGAGGAAACCTTCACTGCAGATACATCTGACAAAGCATTGATTTCCAGAATATATAAACTACTCAAAAAACAAAGAAAAAAGAAAACAAATGACCCGCTCAATAGATGGAGCAAAGAACTGAACAGAGACTTCACAAGCGAGGAATTAGAGATGTCTGAGAAACACCTCAAGAACTGTTCAACATCACTAATCATTAAGGAAATGCAAATGAAAACCACTTTAAGATATCATCTTACTCCAATAAGACTGGCTAGGATCAAGAAAACAAATGATACCAAGTGCTGGAGAGGTTGTGGGGAAAGGGGAACACTCATCCACTGCTGGTGGGAATGTAAACTCGTACAGCCACTATGGAAAGCAGTGTGGAGAACCCTTGGAAGACTTGGAATGAACTTGCCACCCGACCCAGCCATACCACTCCTGGGCATGTACCCTCAAGACTTACGCCACCACAGAGATACATGCACGGCCATGTTTATTTCAGCTCTCTTCACAATAGCAAGGAGCTGGAACCAACCCAAATGCCCCTCAACTGACGAGTGGATAGAGAAAATGTGGTACATCTACACAATGGAGTTCTATGCAGCAGTAAAGAAAGACGACATCATGAGCTTTGCAGGAAAATGGCTGGAGCTAGAGGACATCATGCTGAGTGAAGTAACACAGTCCCAGAAAAACAAACGACGAATGGTATCCCTCATCTGTGGATGCTAGTGCCAATTACCTAGTTGTAAGTATTTCTTGTGCATGGCCCCTTGAGCTTTTGTCAAAGCAGTTGGGAGTGATGCATATTGGAAACAACAACAACAACAACAACAACAACAACAGCAACAGAAAGGACTGAATCAAAGAACTGACTGAAACAGTGAACTTCTGCTCAAAACAGTCAACTTCCACATGGAGAATATTGAGAAAGACTGAGAAAGAGATGAAAAGCATGTTTGGCAGAATACATGAGCTCTGGTGGGGTGGGGGGATAGGGTGGGGGACACGGGTCTAGATTTGATTAAAAAATATATATAAATAAATAAAAAAGAAGAATATGCTTTCTTCTCTGTACTAGAACAATTGACATATGCCCTCAGGACAAGAGGCCACCCAGATAAGTTTCCAAATTGTAAAAGAGAGTGTAAGGAGTTCCATGCTTCTAGAAAGCAACCAAAGGCAAAAGCTGCAGCTGATGTGGTTGAAGGGGTGAGGGCCAGTCCTAAGCTGGCAGCCAAACTTGTCAGTGCTGCTCACATGGCACTGGCTTTGGAAGCATGGAAAATACAAGAGTGAGGGGTCATGGATGTTTCCTCTGTGGTTTCAGAGAGCTGCTGACGCCTGGCAGTGAGTGGCAGGTGAGTTCCTGTGAGACTGCGATAGGTCATTGTATGAAGCTGTGAAAATGAGGCCCAGGTTACACTTGAGACCCTCCAGACATTGGAATGCCAGAGCTGTAAGACATCTGCCAAAGGAAAGCAACACATGGGGAATGGAACCATTCCAACCAAGTCATGTGGGATGCAGGCAGTGAAGCTGGAAAAGCGGAACCTTCTAAACCCTATGAAATGAAAGTCCCAGATAACAGACCAAAAGCTACAGGATTTGGATTTTGCCCTGCTAGGTTTCAGTCTTGCCGTGGTCCAGTATTTCCTCATGTTGTAATTTAATTTTTATTTTATGAAGGGTTATGGTTAAGAGATTGCCTTGAGTTTCAAAAGAGTCTTGAGGCTTTGGAACAACTTTGAGACTGTCAAAGACTATGGGAACTTTTCAAATTGGCTAAATGCATTCTGTATCATGAGATGGCCATGAGCCTATGAGGGCCAGCAAGTGGAATATAGTAGTTTGAATTAAACAAATGTCCCCCATATGCTAGCATATTGAACACTTGGTCCCCAGTTGGTGGTGCTGTTTGGGGAGATTAGCCTTGCTGGAGGATATAACTCACATGGGGTGGGATTTGAGAGCTTACAGTCTCACCCTACTTCTAGTTCACCCCTCTCAGTTTATGAAATGTGATTAGGCAGCTTTCTGCTCAAGCCACTTGCTGCCATTCCCCTCCCCTCCCATTATGGACTACCCTTCTGGAATCATAAACCCAAATAAACTCTTTCTTCTGTAAATTGCTTATGATTATGGAGTTTTATTATAGAAAGAAGTATTATATTTCCTGAGTGCTGGAATTATAGGTGTACACCTATGCACTGGAGAAGTGTATTAGTTACTTTTTCTTTGCAAAAGTGTGGTTAGAAAAAAATATGAAAAAGAAAAGAAAAGGTTGCATTTTTCCAAAGAATTCAAATTAGAGGGCACATTTATATCTGTGACCCAGTCCAAAAACACTGCAGTAAGGATTGGGGATTCTGGGTAGGAGAAGTTCATCACCTCAGTAATACACTAGGTATTTGGCCTATTTTATTAGCATTATTTAATATTTAATTATTTAAGTAGAACCTGCTTTCCTAGGGCCCTCTTTAGGATTACTTAAGGTAAACCCACATTCCTAAGGGTGGCCTTGTAACCAGGTTATTAACCTAGTAAAATTAGACAGTTGGGTCCTCGGCCAGGCTAGAAACTTTTATGCTCTTGACCAGTTTAATCTTATGGGGCTCTTTTGCTATTATAACAATATTTATATAAGATTGGCATCTAATACTTGTCAAAGATATATACTACTTTTCAAAGGTCACTGTAGCCTAGAAATCATTGTTTCGGGCCACTGAGATGGTTTGTTCAGTAAAGTGACCGTCATGCAAGCATGAGGCCCTGAGTTTACATCTCCTGCACACAGGTAAAAAGGCAGGTGTGACACTGCCCCTGTGATTCCAGCACCACCCGGGGGGGGGGGCAGGTGGGAAGATCCCTGGAGCTTGCTGGCCAGCTCATCTTGAACAGCTGGTGGGCTCCAGGTTCAGGGAGAGACACTGTCTCAAAATACAAGGTGAAGAGCAATAGATACCCAGCATCAAGCTCTGGCTGTCACATGTTCACACATATGTCCACCCTTATATTGGAGACACAATATTTGTCTCTTTAGACATAATATGTAAGGAAAAAAATCATTAAAGTCAAATGAATATTTGGCTTCTGGGATATTCAGTATTAATTTTGTGGGGGTGGGGGTTTAAGCTAGGGTCTCACTATGTAGCTCTGGCTAGCCTGGAACTTTCTATGTAGATCAGGCTGGCCTCAAACTCATAGAGATCTGCCTACTTCTGCCCCACGCGTGCTGAGAGTAAAGGTGTGTGCCACCATACTTGGCTAAATATTTTCTTTTCTGCCTTTAATGGTTGCAAAATCTTCAGACTACTTAAATAGCCAACAATTAGGCTTCAGCTATGTTAAGTACACTGTGTCTACACAGCAGAACCTTACATTGTTTCTAATCTGCAGGAATCTTTAGTGACACAAAAAGCTGTAACATGTGTTACCTAAGTAAAAAGCAGACCACAAAATGCGATGTAACACAAATTCTCTTTGTCTTTCTTTTTTTTTTTTTTAATTTTTTAAATTTATTTTCGGTATGTGTATCAATGTACTGTCTGCATGCAGGTTTGTGCACCCGTGTCGTGCAATGCCGCGGAGGTCAGAAGAGGGTCTCGGATTCCCCTGGAACTGGAGTTTCAGACGGCTCTCGGCCGCCATGTGGGTGCTGGAGATCGAACCCGGGTCCTCTGTAAGAGCGGTCGGCGCTCTTAACCGCTAGGCCATCTCTCCAGCCCCTCTTTGTCTTTCTTAAAGTATTATATCTGCATCTATTTAACCACAGAAGAAAAGACCAGAAACTCAGCTACACAAACGAACAACAACTTCAGTCATTCTCCAGTGGTGAAATTAAAAATATTTTGACATATTTCCACTTTACATTTTATAGGACAATCCTCAGGTTTTGAAAATTCTATGCCAAAAATGGAAGGAGATTTTTGATATTTAATGAGTTCCTGTCACATGACATGACAAGCAGACATGAGTTTAGTTTATTTAATAAACTATTTAATAATCCTTAGTTTATTTCATTTTAAAAGCTATGTTTTGGAGCTGTTGTCTTGGTCTCTAGTCAATTCTGGTTGTTTTCTTTCATGGGCTGCCAGCTTGTCCAGGCATAATCTTTTGATCCTACTAATGAAGCACATGCAATTAGATATATAGGTACTTAAACAGTATAATATATAGCCTTTCGATCCTACAAATGAAGCACACGCAATTAGATATATAGGTATTTAAACAGTACTAATTGTTATGGTAGGTTACTTTGGTATAGACACAGATGTTTGGATGGTATGTTAATCCATGAATTACATTTTCTTCTGTTAAGTATGACAGGGTCTTTGTGTGGCTTATAATGTCTCCTAACCATTTACTGTTTTGCTTCTCATCCATCTGTGCCCCTTTTCTAAGCCTAGGGAGAGGGGAAGAGGGGGCATGGTAAAATGTAAGGGCTACGATTGGGGTGAATGGTGAAACTACAGCAATATAGACTGGACACTCATTTGATCAACTTGATTGAACATACAAGTCCCCCCCTCCCCCTGATGGATGGTGGGACCCATGAGCTGTGTGGGTTTGGGCACAACTGCTCACAAATTGGTTTTACATGAAGGATGCTTGTATTCACAGATTATCACCTATTGTTAAAAAAAAATAAAAACAAAACAAAAAAAACAGAGAAAGATGCAGAAAAGTTAAGGCAGAATGCATGATCTGGGATGGGTAGGGGTGGGATGGGGGGGGAAGGGAAGGGGATATATGCCTGAACTGAATTGGAAAATGATGTATGAAATACACAAAACATCAATAAAAAAAAAAAAGCTATGTTTTGGGGCTGCAAAGATGGCTCAGCAGTTAGGAGCACTGGATGCTCTTGCAGAGGACCTGGGTTCAGTTCCCAGCTCCTTCGTGGAGGCTAACAACCATTAGTAACTCCAGTTCCAGGGGATCTGACACCATCTTCTGACTTCTGAGAGCATCGCACAACATTACATACATGCAGCGACCACACACATAAAATAGATCTCTTGTCAGGTGGGGCATGCACCTGTAACATTGGCACTTGGGAAGCAGGGGCAGGAGGATTGTAAAGTTGAGGCCAGCCTGGACAACATAGCCAGACCCTGTTTCTAACAAAAAAAGCAAAAAATCAAGAGGCTGATTTTGCAGATGAAGAAATTACAGCTTAAAGGAAGAAGAACAATTTCCTGTTTCTGAGTAATTCAATGGATCAGGGCTTTCCTACCAATCTTAATAAGAAAGCTGTTTACACATGGGAGGAAGCTGGTCAACCTGATTGAGGTCTAGATCAGTGTTGTTTAATGGAAATATGTGAGCCACAGTTCTGAACCACACATGTACTTTAAAATTTTTAACTACTTGAAATGCACAAAGCTTCAATAAAGATTGGCTTTGAAAAAAATTTTAACTACTTTATTAAAAAATGAAATTTAGTTTCAAATACTTTTTAACTTGTTTCCAAAATACTATAATTACACATGCAATCAAAATCTTAAGTTTATTAATGAGATACTGTACGCTCTCTTTTTCTATACGAAGCCCTTTCAAGCATCTTAACTTGTTCATGTCAGGCCACGTGTGCTGTTGGTTAGCATATTGGATAGCACAGTTTTACAGGAGGTGCTAATTTACTAAAACACACTTTAAAAACAATTTGACTACAATTGAGTCTGTCCTTCATTCATCATGCTGCAAAGCTATTCAGATTCTGCTTGGCTGTATGTCATTAGTAACACGAAGGCGAGCTTAATTGCTTGTTTTAGACTCAGCTGAGATTGTGGCTTTAATTTCCTAACGTTTGGATGAATTAATCACATAGATGAGACGTAATTGTGTGATGCTCCATTTAGCTGTGTCAGATCTAAAGTCAATATGGAGAAGATACAGCACGATAATAAGTAATTTATACTTTATTGTTGATAGGTATATTAAATTTTATACCATTGGCTCATAATTAATATTCTGAGATCTGAATCTGAATGCTACTTAAAGTCCACATTAGTTTTAATGATTTAGCCCCTACATACATTGCTGATGCTGTAGTTTCATGTTTTATAACTAAATTATTTTTCAATTTACCCTTTTGTTGGTAGCATTTAAGATGGCTGTTTAGCATACTGTGAACATTTAAGTTTACTTATTTTTCTATTAATATAAAAATAATTATGTTTATTACAGAAAAACTGAAAAATGGAGATAAGGCTAGAGAAGAAACCAAGTTTATCTAAATCCTTAGCAACCAGAGATGTAGTAAATTTTTGATATATTTCAGATCTATGTTTATTATGAAAATAAAAAACACCACATGTATATTTCCCTATTTTGAATCACACCTTATGCTATCATTTTATTCAATGAATGTTCGTTGAACTGATTCTATGACTTTTGTTTTGTTTTGTTTTGTTTTTGACAGGGCCTCCTCAGTCCCAGCCCACCTGGAAGTCACTATGTGGACCACTCTGGCCTCCATCTTGCTGTGCTCCACCTGCCTCTGCCTCCTGAGAGCTGGGATAGAAGGTTCATGCACCACCATGCCTGGCTGATTCATTGTTTAAAATCATCTATAAATGTTCTTTTACATTATATTTTTCATTAGATGCATAATATAAAGTTTGGTTGTATTATAAATTCTTCCATTTCCTATTTTTGAGCAATTATCTATTCCACATTTTAATATTTGAAATGGATGAGTTCATCACTGTAATTTGAGTAATTATGTGATTATTCTCTTTAGATGAGTTCTAGAAATAGAAATGTCAAAGATCTTTAAGAATATTGTTAAATTTTCTTCCAGAAAAGTAAAACTAAGATATATTTTTTCTTTCTTCTCCCTAAAAAGAGAAGGGACACACTTATTTGTTTTGTTTTTGTTTTCTTGAAGAACTTGCGCACAAACTTAGGCTTTTGTGCATCTTGGGCAAATGTTCTTCCACTGAGTCACATCTCTCGTATAAAGCAAAACAAAACAAAAAATCGAGACAAAAATCTCATGTAGCTCAGGCTGGCCTCAAACCAAACTCACTATTCAGCTGAGGATGAGCTTGAATTTTTGATCCTCTTGTTCAGCACAAGTTATAGTTTTCTCAGTAGACTTTAAGTTAAAATATAACAACATTTGCTTTATCTTCTAGGTTTAGTGATTGAAGCCTTGGATGTTGGCTGTCATTAGCGAACATCACCAGAATCTTGTTCATGGTCTCTTTTTTCTCCTTATGTACCCAAACAGTATAGCTCTATTAAGATCCTTACATGAAAAGAGAAACACACACATTTTCCAGGCATCAAAATAAACCACACACTCTATTGATAGTAAAGATGAATTGGGAAAAGCCAATAGCAGAAGACAATACTCAAGAAAGTATGTGGCCTCATGAAAGTTTTTAAAAGAATTTTATTTTATTTATTTACTTATTTTGGGGATGGAGAGATAGCTTAGCAGTTAAGAGCACCGACTGCTCTTGCAGAGGACCTGGGTTCAATCCCCAGCACCCACATGGCGGCTGAGAACCGTCTGTAACTCCAATTCCAGGAGAACTCCAGTTCCAGGGGAATCCGAGACCCTCTTCTGACCTCCGTGGCATTGCACGACACGGGTGCACAAACCTACATGACAGTACATTCATACACATACAAAAATAAATAAAAAATAATTAAAGGATTTTAAACAAACAGACACATAGATATAACTGTTGCCTAATGAATACAAGAGAGAAGAAAGAGGGAAAGAGGTGTGACAGCTGGCACATGCTCCTGTGATGAAGGTTTGAGTTAAAACATTGGAGCCTTAACTACCGGGTGCCATTTTGTCCTGAAAAATGCTCTCAGAGCTGTTGGAGAGATTCAGTACCTGAGCATTCCCAGTGTCCAGTTTCATATTTTGGACTGAGTTGGTTGCATGCCAAGAGTGAATAATAAAGGGAGACGTTCTCAGCAGCACGATTATTTGATCTTGGAGGGCTTACTTAGGTCTCTTGGTTAGATGAACCAGTAAACTGACATTTGTGGCAATGTGCCTCCAGCTTTCCTCACTGTACCTCAAGGGGATATCCCAGTTCCATGCTGGAATGCACATTGTTGAGGGATGGGGAGTAGTAGTAGTTGTAGACAATTTCCTTTAGTCCATGTAGCTGTAGTAGCTTTGTTTTGAACAACTAATTATTTTATGCCTTGATATTATCTCCTATCAGAAACTACATTTGAAAGTTATTTAAGCTACTTTGGGTTTGTGGGAATAAAATATATTTAAAGTTGTTTTGCCTATGACAAGGGAAAATCATGGGTCTTGATTGTTTTCTTGTTTGTTTGTTTTTGTTGTTCTTGTTATTGCTTTTGGAGATAGGGTCTCCTTGTAGCTCCAGCTGGCCTGGAACTTGCTTTGTAGACCAAGCTGGCCTGAATCTCACAGAGTTCCACCTGAATTTTCATCCTGACTGCTGGGTTTAAAGGAATAGGTGTGTACCATGCCTGCAGCTTTAGCTATTTTAAAAAGATTTACTTATTATTATAATAATAATTATTATTAATATTATTATGTGTGTGTGCATGCCATGTACACCTGCATGCAAGTGCCTACAGAGGTCAGAAGGTGTTGGATCTTCTGGAGCTGGAGTTACAGGAGGTTGTGAGCTGCCTTACCTGGGTACTAGCAACTGAATTTGAGTCTTCTGGAAGAGCAGGAAGCACTTTTAATCACTGTGCTATCTGTCCAGCCACAGGTTCTAAGTTTTGTGAGAAACCCCGTAAACTTGTCTTGGAGTTTGTTTTTGTTTAATTTTGTTCATTTGCTTGTTACATATTTTTGAAATTTAAAAATAACAGAATTTGAGGCTGGAGAGATAGCTCAGTTAAGAGCACTGGCTCTTAAAAGGACCTTGCCACTAACACATAGTGGCAAACAACTGTCTGTAGCTCAACTTCCAGGAGATCCAGTGCCCTCCTCTGACCTCTGTGACCCTTGTACAACATGGGTGCACTTACATATATCCAGGCAATACACCCAGATACAGAAAATATGTTTTAAACAGAAATTGTTATAAATATCCAGGTTAACTGTTTTCAAAAATACTTATTTTTATGAATATGTAACTGTATGTGGGTTTGTGCATGGGAGCAGCTGCCTGCAGAGGCTGGAAGAGGGTAATGTGTCCCCTGGAGCTGGGGTTAAAGGAGGTTCTGAGCTGCTTGACCTGGATGCTGAGAACTGAACGTGGGTGCTCTAGAAGGCAGCAAGCCCTCATGACCACTGATCCATCCCTCAAGTCCCTCAACAGTCTTTATTGTTAGCATCATTGCAATCTATACCTTTTTAAAGTATAGTTTCATTTTAACTGGCATATGGAAGTTGTACATATTTATAGTGTAAAGTATTAATATATATAATATATAATGATCACATCAGTGTAATAAGTTTCATTGCATATCTTGGCTGTTGTGAATAGTGCTTCAATAAACATAGAATTGTAGGTGTGTCTAATATGCTCATTTCAATTATTTTGGAGATTACTTATCTATCAATCATCTATCTATCTATCTATCTATCATCTATCTATCTATCTATCTATCTATCTATCTATCTATCTATCCATCACCCTTGTAGTAGGACTACTGGTTCTTATTGCAATTGTGTGTCTGGTGTTTTGGAACTCTATATTCTCTCCCATAGCACCGGCTCTGATTCACATTCCCATTAACAGTGTAGGACTTTTTTCTTTCCTCATTTCAAAAGAATTAGCTAATTTTTGTGTTTTTCAATGACAGCCATTCTAACTGGAGTATCTAATCGTGGTTTAATTCACAGTTCCTTAATGATTAGTTATATTGAACATTTTACTGTATATGGTTTTTGTTCATCTTTCTTTAGAGAAATATCTGTTCAGGTCATTTTCTCATTTTAGGTTGGATTAATTGTTGCTGTTGTTTGTTTGCTGTGATTTTGAATTCTAGAAATTGATCTCTTATCAAAAGGACAGTTTTTAAATGTTTTTTACAATTTATCAGCTTGTCTTTATTTTGTTGATGTGTGTGTATGTGTGTGTGTGTGTGTGTGCATGCTAAATTTATTTCTAAGCATTTTTTAGCTACTATGAATGGGATTGCTTTCTTGATTCGTTTCTCAGAAACTTTATTGTTAGACTGGGAAGATGGCTCAGTAGTTAGAGTGTTTCATAAGCTATAGAATTGCAGTCAGAGTGGGCCTGGGCTTGCCTCTAAGTCCAGCCTTAGAAGGCAGAAACAGGGATACCCGGAGCAAGCTTGTGAGCTGGAGTAGTGGTACCAGCAAGCTCTGGATTTGACTGACATTGCTTCAGAGAAGGTGGAAGAGCAATTGTGTTGATTTCCAATGTCAACTTGGGCCTTCACACACACATGAGCCCCATTCCATGTGAACCTTCACACATACATGAGCCCCACCCCATGTGAACATTCACACACACATGATCCCCACCCATGTGAACATTCATACACACATGCATACCACACACATACATGACAAGAAGAGTAGCAAAGAAATTTTATTAGTGTATATTAAAACTACTGGTTTGTTTATTTATGTTAATTTTGTGTCCTGAATGCTGAGAATTGACTTATTAATTCCAACAGTTCTTTTTCTGTAGTAATCAGGTTTTTCTCTGTGTAAAATCATCATCTTCAAAGAGATTTGACTTCTTGTTCCATGTGCATGTCCTTTATTTAGTCTTTTTCCTCAATTTTCTGGATAAAACATTCAATATAGTAGAATGAGGTGAAAGTGGACACCTTGTTTTTTAATTTAGAGGAAATGATTTTGGCTTTTCCCTGTTTAGTATGATGTAGGCTGTATGTCACTTATAACCATCTCAATTCACATTCCTTCTCTACCTACTAATAAGGGCAAACTATGAAAGGATATTGAATTTTGCTGAATGATTTTCTGCATCTTGGGAGATGATCACACAGCTTTCAGCCTTCATTGTGCTGATGTCATGTATTGCCTTTATTGATTTATAGATGTTGAATGCCACTTGTATTTCTGAGATAAATTCCACTTAGTCACAGTGTATTTTTTCTATGTACCGTTGGACTCAGTTTGATAGTATTTTGTTCAGAATATTAGCATGCAGAATATTGGCCTATAGTTTATTTTATTGTGTTGTTTTCTAAGTTTGGCATCAGGGTAATGCTGGCTTTGTTGAATGAATTTAGAGGGGTTCCTTCTCTTTCAGTACTTTGGAATAGGTTGAGAGCAATTAAAACTAATTCTGAAATAAAATTTGGCAGTGAAGTGAGCTGTAAGGTACTGGGCTTTTCTTTGTTGAGAAGTTTGATTTTGTTTCTTGTTCACTCTTGTTACTTGTTATTGATCTGTTCTGGTTTTCCACGTCTTTGTGGTTCAATTTTGGTAGGATATACATTTTTTCTCCAGAATTTATCTTTTTCTATTTCTTGTAGGTTTCTCAATTTATTTGTACATAGTCTCTTACAATTCATTGTGTTTCTATGGTATGAGTTGTAACCTTTCCTTTGTCATCTCTGGTTTTCTTTATTGGAATCCTCTCTTTTTTCCTGGTTACAATGTACTGAAGTTTGTCATCTTAGTTCACCTGAAAAAACCTTCTTTATTTCATTAATCATTTTTAGATTTTTTTTATCTCTGCTTCATTTCTGCTCTGGTCTTTGTAATGGCTTTCTTTGTACTAATTTTGGTTTTGGTTTGCTTTTATAGTTCTTGTTCCTTGAAGTTGGGATCTGTGCTGGATAGCTTTAGTGTCAACTTGACACACCCGGGTTGAGGGAGTCTCAGTTGGGGAGTTGGCTCCATTGGACTGGCCTGTGGCCATGTCTGTGGAGTATTGTCTTGATTGTTGGGCAATGTGGGAGGGCCCAGCCCACTATGGGTGGTGCCACCTCTGGGCAAGTTGTTGTGTATGGTATAAGAGGGCAGGCTGGGCATGGGCCAGGGGAGCAAGCCAGTAAGCAGCATTCCTCCATGGCCTGTGCTTCAGCTCCTGCCTCCAGGTTCCTGCCCTGAGTTCCTGCCTTGGGCTCCCTAAGTGATGAACTGTGACCCAGGAGATGTGAGCTGAATAAACCCTTTCCTCCCCAAGTTGGTGTTGGTCAGAGTGTTTTGTCACAGTAATGGAAGACAAACTAG
>VZQC01007186.1:0-39903 GCA_009823505.1 Rhizomys pruinosus | reverse complement strand
GACAGGGCCTCCCTGTAGACCCAGCTGTCCAGGAACTCACTCTGTAGACCAGGCTGGCCTTAAACTCACAAAGATCCTCCTGCCTCTGCCTCCCAAGTGCTAGGATTAAAGGCATGCACCACCACACCTGGCCAGAGAATTGTCTTTATAAAGTTTGGTGCACCAGAGTTTGGTGCATATATATTCATAATTGTGAAATCTTGGTGAATTGCTCCTTTGATAAACATGTAATGGCCTTCTTTGTCTCTTTTGATTGTTTTTACTTTGAAGTCTATTTTGTCTGATTTTAAAATAGCAGCACCTGCTTTCTTTATGGTACCATTTGCATGGAATATTTTTTCCATCCTTTCAGTTTAAGGTGTTGCCTATCCTTGAAGGTAAGATGCATTTCTTGTAGACAGCATATAGATAGGTTCTGTTTCCTAATCCAGTCTCCCAATCTATGTCTTTTGATTGGGAAGTTTAGTCCATTAATATTTAAGGTTATTACTGGTAGGTTTGTGTTGCATCCTTTCACCTTATTATCCATTTGCATTTTTGGTTTAGGTTTCTACCTCTGCAGTTATGCTTTTATTGATTTCTCTTTCTAGGTGCCTGGGGATGGTTGCTCCTTTCTTCTGTCTTTTGAATTGCTTCAAGTATTCTCTGAAGGGTTAGCTTTCTGGACATGTATTCTTTCATCTTGTTTATGTCATGGAAGGTTTTTCTCTCTCCTTCAACTATAATCGACTTTTTTGCTGGGTATAGTAACGTGGGTTGGCATCTGTAGTCCTTTAACACTGGGAATGCTTTGCTCCATGTTCTTCTTGCTTTTATAGTTTGCACTGAGAAGTCAGTTATAATTCTAATAGGTGTCCCCTTATAAATAACTTGTTTTTCTCTTTTGTTTTGGGTGTCTAGCATTTTAACTATGATATGGCGTGGAGAGTTTCTTTTCTGATCTTGTCTCTTTGGAGTTCTATGTGCTTCTTGTATTTGTATTGGTTTGTCTTTTTTTAGTTTGGGGAAATTTTCATCTATTATTCTGTTGAAGATCTGATCAATACCATTCTCTTGGGATTCTTCTCCTTCCTCTATTCCTATGATGTGGAGGTTTGATTTTTTTCATAGTGTCCTACAGCTCCTGGTTGTTCCACTTTTGTGCATTTAAAAATTTTTCATAATCTTTACTTGAGGCTTTTAATTGTTCTGTGTTATCTTCCAGGTCTGATATTCTTTATTCTGCTTTCTCCATTCTACTTCGGAGGCTTTTCCATTCCTTTCCTCTTGATTAGATTAGTGTTTGATTTCCTTTTTCATTTCCTCTTCTGATTGCTTTAGTATTTCTACTTCCTTTTGGAGCTTCTCAATCTCTTCCTGTAGGTCTTTGCTTCGCTGGTTGGTTTTCTTTTCTTTTTTCTTTTTTTTTAAATTTTATTTATTCTTGTATGTGTATGAATGTACTGCCTGCATGTAGGTCTGTACACCCATGTCGTGCAATGCCGCGGAGGTCAAAAGAGGGTGTCGGATTCCCTTGGAACTGTAGTTAAAGACGGTTCTCAGCCGCCATGTGGGTGCTGGGGATCAAACCTGGGTCCTCTGTAAGAGCAGTCAGTGGTCTTAACTGCTAGGCCATCTCTCCAGCCCCTCTTTCTCTTTTTCAACATGGGATCTTTTCAGTATTTCCACCTCCTTCTGGAGTTTGTCATTCTCTCTCTCTAGGTCCTTCTTGAGTTTTTCATGTCTTTTCTTAATTCTCTGACTTGCTGTTTATAGTCTTGAACTTCTTTAAGTATGTTCACAATTGTACTTCTAATATCTGTGTCCTGGGTCATCCCTAGGAGGATCCCTGTAGAAATCTTCCACAGGGTTGATAGAGATTGGTGTGGAATTATCCTGCACCTTTCCCATGTTGTCTCTTCTTCATGTCCCTGGCATGTGGGTTTCTCTTTGCCTGTATTCCAATGTGAATACCAAATTCCTCATCACTCTGTTGAAGGCTTGCTTTGCTTGCCTCCTTCAGATGCGTTCGTTGTTTGTTTGATTGATTTGTCTTTCTCCTTTTCTCCTTGCTTATGGAGTGTTGACTTGTTTAAGCTTTAGGCTTTCTATTGGAAGTCTCATTCACTCTCTTCCCTTTCTGTTCTGAAAGTTCTCCAAAGAATCCACTTGGACTCTCCTGTGCTTCAGGTGGTCTTGGGAGATCCCCAATCTCAATGTTATTTTTGATAATGAAGACGTTCTCTTGTCATTTTGATATTTTCCCTCTGGTTGTTTTTGCATGTTTTCTTCCTCCTATCTGCCATCTGTTTTCTGTATTCATAGGGTTTGTTTCTCTTCTCTTTCACTCTGTTATCAAGTTTTCTACTCTCTGTGTTTTCAGGAACAATGACCATCCTTTCACATCTAGTATAAGACAACCTTGAATGCTTCTTGTAAGGTCAGTCTGGCAGCAATGAATCTCCTTAGTGTTTGCTTGTTTTGAAAAGACTTTATATTTCTCCCTTATTTCTGAAATTAGCTTTGCTGGGCATACATAGCATGCTGGGTTGGAGATATTTTTTGATCAAGACTGTGAATGTATCATGTAATTCTCTGCTGGCTTATAAAGTTTCTGTGGAGAAGGATTCTCTCACTCTTTTTTTGTTGTTGTTGCTGTTTTTAGAATTCTTTGTCCTCTCCTTTTAAAACATGCATGCACTTGTGTGTGTGTGTGTGTGTGTGTGTGCGTGTGTGTGTGAGTGTGTGTGTGTGTGTGTGTAGGCAAGAGGACAACATCAAGCGTCATCCTATGAAATGCTGTTCACGTGTTTTGAACTGAGGTGGCATTGGCTTGGCACTCACAATTATGGCAGTGAGCACGATTGGCCTGAGAGACGCAGGAATCCTCTTGTCTCCACCCCAAACCCCAGGGCTGGCATAGCTTTTTATGTGGGTGCTAGAGGTCAAACTCTAATTCTTATGTTTATACAGTAAGCACTGCACAGAGCAAGCCATCTCAACAGATCCTGCCTTGAACTTTTGACAGTCTGTCTAGAACCTGTCATTTTTGGTCAAAGCCTCTAGGCCTCTTTTGAGATTCCTGACTGAGGTATCCATGTCTTTTGTAAGTTTAAGAAACTTTTCAGGGGCTAGAGAGATGGCTCAGCATTTGGGGACACCAACTTCCCTTGCCAAGGACTCTGGTTCGATTCCCAGCACCCACATGGCGGCTAAGAACTGCCTTTGAGTTCAGTTCCAGGGGAATCTGAAGCCCTCTTCTGACCTCCGCAGCATTGCATGACACTGGTGCACCAACCTACATGCAGACAGTACACTCAATACACATTAAAAAATAATAAATAAAAAAAAATTAAAAAAACTTTTCAGTAGTTACTTTGCTGACCATTTCCTCTATGCCCCTTCTTTCCTCTTCAGTAATGCTCATAAGGCAAAGATTTGCTTACTAAGGGGTATCCCATAAGTCTCAAAGGCTCTTTACTTTTTACAAAAAGGTATATTTATTATTGTTTTACATGCATAGGTGTTTTGCCTGTACATATGGATATGTACCTGTGTATGTGTAAGCCTGGTACTTGTGGGGGCCAGAAGAGGGTATCAGATCCCCTGGAACTGGAGTTATATGTATTTGTAAGCCATGATATGGGTATTGGGAACAGAACCTGGATTCTTTCCAAGAGCAATAAGTGTTCTTAATTACTGAGCCATCCCTCTAGCCCCTATGTTTCTCCTTTATAATTTTCATTTCTGTTGTTTTTAAAAGATGTACCTGGATTATGTCAAAAGATCTGTCCTCAGACTCAGAAATATTTTTTTCTGCTTGGTCAGTTCTTGTATTGAGGAGCACAAGTATATTTTTAATTTCATTTATTGAATCTTTAGCTCCAAGATGTTTGATTGATTCTTTTAAAATATTTTTTATTTTAAATGTAATATCTGACAGATACTGAATCTTTCTCTGTGTATAGCAAAATGTTGTAAAGCAGAGTGCTTTAATGCAGCTCATTAACAAGTACATTACCTTGTATAGTAACCTATTTGAGTTTTAATTAGCATAAAATGCATAGACTTCATTATGGCATGTTCATCCCTGGTTGATTCTTGAACTCAGAAAGATCCGCCTGCCTCTGCCTCCCAAGTGCTAGGATTAAAGGCATGCACCACCACACCTGACATTTCTTTTTTTTTAATTTATTTTTTGAATTTTATTTATTTTCATATGTGCATGAATGTACTGTCTGCATGCAGGTTTGTGCACCCGTGTCATGCAATGCCACGGAGGTCAGAAGAGGGTGTCGGATTCCCCTGGAACTGGAGTTAAAGACGGTTTTCAGCCACCACGTGGGTGCTAGGGATGGAACCTGGGTCCTCTGTAAGAGGCATTTCTTTTTTTGTTTGTATTACTTATTTTTTTTTCATTTTTTAAAAAATATGTAATAATTTATGAGTACAAGCATCCTTCATGTAAAACCGATGTGCAAGCAGTTGTCCCCAAACCCACACAGCCCAAGGGTCCCACCATCCAGCTGGGGGGGCTTGTATGTTCAATCAACTTGATCAAATAAGTGTCCAGACTATACTGATGTAGTTTCACCATTTACCCTAATCTCAGCCCTTACATTCTACCACGCCCCCTCTTCCACAGATTGTTCCCTAGGCTTAGAAAAGGGGCACAGGTGGACAAGAAGCAAATCAGTCTACTTTCTCTGGAGGTGTCGTTTTGGTCTCTGGTCAGTTCTGGCTGTTTCCTTTCATGGGCTGACAGTTTGTCCAGGAATAACCTTTCAATCCTACTAATGAAGCACAAGCAATTAAATATATAGGTATTTAAACAGTACTAATTGTTATGGTAGGTTACTTTTGTATGGACACATATGATTGGATGGTATGTTAATCCATGAATTATTTTTTTTCTGTAAAATATGACAGGGTCTTACTGTGGCTTATAACATCTCCTAACCACTAGAGGATGTAAGCTTGTGGCATCAGCCGTGGGTTATTCCTCCAAGGAGAGAGCTAATAGCCAATTAGATTTGGGATATACAGGCATATGGCTGCCACTGCTACACAGTACTTCCAGGCAGGTGAGGTGTAGCTGGTGCTGACAGAGGAGTCTTGCTTGACTCAAGGAGACCTATATTTGCTTTATTGGTTTAGTGGCCTTTGGTAACACTCTCTGGTATTCCAGAGACCAACTGTACACTTTTGTGGTCTCAATACATCTTTCCCATGCTTACATCAGGTCTTCAACAGCAGGGCCTTATTGCCTCTCTTCTTGCAGGTATCCCAGTTTACAGGCAAGAAGCCTTTCCCTTTTTGGGGGGCTTGGATCCCCTGGCCAACATCTCCTTGGTAGAATAATCCATTGCTGATATCAGAGCTCTCCTGTATTGATATATTTTGCTTAAGTGCATAGCTTAAGGAGAATTTAGTATTATATTTGGTTCTGGATAGAGAATAATCCTTTTCACAGTTCCTATGTCTATTAGTCAATTAAAGAAGACAGTTTTACTAGTTTTATAAGAGATTACCTCTATAACAGTTGGCTCCAATTTACAGTTAGAGAACGACCTCATCATCATCATATTTCTCCTTGTTCTATGGAGGGGAGGTAAGAAAGTCTCTTGTATTAAAACTTTGCGGCACCTAGAAGGTAAGTTTCATTAGGACTCATTATAAATAGTTGTTACAAGTAGGATCCACAGAGGGGTGATGTCTGTAGCAGTCTGATGCTTTTCTTCCTTTCAATGTTCAGACTGGCCAACCTTTCTGCTGGCACTTCCTGGTACATCCTATACAACGCAAAGCTGTATCTTTTCTTTCTCAGCAGTTAAGTTGGTGACCTTTTGACCTGTGGGAGCATACAAATCTTTTCCTGTAGCTTTAAGATTTGAATTGCAAAGATTTTGACAAAAAGGTTTCATATATATATCTGTATCCCCCTTTTTATTTTAGGTTTTTGTGTTTTGACCCATGAGTCTCAAAAAGGCAGTTGTATTACACATATCTATAGGCTGGAATCAAGGTGCAGAGTTCATCAAATTCACCCAAGCTGTTTTAGGTGACTGTTTGTAGTTAACTTGGGAAGCAAACTTAATTTTTTTAAGTTAAATCATCCTACAGGTAAAAGAGAATGCTACAAGATGATACTGTACAACAGAAAAATTATAGAGAACACCCTGTACAAAAGTCAATTCCAGATGGATCAAAGACCTCAACATGAATCTCAAAACTCTGGAAGTGATAGAAGAGAAACTTGGCAGCAGACTGCAAGACATAGACGTAGGGAAAGATTTCCTAAATCAGACAGCAGCTGCACAAGGAATAAGATCAACAATTGACAAATGGGACCTCATTAAACTCAAAAGCTTCCGTACATCAAAAGAAACAATCAAGGAAGTGAAGAGAAAACCCACGGAGTGGGAGGAAACCTTCACTGCAGATACATCTGACAAAGCATTAATTTCCAGAGCATACAAGCTACTCAAAAAACAAAGAAGAAAGAAAACAAATGAATCACTCTAAAGATGGAGCAAAGAACTGAATAGATACTTCACAGAGGAGGAATTAGAGACGGCTAAGAAACATCTTAAAAACTGTTCAACATCACTAATAGGGAAATGCAAATTAAGACCACTCTAAGATATCTTCTCACTCTGATGAGACTGGCCAGGATGACAAAAACAAATGATATCAAGTGCTGGAGAGGTTGTGGGGAAAGGGGAACACTCATCCATTTCTGGTGGGAATGTAAAATTGTACAGCCACTATGGAAAGCAGTGTGGAGAACCCTTGGAAGACTCAAAATGAGCTTGCCATTTGACCCAGCCATACCACTCCTGGGTATATACCCACAAGACTTATCTTACTGCAGAAATACATGCACGGCTATATTTATTGCAGCTCTGTTCACAATAGCAAAAAGCCGGAACCAACCAAAATGCCCCTCAACTGACGAATGGATAGAGAAAATGTGGTACATGTACACAATGGAGTTCTATGCAGCGGTAAAGAAAGACAACATCAGGAGCTTTGCAGGTAAATGGATGGAGCTAGAAGACATTAACTATTAAGTGAAGTAACACAGTCCCAAAAAACAAACGACGAATGGTATCCCTCATATGTGGATGCTAGTGCCAATAACCCAGTTATAAATATTTCTTGTGGAGAGGGATGCATATTAAAAGAAGAACAACAGAAAGACTGTATCAGAAAACTGACTGAACTGGTGAATCGGGAAGGGTGGGAGGGGAGGGAGAGGGACATGGGTATATATTCGATTAATGTATATTTAATTGGCGTGAGTTCAACAAGTATCCAGTTTTGCCCAGACTCTGTCTCCAGGTTACATGGTGATTTAGGACTTAGTAAAAGTAAATATGTGTATATTAAACAACATTGGTTTAAAGGTTCTGATAAAAATGGTAATGCACCTGAGTTAATTGGAAATATAAATTGCTGTTGTCCACATTTGTTTTACTTAAAAGCTGTATAACAATAACTTTGGGATTGGAGC
This sequence comes from Rhizomys pruinosus, assembly GCA_009823505.1. Taxonomy (NCBI): domain Eukaryota; kingdom Metazoa; phylum Chordata; class Mammalia; order Rodentia; family Spalacidae; genus Rhizomys; species Rhizomys pruinosus. The sequence continues at coordinate 32,408 of VZQC01007186.1, read as the reverse complement.
AAGAGGCATTTCTTAATGCACTTTAACTCTTTGCTGAATGTCACATTCCTATCATCAATTGCCTTCCTAATTTTGTTGAATTGTTTTGATTTAGTTTTGAGTTAGTTTTCAGGCAATTTTTCCACGTCTGTTGCTAGTGAGTTACTGCATTCCTTTGAGGCGCCATGCACGTTGCTTTCTTTCACACTTCTTATGTTTCTTGTTGATATTTGTGCATCTGGCAGTCACTTCTACTTCTACAGGGTAGCTTTTGTGGTAAAAGTTTTTGTCCTGGTAATGTGTTCCAGGGTGTTGGTTGGACAAGCTGGCTTGGCTTTGGTTTCAGTTGGACACTTTAACAGAGTGTCCTTGCAGCTTCTTCCGCTTTTATCAATATTGGTGATGTGTGCAGGTGTCTCAGTACCCTAGCCTGTAGGAGTTGTGGAATTGTATTACCAGCTGGGATGTACCTCTCTCTCAGCTGAGGTGAGTTTACTGGCCACTCTGAGTTCACTGTCTAGTAGAGAGTGTGGAATGTCATCAGTTTCTTCAGATCTTGTAGGGATGTTGTCACTTTGGCAGGTCTAAGTGTGGTGCCTCTTGCCTCATTTTGAGTCAGGGTGCTGTCAGTATCCAATGTCTTCACAGAGATACTGGGAGGGCTCAATGGGTACATCCATAAGTGTTCAAAGACTTCAGGGTTATTCTAAAGAACCTTTGGGGTCCTAGATGTTCAAAATTTTATTCCTAACTTTTGCCCAAGGATGAGTGAGTGTGGGTATCTGGCTGCCTTGTTGATCTAGAAGTAGGTCCACAAATGAATTCTTGTAATGGTTGCTTCAACTAGAGACTATAAGTGTAAGTTGTTTGATGTTACATTTTGATTACCTAAAGAGACTGAAAATCTGAATTTTATAAGATGGAAGGGTAAAAATAATTAACTGTTTATTCTTCAATGGTTATGAAAGCAAACTGATTCTGAGAAGACTGAATAGACATTGAATCTGCAGCCTGACAGATTTGTGTTCAGGACACTTAGCATTTGTTATTTTAAACCTGGATAGTACCTTGACTTTGTTATTAAAATAAAACATGCATATTTTTTAAAAGAGTAGAATAAAAATCCCTATTGGCAAGACTAAAATCTCTACAGAAGAGGACTTATTTTATATGCCAAATCATTTGTTTATACCAAGCTTTCTCTGCTATATATCCTTAGAAGTTCAATTGTGTTAAAAGAAGAAGAAACCTTCATTAGAACTGATACTGTGGAAAACCAATAATATAAAAGCTATAATTCATAAGTTTATGTTTATTTCACATATTAGTGCTTGTAAAAGAACACAAAGTTAAATGTCTAAAGCTATGCTGAGAAAACCCAATTATTCTTATACATACTTATAATTTCTTCATGCCTACTAGTAGGCCATTTCAAGCAATATTTTTATACATTTTATGTAAGACAGTGTCTCATCATATAGCCCTGGATGGTCTGGAACTTACAAAATTGACCAAGCTGGCTTTGAACTCACAGAGATCTATCTGCTTCTGTCTCCCTAGTTCTGGGATTAAAGGCATGCAACACCACATCTGGCCCAATATTTTAAAGCTTTTATGCAGCAATTAGAATTTCATAAGTTTAATGATAGATAACTAAAATTTCCTCATGTTCTCCAGAATAAGCAGCACAGTTTATTCTTCTTCTTTGGAGGGATATTTTAGCTAAAAATAAGGATTTTTAAAATTAAAGCAAGTAGTATATTTGCACTAATCTTTTCAGGTTGTATTCATCTCGGTTTGAGGAATTTTATGCCAGCATACTTGTCCATGTGTACCTCGGGGGGCAGACCCAAACTAGACTGCCTATCTATGAGTCCTGGTGGCATCCATGGTTGGCCAAATATAACCATCACCCAGTAGCTGCCAAGACTTGGCTGAATTCCTCCACAAAAGTAGGAATCTGAGAAGGCTAAAGATTTCAGAAAATAAACTAGAGGACATTGGTGTAAAGCTGTCATGTGAAGCTGTGAAATCTTCCAGATGCCACACAGAGAATCCTGGACTGGAGGTGTGTGAGCTGACTGAAGCCTACTGTGAGGACTTAGCTTCTTCTTTTACCCACAGTGAAACCCTGAGGGGAATCAGCCTGTTTGAAGAACTCCCTGGTCCACAGTGGGATCGCTGTGCCGAGCGAAGCCCAGAAACAGCCAAAGTGTAACCCTCACCAAAGGACAGCAAACCACTGACTCTGAATGAAGGAAACCAAGCATTTTCTACCACTGGGAAAAAGAGAAATCACTACTTGACATTCCTAAGCAGGGTGTAAGAGAAACAGAAACTAAGAGTCAAAGTCCCATTCCAAGAAAACTTGGTGTATTCTGACTCCAAGGCATGCACAAAGGAAAGGAAGTGGGCCCCTGACACTCTAATGAGATACGATTTGTCTGGCACCCAGCTCAGATGTGTTATATAAGATGGATGGGGGTTTTCATTTGGAGATGGAAGACACAAAGTCAGGGGTGAGGGGTGGTAGCGTGAGGGTACAGATGGAGAAGGAGATCTAAATATGCTTAAAACTCATTGTATGAAATTTTTGAATCAACAAGATTTCTCTTAAAGTTAAAAAATAAAACAGAATGGCCTAGATGTTAAAAATCAGCAAAGAGTATGTGTCACTTCAGCTGCAGGTCTGCGGCCACATCGGCTTTGCATCCTCATCCTTACGTCCCTTTCTAGTATCTAGTATTTCTATCTAAACCAATATTTGAATGCTATCGTTAATTAGATACTATATTTGAAAATTTTTTTCTCTTATTTAGTTTTCAATAGAGATTTCCTTAGCTATAAGAATATACTCATTAAAATAGCATAAGTAATGAAGCAATTTATTTCCTAGAAGTCCATAAGCAGAGGAGCCCAAAGACAGTATGGCCAGTTTTTCTGCCTTCTCTTCGCTGCCGCTCTGAGGTTCCCATGGCTTCCTGCGTTTGCTGGTGGCATCCCACATGATACATCCAGGAATGCAGAGGGACTTGTCCTCAGCTGTGGTCCTCTCAAGGGCGGGAAACCTTTGTCCTTACCTTTCGTTTGTCCATGCACTTACCATGCACTTACTGGATGGCCGATCAGGAAACTTGTGACTGGATATTTAGGAATGGGCTGGCCCCAGTGCAGACTCGTAGTTGAGGCTGAAGATGGGCCTCACTTTCCCTGAAGTCGAAATCCATATAAGCGAAGGGGCCTGGGATAAACCAGCAGTAGAGTGGGTAGGAGAAGCAGGTGGGCAGAACCTGCTTCAGTTTCTTTTCTTACATTTACCCTTAAGATAATCATTTAAAGCCTAGCATATGGGACACTACATTTAACATCTAACAGATTATTTGATTTTGTTAATTAATTTTTCTCTTTGACACTTTCTTGCATATCCATCGCATATGTGGCCCCTCCCACTTCCACCGTCTCCCATTTCCCTACCACCCCTGCCACTCCACTTCCCTACCACCCCTGCCACTCCACTTCCCTACAAGTCTTTCTCCTGCTCACATCTATTCGTTGTGTTTTGTGACTCATTGAGTTATCTGAGGCCAAATATGTGACCCTGGGAGCTTCAGGACAGTTGGAGTCTGGTGGGCTCAGGAATGAGTACAAACTTGAAGATAGTGGTTAGACTTCATTTCGATCATATGATTTGAAAACTTCTATTATAAACTATATTCTCTTTTAAAATAGTGGAAAATGGATGCAGGGGAGAGAGTACTAGAGAGGGCTGCTTCCCTCCCTCCTGTTCCAGCTTTCAGCACTACACATCCCGAGTCCAATAGTAACTTTTTGTATCAACTATTTTTTAAACCCCAAGTATGCCTTCTATTTGGAAAACAGAGCTTCCAAATAAGTCACATCATCTCTCTGAGCAGATTCCCTTCCTAATCCTTCCCGTGAGAAATTCTAGAGCTGCAGCTTTGAGAACCTGCCATGTTTTACTCCTCTCTCACTTTGGGAAATAGTAAGAGATGCCACTTTATCTCATTTTTTAAACTATTCTTCAGTTCAGTGGATTTCAACCTTATTTCTGAATGTTTACTTTATTCTGGCTGTTAGCTCCTAGCCAGGTAGCCAGATTGGGTGATACCTTGCAGTCATGGGGGTGTCCACTACAAAACAGGAAAGAAACTCCTGGGGGCAGGCTGCATACCCGCAAGAAGTCCAAGGAGCAGATTCCTGAGGCCAGAAATAGGTCCCCCACAAATCACACAGAAAATAAAGATTTTATTCATTTTTGAGGCAGAGTCTTACTATGAACCCCAAGCTGTCCTAAATTCACCCCCTGATTGCTGGGGTTGTAGATGTGTGCTGCAATACTTAGCTAAAGTTTGTGTTTACACACAGGGCTAGGGTTGGGTAGAGGGCTGGTAAGGAGACAATTTCAGGAACTGGACAGATGGGACTGGGCGCTTGGGTGGGTCTGATTAGGAAAGACAACACTGGGAAATGGGACAGAGTGTGTTCTCCACAGGCTGAGACCTCATACTGCCACCCCAGGTGCTTGTGGCCAATCTCTTTCTTCCACGTTAATCCACGGGTGGCTATCTGCAATCTTGCTACTTAGCGGAGGAGCACTAGACGTCCCCTGACATCCTAAGAGATAAGAGCTTTTCTTTAGGTCAGATTTGCCATGGCTATTTGCCAGGCCCCAGGAATACTTCGCTGTTGATAACCCTGTCAGCTGGCTTTGGAGACAGTACTGCAACGTGGCCTTTCCGGCTGGAAAGCACCCTTTCTTGGAAGAAAATAGAGAACACCTTTCTGCTAGTTTATACACTTCATCTTGAATCCATAGACTTGTTTCTGTTATTAAGCACAAGTGGCCTGTTTTTCTGACTGCTGCCCCCAAATAGATTTTGACATCATAGGAACCAGTGCCTGGGAGAAGTGGCTGAAACATGACTATGATGAAAACTAAGAGTGGGTTAATGGCCAGTCAGTGGAGGCTTTGGGGAAAGACTCAAATGCAAAGAATTTGTTAGAATTCACCCAGGGTAAAAGTAGATTTTCACAGCCCAGTATCTCCTATTTCATGAAGGACCTGTTTTGTCTCACTTTCTAGAAAATCAAATAAAATTGTGTGTATGGACATCAGTATTTGGGAGGTAGAGGAGGCTGAATGGTCGGAGTGGTGCATGTCTCCCCTCTGCAGGCTGAAATCCTTGTGTTAGAAATGCTTGATAAGCCAGGCGTGGTGGTGGAAGCCTTTAATCCTAGCACTTGGGAGGCAGAGGCAGGCAGATATCTGTGAGTTCAAGGCCAGCCTGGTTTACAGAGTGAATTCCAGGACAGCCAGAGCTACAGGGAGAATTTGTCTCAAAAAGACCGGAAAAAAAATAAAAGAAATGCTTGATAAATGTGACAACTGGGAAGTCTGGGTGTGCTCTACCAATGACAAAAATTACAAAGCACTTTCAATTAGAAAAACTGGATAGACCAAAATAATAGGAATGGCAAATAGCTACCTAACATATTTTTTTGTCTTTTTGAGACAGGGTCTCCCTTTAGTCCCAGCTGTCCTGGAACTCACTCTGTAGACCAGGAGGGCCTTGAACTCACAGAGGTTCACCTGCCTCTGCCTCCCAAGTGCTGGGATTAAAGGCATGTGCCACTCTGCCCAGCATCTGAGATACTTTTAAATGCAAAAGCTTAGGGTAGTTTTAATGTTTTCTTTAAAATTTCTTTAAAATGAAACAATTTTCAACAGTTTTAGAAAATAGATAAGGGATAATTTTCACTAGTGAGTTAGCTTGTTTTGTTCCCATAATCGCCCATGAAGTGGCCAAATTAGACAGGAGCTTTGAAAGGAAAAAACCCCTAACTTTAGTTTTATTATTTTACATATATGTTTCTATAATAAAAAAGATGAGAGTTTGATTAGGAAAGATGAATGTCTAGATTTCTTTAGAAATGCAAATATATTGAATATTATTTTGTTTTAGAGGCTAAAAGACCGCGTTTCTAGGAAATGGCTGCTTTGTTACTGTGAAGAAGCTACACTGTTCGAACATGACTCTTGGATTTTTACTGTGCCACCTCTGTGTGTCTGTGTGTGCACTTTGTGTGTGTGTGTGTGTCTGTGTATGTGTGTGTGTGTATGTGTGTATGTGTGTATGTGTGTGTATGCATGTGTATATGTGTATGCATGTGTGTGTGTATATGCATGTATGTATGTGTGTATGAGTGTGTATGTGTGTGTATGCATGTGTGTATGTGTGTGTATGTGTGTCTATATGTGTGTATGTGTGTGTATGTGTATGTGTGTATGCGTGTCTGTGTGTGTGCATGTGTGTGAATGTGTGTATGTGTGTATAGTAGTGAATTTCCTTCCTCCCTCCAAACAGCAATCTAATGGAAATATATTGTTGTGCTGTTATTAAGGTCTGTGTGAATATTTGCCCAAGATTTAAGCTTGCCTTCCTGGAAACTGCTGTACATATTCTGAAAATGGCAATATTGTGATATTTAATATGTCATTTCCTTTCAGCGTGTTTTTCATTTTAAATTTACATATACTTGAAAAAATGACCTATAATTTGTGTGATTGTGGTAAACAGAGAAAGACCATTGGGATGTGAAGCTTTTCAAATCAAAAGGAAGGTCAGAATGGATGTCATCTCTGTGCATGGCTTACTTAGTTTGAAATATCTGGTTTAAATGTTTTATATGTCTAAGTGGTTTTTAATGATGTCAGTAAAATTGCACCTAATTAATACATTCACACAGTTTATAAAAATGAACCAAGTGCCACAAATTCTCCTGCTGCTGTATTTACTTATAGAAGTGTATACTGCTTAATGTGTGCTTTTATTTGAAAAGCATTTTAGTAAATGATTGCTATTCACACTTTGAGGACAGCTACAATCTTGAACTGCTATTCAGTAGGAAAGATCATCAAAGTGATTAGTTTAAAAGTACTTCTCCATTTATCAGACCATTTAAACTGTTTTTGAAAATTATGGGTAAGATTACTGATAGATTACCTTAGGCTGAGTTCTATTGGAACAAAACTGAGAGGTTCCTAGAACAACTGAATTGTTAGAGGATGCTTCTAGAAGGCTGGTGGAGGAGACAGAATAGAGCAGGAGACAGAGCCTAGGCAGGGAGGCATCTTGGTGGAGACTGACTCTGATGTCAGCTGATCTAGACTGGTAGCAGAGTTAGCCCCCTTGGAGGAAACTAACCTGGCCTCCTTTGTGGTTGGCCTTGGGAACATAGTGGAAAGGGAGCCTTTCACAGTGAGATATTTTCCAGGTGACCCAGGAAAAATTTACAGATAATAGAGGGGTCTCTAGGAGTCACCAGCCAAGACTCACGGCATCTTGGTGATGGGCATCTTACCCAAGAAAGGTGACTAGATATGACATCAACAGCATCGATTATATAGATGAACATCAGTTTAAAAGAGCAGGAACTTACTGGGTATAAGTTGTCACTCTCCTCTCTGGAGGCCTTCCCATATGCATAAGAATCCAGTACGGGTGGAAATTCAAACAGTGTTCAAGCCCCTTTGATTTTAGGAATAGTTTAAAAATATTAATGAAGACATGATCTTTAGTTCTGTTGTTTTATTGTTGCTTGTGGGATGATACTGAAGAATTTCTGTGGCTAACTTCTATTCAAATACATTCATGTTCTGTGAATGCAAATGGTCCTTGAGAGAGGACCTGAGATGTCCTTGACAGCCTAAGGGACTGTAAATGCCAGTACACTCAGACAAGCTCTTCTTCCAGGTTAATTTTCCTACTTGAAATGTTTTATTTGCAGTAGCCTTTGGCTGACTGTGCATGCAGAGCCGGAGTCAGGCAGAACCAAACCACAGTGTGTTCATGAATGAATTCATCTTAATTTCCCCTGCATCACATTATTATGTTATATTAAACTGACTTGGAAGACCGCCTCCCACCCTCCTTTTCTTCCCATTTAGAGCAAGAGGAGATTTTCTTCTTTGAGAAAGAACTTTTTTTCTTCTTATTTACCAGTATATTGAAGTGCATTAATAAAATTAGGTAACCTTGTATTAGGACATTGGGATTCCTCTTAGTTCCACTCATTTGAAGGGTATTTTATTCTGTGTAAAATTGTCAAATATTTTTCAGAAGCAGAAATTCATCTGAAAAAATTTTGAATTGCACAATTAAGTTTAAGGTGTAAAATAATTGATATAGTACCAGTAAGTAATGGAAGTCTCCTTCTTGGATCAAATAAATAGTTGTTACTAATAATACTCCCTTTGATTGCATCTGTATTTGATTATTCTAATTTATTTAACAGGAATAATAACATGCAAATAAACTCAGAATATAAAGAGGCATTAATTCAGTTTCGAGTTCAAACTGATAATGAAAACTTTTTTCTTTGCAGAGGACTTTGTTAATAGTTTATGTAGAGCATGATTCATGCCAGTGTCTAGGAGTTCTGGGAAGGGACTAGACATGTTGGAGCAGAGTGGGCATGTGGCTAGAGCATACCTGGCAGGGATCTTGTTTATAAGTGATTTCTTTGCTGTTAGTTGGTTCAGTGGGTGAAGGCACTCGCCACCAAGACTCACAACCTGAATTGGATCCCCGAATGTACATGGTGGAAAAAGAAAACTGGTGCCGACAAGTTGTCCTCTGACCTTCTCATGTGCTTAGTGGCAGTATGTGTGTCACAGACACAGAGACACAGACACACACACACACACACACAGACACACATACACACATTTATATAATAAAACATTCAATAAAAGTCCAAATAATTAGCCCTCTCAAATATAGCAATATTGTTTATCTTTTTACTATTAGTGTGCAGAATTAACCCACAAAGTATGAAGTTAAGATGATAAAGTAAAATATTATTTAATTTTCCATGAAGCTCAAAAATGAATAAGTGCCTTTCTCAATCTGTCTTTATTTTCCTTTGTGCAAAATGCCCATCTAGCTGTCTATATTTGTTTTTCTCCAATCTAAAATAAGGACTTTGTTAAATAAGAACAATTTCTTTTTAGTCTTTATTCCTAATAACGTATTTTCCAATGTTTGGCTGTTTCATTCACTGGTAATGGTTTAAAATATTGCTGTAGGCAGGACAGAATACATATTTTAAATAACACTGTATCTCGCCACCTCCTTCAATTATGCCTGGAACTGTGGTGAGACCAGACCAAGGATTGAATGAATCCATTGGCTTTAGATTTAGAGACTTCTGGAACAGACATTAAGTTGGCTAGCATTGAGGAAAGAAAGCCTCAGCTGGGCGTATTGGTGCTTTCCCGTGGTGGCAGCTCCCAGGGCTGAGGCTGGAGAATCCCTTGAGAACAGCCTGGGCAACATAGTGCAACGTGTTACCAAAAGAAGCCTCATCTGCAGTTATTATCAGTTGTGTAGAACTTGAACAGTTCCAAATTGGGTAGACTCACTCCATGATTGGTCACCTATGTGTTATGACATTTTTATTACCTCTAGAAACTTGCAACTAAGTGAAGAAGACCACTGGATTTACCAGACTGTTTTAGATCAGTATTCTGGAAATCTCCTTGGCAAAAGAACTCTGTATTTGGACATGTTACAAAGATATTTTCCCTACAAATCTAGGCATGATCTGGTGAGTACATTCCTCTCTTCCTACATACTGGTGAACTGCACTGCTCAGTTGTTCTTAATTTTTAAGCCAGATATATGTCTTTTTGTTTTGTTTTGTTTGAGACAGGGTCTCCCTGTAGCCCCAGCTGTCCTGGAACTCACTATGTAGACCAGGCTGGCCTTGAACTCACAGAGATCTGCCTGCTTCTGGCTCCTGAGTGCTGGAATTAAAGGTGTGCGCCACCATGCCCAGGGATATATGTCTTTAAAACAGTGCTCTAAAATTTCTTTTCTCTCTGTTATATAATATTGCAGTCTGCAGATCTGTGCAGGCTGTTTTTGAAGTGTGTAAAGTTCAGAAGAAGGTGGAGGCCTGTCTGTGCATACCTGCCTGGAGACTTTCAAGGTGGTTTCCCACCTGGCATTTGACCCCCATGTGTTGGCCCATCACCTGTCCACCTATAGATGTTCAGGCACATCTGGATCATGTCTCAAAGTGGAGTGCTTGCCTTATACCCATAGAGCCTGCCACACATCACTCATTCTAAGTCTGGGGAAACCAGTGCTTACCCTGCACAGTGACAATAACCTCTCTATCACCACAGCTCCCCTTGTCTCCCACATGGACCCCAAATATAAACACCTTTTCAGAGGATCAAAGGCACAACTGAACAGTCCATGAAAAATAACTGAGAAATTATTTTATTCTGTAGTGGGTAAAACTACAAAGGCAAGAAAGTAGAAGTTGCCATGCCTCTGATTAGTTCAGGGGTAACTCACCTTATAACACACATGTAACAAGCATGTAGAAGTTGCCATGCCTCCAATTAGTTCAAGGCTAACTCACCTTATAACACACATGTAACAAGCATGAGACTTAAGTTTTAAATGAGCTGTGCTAAGAAACATTGTATACTGCACTTTTGCAGCTATTTAAAATTAAGGTATGAATTTTATATACATATGTGTTTAGAAATTATTTACTGTTGGGGCTGGAGAGATGGCCTAGCAGTTAAGAGCGCCGACTGCTCTTGCAGAGGACCAGGGTTCGATCCCCAGCACCCACATGGCAGCTGAAAACCGTCCATAACTCCAGTTCCAGGAGAACTCCAGTTCCAGGGGAATCCAACATCCTCTTCTGACCTCCAAGGCATTGCACGACACGGGTGCACAAACCTACATGCAGACAGTACATTCATACACATAAAATAAATAAAAATTTAAAAAAGAAATTATTTATTGTTAATCTTGAGAAAACTCAGCAAATGTGAGGATGGATTGTTTTTGTCTGATAAAGAGGCTGAAGTAAAGGCCACACAGCCTACCTCTACCATCTTTCTTATCCTGCCCTGTTCTGTCCTACCATCACTATTTATTCTAATTCTGGTTTTTGACAGGTACCTATTATTTAATAAGTAACTCATTATCATTTAAAAAATTCCTAATTGATTAAATGAGAGGTTTCTTTTTTATTTCCTATCAGTTCTATTTGCTTCTGCAGCTAGGCATCATGTTTAACTTTTATATTTTATTATTATTGATGTGATTAAAGATTTTTGCATTTACTTCCTACATTGGATTGATTAGTATGAATTTCTGCATGGCATATGCTTTCTTTCATTGATGTTTGACAAATGTTAAATGTATTTTTAGCCTTATAAGAAGTTTACAGAATGGATTTTTGTGTCTGGCTTAAGTGAGATCGTGGTCTGTCTGGTTCATCATGTTCCTGATTAACTCTACCTGAAGCATTACTTTAGTCGGGCCACACATTATCCTGCTTGTTAGCTTCTTTTCTTAACCCTAGCCACACAGGGCTTTAATAATATGTCAGATGCAGAGGTGTGGTCTATACTGGAAAGTACAGAATCATTTCCAGCAGTGGCTCTTGCCTTTGGAAGACACCTTTGTGTGGGAAGCACCTGCAGGGGTTTTCCTCAATCTCCCTTTGCTTCCGTGTTCTCCTGGGACTCTGTGCTTCCTAAAGTTGAACTTCACTCTGAGAAGCATCCACCGCCAGCGTGAAGGAAACTAAGGAATTAAGTGGCTTCTCTTCAGTTAACAGTCAGGCACAGGCTCTGAAAATGAGCTTGAAATTTCTTTCTGGTTATTGTTAAGATGTTTGTTCCCAATTGTTCAAAATCATTGCTTATAATGAATTTTACTCATTTATAACTATGACATAAAATGTAGGCGTATCCCAGAATGAGAAATAATTTCCATCTATTACCTTTTTAGGTAGAACATGAGAAATATTGTTACCAATATCGTTTTACTAAAGAGCAGCGAAGAGTTCTGATAGAAAATTGGAGTAAGAGCAGGAAGGACTTTATACAGAAGGCTGTGCTCATTTCACTCGAGGCCTGTGCAACCCATGAAATGGAGAGTGTACTGGCCAAGGACAGGAAAAGGCAGCAAGAATTGTGTGCTGATCTGAAAGCCAAGGTAAGGTGCTGCATGGAGGATGTTTGGTATTTGGCTATGTATTCATTAAGAATCTTCTTTTCCTTTGGTTCAACTCGAACCTAAAGTTAAGTTTCTCTGAAAAGCCCATCTTGATTAAAACTGTGAGTTTGAAGCATAGGGAATTGCAATTCAAAAATAGTGAGCAGTAGCAATTTCATAAAGTTCAACCTAAAGTTACCGTAACTGGATATTAGTATTGGAATTATATTAGTGACATCTAACACCGGCCACGGGTGCAGTACCCCAGGGTGAGGGTCTGGATGCAGCTGTTTAATGCTGAGTCAGACTTGTGGACTTCTCATTCACATTGAAGATAGGAAAAAAGGTGAAGCAGGAAAGACACATGAGAGACATGCTGGGCCAGCTTGATGGATCATGTGTGGCCCTCAATACAGTGTGGAGGTGTAGATGGGACTTTACTTCTCTTCTGACCCAGGAAGGGAACTTCTGTATGTTTGGAAAGCCATTGGAAGTTCTGAGTGATGGTATCTGCTGCCCAGAGACCAGTACAGAGGAGCTGCTTCAGTGGCAGAAATGAGGTGTGAGCTGCTACTGCACTGGGAGCAACTGCACTTTGCTCAGTCATCACAGATCTGAGACCTAGAGGTCTGATGTGGATATGCCCCCTCCGAGGGTTGGCAGGAGGCATCAGGTGCAGCACAATGTAGTAATCTTGGTTTACTGATAAGTGACACAGTAGAATCATGATGGTGCACCAAGAAATTATATTCCCTTCATAGAAAAAACCTGGCAGACATTATGGTACAGCAATTAATAGTATATAAAAAAACAAATGCCTGTTTTAAAACATTAAAGGAAAGTGTTTGCTCTACCTTGTTTTTAAAAAAGAAAAGGGTTTTCCTTTTCATATTGTGTAAGTTTGGGAACTAAAAAAAAACAGGTTTCATCTAGATTGATCTGTATTCTTAGTCAGAACCTGTTCATTTTGCATACACTGCCCTGAGCCCTTCAAATATGCTGTACATGATAGTTTCTTTGTAGTGTATTGAGTTGAGGTAACCATACATGCAGCTAAGTAGTTAAATATGCTATAGGAGGAGGTTTATTTATGTATACATCAAGTAAGCATGAGTTTGAGATATGGCTCAGAAGGCTGGCTCATGGTTCTTTTCAATAAATACTGCCCCAATCCCCCATAACCAGTCTCCTTTTTAAGTTGATAATATTTTTATTAATGTTTGAGAATTTCATGTAATGTATTTTAATCATATTCAACTCCCTCCCTATCACCTCCCAGATCCAACCACCTCTCTAACTCTTAATTTCATGTCCATTTTATTTTATTTAATTAATTTTAGTTTTATTTTATGTGTATGCTTGTGTTAAGTGCGTCCGTGTCATGCAATGCCTGCAGAGGTCAGAAGAGGGTGTTGGATCCCCTGGAACTGGAGTTACAGATATTTGTTAGCCACCATGTGGGTGTTGATATTCAAAAGAAGATATTCATGGCTCTTAAACTCTGAGCCATCTCTTCAGCTTCTCATGTCTATTTTTTTTTTAAAGCTCATCAGGCTTATTTGTGTTCCTTGAATATTCTTGGTGTGGGTTCATCCCCTTGAGCATGGTCAACCTACCAGACGTCACATCCTTAAAGAAAACTAACTCTTCCTCTTCTAGCAGCTGTCAATCACCAGTAGTACCTCAGCTAGGTGTGGGGCTTCATGTCTACCTCCCCACTTCATGCTGGGATTTTTCTCTGACTTAAGCTTGAGCATTTCTTGTATATACTGTCACAACTGCTATGAGTTCATCTGTGCAACTACTCTGTTACATACAGAAAACAATGCTTTGTTATAGTCATGCACCACCTCTGATTCTTCTTGTACTTTTCTACCCTCTCTTCTGAGATGGTGACTGAGCCCTGAGGGAAGGGGTGTAATATAAGTGCCTCTTTTAAGGTTGAGCTCTCTACATTTCCTTATTCTTTGCCTGAACGTGGAGAAGTTTTGGGTCTCTATGTTAATTGCTATCTATTGAATAAAAAGTTTATTTGACAATGGTTGAGAGATATAGCAATATATGGATCATTTAGGAGTCAACTTAATACAATATTCATTTAACAGAATCATAGTAGTAGGTTCTCCCCTAAGGTCTCTGAACTAACTAGCCACAGGATCTTGCCTTTGGTAATGGTGCCTGGTATGGGTTCCATCTTGTGGACCCGGTCTTAAATCCAATCAGACAGTGTTTGGTCACTCCTATAACATTTGTGCCACTATGGCACCAGTGAGCATATCTTGTCAGGAGAGTTGTAACTGTAGCCTGCAGGGTTCAGAGTTAGTTACAATTGATTACCACTTTTTTCTTCCAGTAGTTTCCATAGTACCTTCCAGCATTATGAAACTAGCCAGAAGGGATGAAGCTTTGAGGTCAGTACCAGCTTGATTTCTCGATGTTCTATGACTCAAATATGTACATACAGCGATAGGGTTTTATCATCAAGTTCTGGAGGGTAAGCAAGAGAAATGGTAATAACCATTAATGTTTGGGGGTTTATGGGGCCCCACTGGTCAACAACTCCAAAAGAAGTAACCCTTTCTTGGTACTAAGCTTTCATTTGTTAGTCTGTGGTATCTAGTAGGGGCACTGTTGCTCTGATACAGGGTAACTCCATTTTAACTCTTTTTAATATATGTATATATGTGTATTTTAGGAAGTTTTTGCAGTTGTGAGTTTCCATATGATTTTTCCAAAAGTTCTTTAGTATTAGTTACCCCTCCCTTTATTCCCTCTTCTACCCTTCCTCCCACCCTCCCTTCTGATTTAATTCTTTCTGTTCCATTGATACCCTTTCCCCTTTGATATCACTGTTGTATCTCCCTCTCTCGAAAGCCTTCCCACTCCCCATGGTCTCTTGCTAGTTTCCTGAGATCTATGGGTTTTCCAAATATAACACACATATCTAAAGATTCGAAGCTAGTATCAACATATGAGAAGAAAACATCGGATATTTGTCTTTCTGGGTCCGGATTACCTCACTTAGGATGATTGTTCCCAGCTCCATTCTTTTACCCCTGAATTTCATAATTTACAATGGTGCTCCCTGGAGGCTGGGTGCAGGATGCCACATCTGCCTCAGGCATAGGTAGGTGAAGTGGAAGCCAGGCTGTAGGTCTCTTCCTGGGGTCAAGATCCCCACCTGGAGTTGAAGTCGCAGGACACCACTTGGTGCCTGGGAAGTGTGGAGGGTGGGTTGGTTGGTGGGTGGGACGATGGGCTCTGGGAGTGTCTCTCTGGCATGGAGAAGAGCTCTGAGAATACCAAGTGGTGTCGGGCCTGCAGGAGTCATGTGGGCTCCCTCCCGAGGCACAGTGGTTCATCCCTGGATGTGGGGGATGGGCTCTAGGTGCATCAGTCTGGAATATTCCATTCTATCACATACCAGAATTTACTTATATGGTTTCCTGATTTGGGGTATCATGAACATACTTGAACATGTCTTACTCAACATTCATTCTAATTTCTGTTGGACTGGTAGGAGGAGAAGAGGTAGGTCATAAGTCTTGGATGGATTTTTATACTGCTAAACTAGTTTTTTTAAAGTGGGTATACAGATTTACAGGCAAGTTCTTTTTTCTGCATCTTTACCAGCATCGCTTCTGCCAGTCTCTGATCCAGCCAACCTGGTAATTGAGGAGTGGTAACTTATTATGGGAATCTTTTCATATGCTCATTGTGTAGCTGGTGAAATGCTCTCACAGGTCTTGCCCAGTTCCTCTTCGGTTGTCTGCTTGTTTGTTGTTCATCTGCATGTTTGCATATTCTGAATACGAGCTTGATCTCTGCTTTCTCCCATCCCATGGCTCATCTCTTTACTCTCTTACTGATATCTTTGCATGATCAAAACTGTAGTTTGCTCCTCTCTGTGGTTGGGGAGTAGCCCACTGCATAATCTATCACAGTTTTGTTGTGTTCATCTTTCTGTAACTAGTGTTACTTTGCTTGTCGTTAGGTAGGAAGCTTGATTTAGGCTTTCCTGTGACCCCCTGCCTCTGAGAGGGTCTTTTGACTCTTGTTCCTTCTCCTGCACTAGATTGTCACTAGACACCAACTTGTCAAAGTGTCTTTGTTCCTCTGTGATCTCAGGCTCACCCGTGTCCCCTGGCCTTAGGGCTCAGAACTCCTCACAATCCTGTTCATATTTCCCACCATAGGCAAACTGTCTTGTGATCCTCAGTGGTTCTTATGAAGGGGACATTGTCCTGCAACACTCAGAAGAGATGTTCCCTGGTACCCTCCCAGCTCCAGGGGTCTGCGGTCTTGCTCTGTGGCTTTCCTGCCCCTCCCCAGGACTCTGGCTTTCCCCCAGATTTTATTAATACTTTTATTGAGTTTTTGTGCATTTAATATAATAGATCTTAATCAACTTTAGACCTCCTCGCCCCATCCATGTCCCCTGAAGTCTGCCCCACCACTGGATTTCATGCATTCTGTCATATACGTTAAGTCCTATCTGATCAAGTTTTTGTATCCACATGTCTTTGGTGCAATTTCACCCAATGGAGTCCAGTCAGCCTATCTATTCATCCATTTATTTATTTATTTATTTATTTATTTATTTATTCTTTTGGTCTTTTTTTTTTTTTTGAGACGGGGTCTCCCCGTATCCCCACCTGGCCTGGAACTCACTCTGTAGACCAGGCTGGCCTTGAACTCACAGAGATCCACCTGCCTCTGCCTCCTGAGTGCTGGGATCAAAGGCACAAGCCATCACACCCAGCTCTATTCATTCTTTTTAAAATTTTTTTTGTTTGTTTGTTATTTTATTTATTTGTTTATTTATTATTTTTTTATGTGTATGAGTGTACTGTCTGCATGTAGGTCGGTGCACCCATGTTGTGCAATGCCGTGGAGGTCAGAAGAGGGCATTGGATTCCCCTGGAACTGGAGTTAAAGATGGTTCTTAGCCATGTGGGTGCCGGGAATCAAACCCGGGTCCTCTACAAGAGATCTACTCTCCCTCACCCAGCAGCACTCAGTGGCCAATAGTTCTTCAGCTAGTATTGGGGTCTGCTCCCTATTTCTTTATTCTGTGCTGGGTTTTTGTCTGATGGAGTCAGCATGAGTTTTGTGCATGCTGTCATCACAGTTGCAAGTTCATATAAGCAAGTTCCCAGTGGCCTGGAAGCCTCTGTTTCCACATGTTCATGCACCAACCCTGGCTCTTACAGTCTTTCTGCCCCCTCTTCTGCAATGGTCCCTGAGTCATCATCAGTGGGTGAGGTTTAATATAGGAGTCCTATCCAGGGACGTGCACTCTGCAGCCTCTTGTTCTCCAAAATTTAGCTAATTGTGGCCTTCTGTGTGTATCACACTTTGTTGCATGAGGAAGCTTCACTAGTGAGATTTGAGGGATGTATTGTGTTCTCTCTATCCCCAGTTCTGCTATGTTCAATAAGCCTTAGGTGTAGAGGTTCCACTGTAGATGTGTCACTTAGGGCTGAGTATCTCTCAGACATATATTCTCTTTGCATGACCAGATGTGGAACGCTGTAATAAATCTCTTGCAGAAAAAAAAAGCTTCTTGGATGATTGGTGTACGGTACAGTTGTCAGAGTGGTAGGTAGATCTACAGCAGGCAGATCAGGAGGCCAGGGGTGACATGGAGGTGGGGACAGCCTGTGGAGGGTCTAACAAACCATGCTAGAAGATTAAGCTAGTTAGTTAGCAAGCTACTCCAGAGATCTAAGGTGGAAGAACAGAAGTTGACATGGGCCCAAGGCTAGAAGGGAGAGTGTGGAGCCACTCAGGCTGCAGGAATCAAGCTGCAGCACCCCATTCTCCCCCACGTCTTCAGTCCCCAAAGGCACATCTCACTGCCATCAGAGGCTTCCTCTGCTTGGATATCCTGACCCCAGTCTTTCCTGTGAGCACTCTGAGATCTGTGCAGCAGAGCCTGAGAGTGAACACAAATTCCCCTGTGTCTGTCGCTTCTATAGCTCCTGTGCTTCTGTGCTCTGCTAAATCATTGAAATGCACAAATCATTAAAATTTATCAATTCATTACAGAGTTCTGCTGCAGCCTTCCTGCTCACACATGCAGCGGGTTTGCCTTCCCCACGTGCTCTGCTGCAGGAGAGCGACTTCTCACCTGGCATCTGTCCTTAGAGGCCTCTGCCCTTCCTGTGTTATTGCCCTGTGATCTCTACTGATGGGCTTGTGAAAAGGTCTGATGTAGGTGAATCAGCTTTAAAAATTTTTTGCTGTGAAAGTACGAGTGACTTTCTTCCCAACCTTCTGTAGCCAGATAGAGGCTGGAAGATTGCAATGAAGTACTACTCATCAATTTTTTATGTGTCCTAGTTCGGAAAGTGTTGACTGAGAGGAAGCAGTCATCAACAAGGTACCCTGCCCAGAAGTTTCATGCCTAACAAGACTCCTGCCAGTGAATGGAACCCCCAAACTGTGAGGTGGGAAGATAGTAAATGCCAACCTGAAAAGTAGCTAGGCAAAGGACAATGTGCACATGCCACTAGGTACCTCTTTCTGGGAACAGTCCTGCTGGCAGTCAGACAGGAGAACCGCCAGGACCGTAAGCGCCACAGCAGCCACTCAGCTAGTTATGGCTGAGACAGGACTGTCTAATGAGATCTGTGCTCTTCTCTCCTTTGCGTCTCCTTCCCTCTTCCTTCACCTTTTGTGGGTCCTGATGGTCTAAGGGTCTCTAAATGGAAAGAGAAGTCACCTCGCAATAACAGAAGAAAGACTCCTTTGATCTACTAGATAGAACCGAACACTGATTTTGAAGGGAAAGTGTGTTTTAAGACTTACAGTTACTATTCTGCTGAATTTTTATCTGGTGATAAGAGAAATGTCAGAATGACAGACAGAAATATTGGCATTTTGATTATTTCCTGCAAAGCACACTGCACAGTGTGCCAGCTACTCGGTGCCCCTGCTCAGCATACTGTCTATGGGATCTATCTGCATTTTCTGATAGTCGGCTCAATCCTAGACTTCTGCTGAGATGAGCAGTTGAGGCAAACGGAACATGACCAACTGGGATGAGGGGTGTGACTTCAGGTGCAGTCTCACAGAAGGCTGCTATGATGTGGATTTGGTTTGAGTTGTCCCCCAAGGTTTGCATGCTGGAAGCTTTGAGAGGAGAAGGCCCTTTTAGAGGTAGGGCCTGGTGGAAGGTAAACTAGGTCACTGAGACAGTACTTGAGACGGGATGAATGCTGTTCCCACAGGGTGCATTTGCACATGTGTGAGTGTACTGTTTTAAAGTGCCCTTCTGTGTGCAGTCTGTTTCTCCACCATGAGTTGAAGCTGCTAGAAACCCTCCCTGGCATGCTGCACCCATGCTGTTTGGAGCCTCTAGCCATCAGAATTGTGAAACAAAATTCTTTATAAGTTTGGGTATTTTGTCATAGCAACAGAAAACAGAGAAGAGCGAATGAGTATCTGAATTTTCAGGAACGAAGCCTCTAAATGGTAAATGTGAATAGAAAGTAGAGAATTGTGAGCAGAAAATTGTGGTAAAGTTGGGTCTATATCCTGTAGATAGAGCGCTACTATCAGAAGTTTTGTTTCTAATGAGAAACCGATGCTCAATAAATTATAGCTGGGATGAAGATATACTATATAAGGAAAGAGATAAATCTGTAAATTATGCAGTAATTTAAAATGTTAAATTATGGTTGCAGTTTTTTAATGTGGAAGAAAACATTTGATTTATTCCTAGTAAGCATTTTACAAGTCTGTAAGCCACGTCCTGAGAGATGAAGTGAGTGCCAAAGGTTCACAATATCTCATTCAACTCGAAATTCAATGCTAGCTCGGCCCTACAAGTTTGCATGAAAGAATACTACAAAATAATAGATGATACTTATTAGACAGCTGGCCCCAGGTGTGCTATGGATTAGATGCACAGAATGTAGAAAAATATGACTTCATCATGTCATAAATTTGACCTTTTGAAAACTAATATGCTAGCTATAATAAACATTAATTAAACATTTAACCATAATTTTGTTCTTAGCCTTAGAATTTAAAAGGTCTTATGGTGATTTGTATTTTTTAAAGAAGTATTAAAGGAATTTTGGAATAATGAATGTCCACTCTGTGTTTGATTTGGATTCTGTCAGTTACTGTTGTAGCAAGCAGGGGCAGTTAGGTTTCTAACCAACGGGATGAGAAGAAAGCAGAGGGGCACAGGGCTCATCTCTCCTGCTCCCTCGAAGCCTGCAGTCCCATCCTGCCCTGGGTCCAGCCTAGAGTGCTGTTGGCTGCGCACTGGGTGACTTTGCCTCATTTCTTTATATCCAGGCTTGGGAGACTTCCCAGAGATGTCCCCTAAATGACTTCCTTTGCTTCCACATTGGGTGGCCATGTGCTGTGGAAGAAAAGACAGTGTCCTTTAAGCTCTCATGCCTCCTGGGAAGTCTCAGCATTGCCCTTCACCTGTGCATTCCTTCTGGGACTGTCTAGAATAGTTCTGTTCCTTCACCTAACACCATGTACCTCAAGGCCCAAGACTCAGTGACAAACACATCTAGTTACCAAGAAAATTACATCGTAGTGGAGTAAAACCACCCCTCAGTCCTTTCTTCCCACCGCACGTCTTTTTGCTTTTTCTAGTGCCCAGCCTTCCTGCCCAGGCTTCCTGAGGGTACAGCGTGCAATGCCTGGTGCATGTTCAAGTCCAGTCTTCTCTGACCTTTGCAACTCTCTCCCATTTAATAATGGATCCTGTGGATTTTCTGCTTTTTTCCTTTCTTTAGTTTTGTCTCTCTTGCTCTTTTTCATGTTTTCCTCAATTTCTAAACCCTTTCCTATACGAAGAAATCTCCTGAGTCTAAGTCATCCTTTGCTCCCAGAGTCCCTGTCTCTGCCCTTTCATTTGAAATCAATCCTGTCTACTCTGTTGTCCCCTGTTCTGCTGACATCTCTGGCCCTCTGCAGTCCTCTCGGCTAGAGGTTGCAGGTGACCCTGTATTACCCACTCTGTCGGAGCCCTTCATCTCCATTTTACTGCTCTTCTCTTCATGCTTTCCCTGTCAGTCACTCACATCTCACATTCTTCGCTTCCTCAAATTTGAATACTGGATTCCCATGGCCATCTCTTATTTCTTAATGCCTGCCTGCTTCCAACCCTGGCTCATGGCTTTTTAAATTTTATTTTAGTGACCCCCAAGTATGCCTATGATTTTGCCCACTTTTTTTGTCCTTATTTCTCTCAGATACTTTTCCAAGTCTAGCGGCACACACAAATTATATTAACTTTAGAAGTCTCCAGATGCATCAAGCTCAATCTTGGTTTTCCTGTGGTAAATTTGCATTTCTTTCTTGAAGCATAACTTCTTATTCTGCCCACCCTCATATTCATGTGATAACTTTGGAAAGATTTTTCTCTTAACCCCATAGCCTTTCCTTTCCATCCCTGAGCCCTCACCTGTTTTTAAAGTATTGCATTCTAAGCCCGGCGTGGTGGCTCACGCCTTTAATCCTAGCACTTGGGAGGCAGAGGCAAGCAGATCTTTGTGAGTTCAAGGCCAGCCTGGTCTACAGAGCGAGTTCTAGGACACCTG
Source organism: Rhizomys pruinosus (assembly GCA_009823505.1). Classification (NCBI taxonomy): domain Eukaryota; kingdom Metazoa; phylum Chordata; class Mammalia; order Rodentia; family Spalacidae; genus Rhizomys; species Rhizomys pruinosus. The sequence goes on along the minus strand of VZQC01007186.1, from coordinate 10,801 downwards.
GGGCTACAGGGAGACCCTGTCTTGAAAAGACCGAACAAAAAACAAAACAAAACAAAAAACTATTGCATTTTAATGTCTTTGTTTCAGCCTCTGCATTTTTGACGTTTTTCCCCTGAATTGCAGGCAGAATGTTCTTTGTATAATTTAATTCAGAGCCTGGAGTGCTGGTGCAGATGTTTAATCCCATCACCCAGAGGTGACAGCAGGAGGATTGTAAGTTCCAAGTCGCCCTGGACTCCACAGCAAGACTCAGTCCAGCTAACATACAAAGAAACAAGAGGCAATTCAGATGACCTTCTTTTCCCTTTGTTAACTCCTCTATGACATACCTTTGCTTGTAATAAGGGGCAGGCTCCTGGGTAGGGTTTCCAGGTCCCCTGCCATGGATGCTGACTCCCTCTCTACCCTCTTTTCCTGACACTCTCCACTCTCCAGTTCACAATTTAGACATATCGGATCACTGTAAGTCACCTTCTTTCCTCCTGCCTCAGCACGGCAGTCTGTTTTCTGCTCCTGTGCCTTTGCTCCTGCCGTGCTTGTTTTACTGAAGCGCTTCTTCTTGCCTCCCTTTGCCTGGCAACATCTTGCTTATCTCCAAAAATCAGCTCAGGTGTCTGCTGTTGAAAGACTACATTGAGCATGTGATTCGATTATATACATTCTTTGTTCTCCCTAATCCCTGGTTTATAAACTCTGGCTTGCCAGTAATTATGATTACAACATACTGAAAAAAAATCTATATCAGCAACACAACTACAAGCAGGAACCCCATCTTATTCCTCTTGGTATTATATAAACTTCTCCTTTCCCCAGTAGATTTTTCAGTGTTTGGAATACGATTAGGTACTAAGTAAATTCTGTTGAAATAAGTGCATAAACTGAGAGCATACCTCCCTCCTTCACAATGCGTCCTGACATAGTGCTGCTTCACTGCCTTCTTTCTACTTTATTTATGAGAACGCTCATTGTAGAAACAAGTATATCATATGCAAAGTCATTAGAAAGCAAAGTATGACTTAATTATCAACAATGAATATAGTAAGATGCCAGATATAGTTTTAAAAACAAAACTTGGTTACCTATAAAACTGGGATATATTTCAGGCATGACTGGAATCACTGAACTCTGTTTCTTTCCTCCCCTTAACCTGGTTTCTGAACTCCTAGTTCCCATAACTAGGTGATTGATGACCTACCCATGAACCCTAACAGTGATGGTAATTAGATGTCAAGAATTAGACAATGGGTTTGGAATAAGCATTGTTTGAGTGTCCTCCCCATATCTGGTAGCCCCTCACAGGATCAGTGTAGTTCCCTCTGTCACTTCTTTTTGCTTCAGCCCCCCCCCCCACTGTTGGAGAATTGCATTGGACTCGAGTTCCACCAATCAGATATGAAGTATCTAAATCCAAATGGAGAGGTTTTTTAGTGTAATCTCAGGGATGATAACTAGCTTATATAAGACTGACTCTTATACAGTAATTAACTGCAAAGTGGATTAAAATTTTGGTGGGTATTTGACAAACAGTTCATAGGTGAGATCCATGAATCAAGGAGAACGTTGAATGTGAGTATTCACCCTGCATTTCTTCATGGGACCAATTTTAACATGAGATAGAGAGACATATAACAGAAGTGGAGGATAACAATGTTGATAGAAGACTTTGGGCTGCAAAGGCAGCTAGGGTTTAGGGAAGAGGGTATTGGAAATTAAGGAATAGGAGAGAAAAAGAACTTCTCTTTTTTTTCCTTTTTTTTTTTTTTTTAATATTGCACCAAATCTTAAGACAAAGGACACTGGACACTAAACAAGAGGTCCACCCCAGTCTCTGAGATCCAGTGCAGTTGCTTTTCTTCTTGTGCGTACTCTGCTAGCATTATTACAATAACCAAGACATAATCCTAGTTTCTGTAATTTTAGCACAGTGCTTATAGAAAAAGAACATCTCTAAAGTGTGCTTGAAAACAACCCTTAGGTCCTTTGCCAACATCTACTCTCTGAACACACAGGACGAACTGTCAAAAGACCAAAAGAGAAGAGCTACTACATGGCTGAGAACTGAATAGGGATTACAGAAATCGTAGAGACAGCTGGGTGGGTTTAGGTACAGAGGCCTTCAGTCAGAACAAGAGCCGCACTATGACTCTCAAAGACCCTCCCTCCCATGGCCTGCTTCTTCCAGTTGGAGCATACATTCCACCATTTCCACAGCCTCCCAAAGCAGCACCACCAGCTGAAGAAGACCAAGTGTCAGACAGCAGAGCCTGTGGGGGGCATTCAATTCCAACCATAACACAGTCTAGGTAGGAACTGGTGCTGCAAGCACACAAGACTACCCAGAAGACCTTTGAGACAGAGGTGGCTGCAAAAGCTTAATTATTAGCCATGTACCTAAGTAATGAGATGCAGGGGAGAGAGTGCTTTTACCACATCGCAGCTATCAATGTCTGTAGATGTCATTTACTTTTTTTTTTTTTTTTTTAGCCAGGGTCTCCCTGTAGCCCTTGAAGACCCAGAACTCTCTTTGTAGACCAGCAGCCTCAGTATCAGAGATCTGCTTGCTTCTGCCTCTAAGAGTGCTAGGATTAAAGGCATGTGCCACCACACCCAGCCCATGCCCAGCCCAAGGTCATTTATTTTTACTTAAATTTCTGGAATCTTCTAAGGGAATGCTTCCATGCTAATGGAAGATGCAATAATTGCTTCTTAGAGGTTAGTTATTCCCACATAATATGCTTCCTTGATCAGGGTGGTAGGGGAGGAAGGGGGTGGGTAGGAAACAACCTATAATTTAGCTTAGCTTAGATGTCCCATGTACCACATGAATAAAGGTTTCAGTTGTTTTTGCCAGTTTAAGGCATTGTTCATGAATGCTTTGGCATGGTTGACTGGGCCTTGTACCATCAGCATCATTGGCAGTGATCCCTGCATGGTACTCTTCCTTGTAGTGTCAGTAGTGGGAGGCATCCACAGAGAAGTTCCTTGTGGGAGCCATCCTCAGAGAACTACACATATGTGATATTGAAAGAAACAAGAGAGTGCTGAGGAACCCTGGGCATCAATTCCAAAATGTCTTTGGACACAGCAGCAGAGAGCATTTCTTATATATAGCTACATTGCACTGATGTGGCTCTTGACAGGGAGCTAATTAAAATTCTACAGGGTTTGAGGACTTGATGAATCCAAGTAAAATATTACAAGTAACCTGGCTCTTAAAATTTCTTAGTTTTTAAAGTATATTTATCTGCATTGGATCTGTTTTGTAAAGTTTAAAAGAGACAGTGCTTTTTAACGTTCTTTATAATGAGAGCCTTATGTTTCAGTGGCAAGTCATAACAATATCTCACAAGATGTTTTGCAATTGAAGATACTTGGTCTAGAATATAGATGTTTGCATTTTACTCTGGCTGTGTGTAATAAAAAATAAGTCAGCTATAATATCAAGTACTGGGTAATTAAAGAGGGAAGTCACAACCTGGACTAGAAGGCCAGGGTTTTAAAATGTCTTCTAAAAATAAATTCATGGCTATTTAAAAATAATCCCAAGGGTGTTGATAGAATAGAATATTTAATCCAAATATGGGTCCATACCTCTTAGGTTAGTTGATTTTCAGCCACGATAGGAAGCTAATTCATGGGAGGGTGGTATTATAGAAAAATGATATGAACTTTAGCTATCCATATCACATATAAATGAAACTCGATACATATCTCATGCTCTTTACAAAAGATATTCCCCAAAATTGCTCATAGACCTCTGTGTAAAAACAATATGGACAAAAATCTTTATAATCTTAGACTGGATAAAAGTTTCTTAGATATCAGGGCTGGAGAGATGGCCTAGAGGTTAAGAGCATCAACTGCTCTTGCAGAGAACCCAGGTTCGATCCCCAGCACCCACATGGTGGCTGAGAACCGTCTGTAACTCCAATTCCAGGAGAACTCCAGTTCCAGGGGAATCCAATGCCCTCTTCTGATCTCCGCGGCATTGCACGACATGGGTACACAAACCTACATGCAGACAGTACATTCATACACATAAATAAAAAAAGGTTTCTTAGATATGGTAGCAAATGTACTATCTCAAAAAGAAACAAATGATGAATGAGATATTCTCAGAATAATTGAAAGACACAAGACAAGAAAAAGACAGGCTACTCACCAAGATAAAATATTTGCATATTTAATGTCTAGTGAAAGAATCAGATTTATGGCGCACTCCTTTAATCCTAGCACTTGGGAGGCAGAGGCAGGCGGATCTTTGTGAGTTCAAGGCCAGCCTGGTCTACAATGTGAGTTCCAGGACAGCTGGGGCTACAGGGAGACCCTGTCTTGAAAAGACAAAAAAAAAAAAAAAAAAAAGAATCAGATTATTTATAAAAATTCTCAAATATTAGTGATAAGAAAATAACAATCTACTTTTTTTCTCATGCATGTTTAGTATGCATGCATGTGCATATGCATGTTCACATCTGTATAGGTGTGTGTGCATGTGCAGGTGTGTATTCATATGTATTTGTATGCATGCAGAGGCCTGATGTTAATGTTGAGAATCTTCCTCGATGGCTTTCCACATTATTCATTGGGGAAGGGTTTCTCACTTGTACCCAAAGCTCACTGATCTCTCTCATCTGGACAGTTTGCTTTGGGGATTCCTTGTCTCTGCCTTCCCAAAGCTAGAATTGAGGGGGGCACCCCAGCCACCCAGTGTTTATGTGGGTTATGAGGATCTGCATTCTGCTTCTCATGCTTATGTGGCAGACAGCCTTATCCACCATCATCTCCTAGTACAGCTCAATTAAAATATTTAAAACTCATTTTTATGTGAATGAGGGTTTTGCCTTCATGTATGTAAGTGCACCCATGCCATGCAGAGCCTTCAGAGGCCAGAAGAGGGTGTCAGATCCCCTAAAACTGGAGTAAGAATGGTTATTAGCCACCATGTTCATACTAGGAATTGAACCATTCTCTGGAAGAGCCACCAGTGCTCTTAAACACTGAGCCACCTCTCCAGTCACACAATTCAATTTTTTTAAAGGAAATATTTGGCTATTTTACAAAAGAAGTTATGTGACAAATGAGACATAAGGATGCATAATGGCATTCATTATTAGGGAAATAAAAATTAAAACCACAATTAGAGAGCTATCAATATTTCCCATTTAAAACATAAACTAAAAATAAATCTGACCATGCCAAAAATTGACAAGGATATAGATAAACTAGAATCCTCTTACATTTCTCATGAGGAATATGAAAGGGAAGTCACTTTGTAAAACATCTGGATAGTTCCTCATACTGTCCAACATACACTTATGCATATCTCAGCATGTGCTATGTGCTTCACACTCTATTCGTACATATGAGGTACCCATTGCTGGCCTCTCTCTAAGCCTCTGAAGGGAAGGACCCATTTTAAATTCTTGCCTGAACCACTAATGGCTAACACCTATCCTAGTCTGTAATGAATGCTCTGTAAACACCAGCATTAACTTGTAGTGTGGGAGGAATCCTGTATGCCCATGAATGTTGCCTGATAATCTTCTTGTGTTTCAAAGCACTTCCATCTGGCTTTGATCATGATTTAAGCAAACTGCATTGCCAAATCTGTTGAGAGCATTAACTTAGTTGTTGTGTATGCAGGACAGCCCCCATCCTTTCATAACACCTGAGTTCACTGTGGCTTCTATGTATTTAAGCAAACTGCATTGTCAAATCTGTTGAGAGCATTAACTTAGTTGATGTGTATGCAAGACAGTCCCCATCCTTTCATAACACCAGAGTTCACTGTGGCTTCTATGTATTTTTCCAACAAGTAGAAATTCAAAGGACGGATCTGTTTTTCACAGTTGCCCTTTTACCTTGACACTGTTATACTGGGGAAATCATAAGGCCCTGAGTGAGGGCTAACTGGGTAGAAGGATTCAAGTCCTGATTTCTTGCTCTTACTCCAGAGGGCATGGAAAAACTTTCATCAAATGAATTTCAAGGTCAGTATTGGCAGTTTGTTAATGCCCAGACAAGGATTACCTTTTTAAATGTATCATTTATTTTATAGTGCTCTCTGGGCAATAAAAGAGAAATTAAATCTATCCTTTGTTAGAGGAAATCTCTGTTTTGATACCAGTGACATTGAAGTACATTCTACCTAGTGGAGTGGTCGGAGCTCTGAACCATGTCCTCTTGGTGTTTCTTACTAGGCTGGGTCCAGCCAAGATGAATTCCCATTAGAGCACTTTCACTGCTGGCTACTTGAGAAAAACCCCATTTTGAGAACAGCTAAAACAATGGTATGACTTTTCCACAGATCATCTCATTGTACTGAATGTTTCATTTGGCCATAGTAGCTTGATGGAAGTTCTTTTCCTGTGAATGAGAAAGGCAGCCTAGTGAAGGAATAAAGTTGAACAAAAAAATGAGAAAAATGATCTGTTAGTGCCTGAGGCATTTGTAATAAAGAGAGAATCAAGTTTCTGAGCATGAAAGAACCTTAAGAGACAGTTAAAAGGGATTCTTCTGGGCTCCGTGCCTATTTCTTTACTTTCACAAGAATGGAATTTGTAAAAAGCATATGTTGAATGCCTGAGTATCTGGAAGTGACATAAGTTGCTTGTTACTAATATACGTTCTGATTATTACAAAATTATGTTTCTTTGAAAATAATATAAATCATTTATTTATTCATTCAGTTACAAGCTTTTGCACACCACATGTTGGGCACTTTGATAGGCACCAGGTATTAAGAGACAATTCTCAGGAATCTCAGTTTCCTGTGGAAGAGACAAGAGACATAGACAAGGTTGGTTATGGGAGAGATATGATAAAAATCCTAGGATCAGAGAAGGAGGTGTGGAGACTGCCAGGGCCAGGCTTCAGCAGTAAACACTGGGAGAGGCACCGATCTGATCATGTCCCGAAGGATGTTGTCAGCTTGATGTGATGGGAGTGGGAGGACGTTCTAACACTGGGAACTGATAGCCAGTCCTCCGAGAATCAGACACAATGTGTCAGGGTACAAAATACTGGGAACCGATAGCCAGTCCTCCATGAAACAGACACAATGCATCAGGGTGCAAAACGGTTTGCCGTTTCTTCTTAAATTGTAGATTAGAAAGTAACAAGAGACAAGCTAGAGAGGTCCTAGATATTTCAGGGCTTTGTGAGCAATGTCAGGAGATAGAGTTTGTGTGCGTGTGTGTGTGTGTGTGTGTGTGTGTGTGTGCGCGCACGTGTGTGCGTGTGTGTGTGTGTGTGTAATAAGGAGCCATAACAAAGTTTTAGTAGAGGAAGGGCAGGTGTAAAATGTCTCATAACTAGAATTAATGAGAACAAGGATGGGTTTTATGAAGAGAGGGCTAAGGACAGTCAGACATCTGCCACCATAATCAAGGGGGAAAATTGTAGTAGTCTGAAATATATTGAGGGTAACAGGGAGAGAAGGAGCAGAGGGATATTTAGAAAATTAGAGAGGCAGAACTGGGTGAGGAGAAGAAAGCCAAAGGTGCCATGTTTCTGATGGAAGATTAGATGAGTTTATTCCCTCAATGAACAGTTACTGAGTATGAGTATATTTTAACACTCTTCTGAGTACTAGAGAGGAAAGCATGGGATAAAATCCAAAATCCCACATGGCATGGAGCTTAGTTTCTACTGAAAGTTAAGTTGACTTATAAATTAAATAAGCAAACTCTGTGTGTAAAACAGTGAGTGATAAGAGAGACATATTAAGCAAAGAAGGATATAAATGTCAGAAGAGGAAGAAGTTTAGTAGTTTATATAGACTGAAAAATCATTGAGAAGGTGACACATGAGAACAATCTTGAAAAAGGAAAGAGAGGAAATATCTAGGGTAAATATAGTCTAGACAAAAAGAGCAGCAACACAGAACTCTTTCAGAAACAGCACTGAGATCAGTGTGGTAAAGGTGCTGCCTGTTGTATTTCAAAAACGGCACTTAGAAGAGCGTGGTTGGAGCCAGCAGGGGATGGCATGTTCTTCCTGGGTCTGACAGATTCCTCTGTCTGCTTGTTTAGAGTGAACTAATGGGACAAGGCCTGGAGCTGGATGACCATTAGGAAACTTTTGCAGTAAGGTATTTTAAAGGTCAGCACACGATATATCCATGTACAATGGCAGGTGCACTACAGGCTAGGGGTCGCAGCTACCAGTGTCTTGCCCATGCATCTCTTGACCTGCGGCCATCCCTCCACTCCCTCTTTTTGCTTTATTCCCAAGGTCTGCCCCATACTGCCACTTAAAATTTCCCCAGAGTTATCCCAGAAATAATCTCCCTTTTTCTCACCCACTTGATAAAGATCTGCCCGACTCTACACCTCCACACTATGACCAAAGTTTCACGCCAACAATTTCCTTTGTTTTGCCATTGCATGAGCATCCCTGATCAGTATGATTTCGTTCTGCTTGTGTCTAAGCTTTTGTGAATGGAATCAAATGCTATATTATAATGTTTTGTTTTGTGTGCTGTCATATGCCACAATTCATCAGTCCATTTTGCTGGTTTTTTTTTTTTTTTTTTTTTTTTGATATAGGGCTTCTCTTTGTACTCCAGGCTGGACTGGGACCCATTTCCATTGACAGGCATTTGGATTATTTGTATGGAAGGAACCTGGTATCAGGGTCTTAAATGAGCTCCTTGATATACAGTGTTCTGTGGCATCTATAGCTATAAGATTTCTGGCTCATAGGTGATATGTGCCTATAACTTTGCAAGGTATTACCACATTTTGCTCTGAAAAGATCATTATACTACACATATAAAAATTCTTATTGTTTCACACCCTTACATCTGTTTTTGTTTCTGTTTTGTTGAGACAGGATCTCATTATATAGCACTGGCTGGCCTGAAACTCACTATGTAAACCTGGTTAGTCTCAAGCTTATGGAGGTCTACCTGCCTCTGCCTCCTGAGTGCTGGGATTAAAGATGTGTACCATTACACCCAGCTATATATGCATTATTTTAGAAAAAATATTTTGAATTTAATTTTATTTTGTGTATACGAGTGTTTTGCCTGCATGTGTGTAAGGGTACTTGTGCATGCCTGATGTCTACAGAGGCCAGAAAACTATGTGAGATTCCTTGGAAATGGAGTTTCAGACAGGTGTTAGCCACCATGCAGGCACCTGGAACCAAACCCAGGCGGGCCGGAACATTAAATGGTCTTAAGCACTGAGTCATCTCTCCAGCCCCTATATCTGTATTCTTTTTTAATATTTTATTTATTATTTTTATTTATTTATTTTTAACATTTTTTTATTGATGCTTTGTGTATTTCATACATCATTTTCCAATTCAGTTCAGGCATATATCCCCTTCCCTTCCCCCCACCNCCGTGTCATGCAATGCCTCAGAGGTCAGAAGAGGGTGTCGGATTCCCCTGGAACTGGAGTTAAAGATGGTTCTCAGCCTCCATGTAGGTGCTGGGGATCGAACCCAGGTCCTCTGCAAGAGCAGTTGGTGCTCTTAACCGCTAGGCCATCTCTCCAGCCCCAATCACCACTATTTTTCAAAACCATCCTTTAGTATACTGAAAATGATTGAATTCTTTGTTTTGTTCACCTCTTTCAAACCATGCTGAGGGCATGGTGAGAGATATGAGATCCAGTATTTAAACTCAAATATTCCATTAAGACATTTCCTTAAATTCACAGGCATTTACCTACACATGTGTGGTATCCCTTTTCTTCATGCAAAAATTTATGCAGTTATTTTTAAATGAAACTTTGTCTTTCTCACCACAAAATGCCTATAAGAGTTATTATCCTCTATATTTTTCATATTATGTGCATCATTTACTATTATGAATCTAACTCAATAGTTTGATAGTAAACAACTGTTTCCTCAAAAATAAAGCATACTCTATAACACTCTTGAACAATCTGCCTAACTAGTGTTATGTGCTCCCCTTAAGATTCGTGCTGTTGGGGCTGAAGAGATGGCTCAAGGTTAAGAGCATCGACTGCTCTTGCAGAGCACCCGGGTTCAATCCCCTGCACCCACATGGTGACTAAGAACTGTCTTTAACTCCAGTTCCAGGGGAATCCGACACTCTCTTCTGACCTCCGCGGCATTGCATGACACGGGTACACAAACCTGCATGCAGACAGTACATTCGTACACATTAAATAAATAAATAAATAAATAAATAAATAAATAAATAAATAATTTAAAAAAAGATTCGTTTGTTAAAACCCTAACCCTCAGCACATCAGACCTTATTTAGAGGTGGTATATTTACAAAGGTAATGAATTTAAAATCAGTTCATTAGGGCTTGCAAGATGGATCACTGGGTAAGTGCATTTGTTGCACAAGCCTGACAACCTAAGCTCAATTCCCAGACCTCACATAGTGAGAGGAGAGAGTTCATTAGGGCAGTACCAGTCAAGCATGTGGGTATTCTTTATTAAAAGGAAAAAAAATGGACACAGACATAAACAGAGGGGAAGCCATGAGAATTCTCAAAGAGAAGATTGTCACTTACAAAGCAAGGACATAAGCCTGGATAAGGACACTTATTGCCAAGTCTTATGATCTGAGTTCCATCCCTGGAACCCACATGTAGAAGAAGAGAACCAACTCCCACAAGTTGTCCTCTGACCTCCACTTGTATGCTGTGGCACACATGTACACACACACACACACACACACACACACACACACACACACACACACACACCAGGTATGAATGCTTAGGGGATGGAGGGATGATTAAGAGCTCTTCATACTCTTGCAGAGGATCCCAGTTCTGTCCCCAGCACCCACATGTTGGCTCACAATCAT